>JACEFZ010000924.1:0-89596 GCA_014155875.1 Cepaea nemoralis
GGGGGAAATTAAAAAACGGTTTCCATTTTGGGGGCCCCCCAACCAAAACCCAATTCCCATAAAAAAGGAAAAAATAACCCTGCCCACACACGTTTCAGAAGATGGTTACAGTTTGCCGTTTGACCTTTACATGACGTCCCAATCAGCCTCAGCATTTATGGGCTGTTTGTGATTTGCTAGGCATTGTGAACGTTCAGTAGTTTGCCATTGCTTTGTAACGACAAACGCCTCATACCAGTTAAATCAAGTAAAGTGGTATGCTTGTAAATCTCCGGCAGGTGATCTCAAACTCTCGAATCTGGCTGGGAATTGTGAAACACGTTCGCTGTCTCTAAGCCACAACGCCGACTGTAAGATGGACAAGACAGATGTTGTTTGGAATGATTGAGCCAATTTCTCTCAGTCATCAATGCATTGATCATTTTAATCTATAGCTGTCTGTGTTGTACCGTTCTCTATAATATCATAAGAAACCCACCCTCATACGTCTCTTCTTAGTACGATGGCTTGTCTTCGATCACGTTGTAAGACCTGCCCATATGTACTTCAAACCCAGAGTCTGGCATTCCCCAAGACTACTTTCCACATTCGTGAGGGTTTCTCATGGACGAGTCACAACGTTAACTATGCGAAAGTGTGCACTCATTATGACATGAGGTACATCGGTGAGTCAGGCTTACGTCTTGCTGAAAGATTTAGGCAAAACCTATCTGATATCAGCAGTGGTGCCCAGAAACCGGTGCCCATGCACTTCAACATTTCTGACAACTTGGAGTGGCGGACATACAGGTCACTGCGCTCAAATCGTGCGCATCTCACGAACGTGATCGCAAGACGTTGGAAAACCGCCTCATCTTCAAGTTGGGGCACTCTCCCCTCACGGCCTTAATGTCAGACAGAGTTTCATTTAACTTCCAACTCCCCCCCTCCCCTCCCTTTATCTCTTCCTTTTTTCCCCGCAGCTGTATAGCCGACTAGAACAACGTGATAGCGTATCTTTTACAAAGCGTTGCCATCATCCCTAGCATTACTTTTGCCGTTAGTGATTTTTTGGCAAGTTTGCCTACGGTGGTTTGCCATTGCTTTCTGGGCGACCTGTACTCATGCTATCCTATGCTAACCAACACAGGGCGTACTGCATTCCAAGCGCCCGCCAAATGGTTATGCGGAACTGCGAACTAAACCTGCGCCACAGAGCCGGCTTTAGTTCACTACTAATTCGCCCTTCACCGTTCGTCCACATGGTTGTCCCCCCCCCCCCTGCCCATCGGACGTCTTAGCCAATCCATGTTACCCATCGATTCAAACCTCACACCCGGCCGTTTCCCCACTCATCGAACGGCTAGCGCTTTAGACACATTCAACCAAGACAGGATTCAGCTAAGTAACCTCTGTATTTTCTATGTAGTGATTATTTTATTAGTTTGGTGTCTGTGTTGTTTTGTTCTGTGCTGACGAAGGCTTTGGCCGCAACGTTCATTTTGTTTCTTGTAATCGTATTCTAGTAAAGCTCACAATCTACTTATCGTTTTTTTTTTTTTTGGGGTGGGGGGAGGGGTAATTTATTCTATAATATCATGTATAGGTATTGACAGAACTATACACATCTGGTGTTTAAATGTTGCCCATAGCTTACCGCATCCATCTATTCCCATTGTCTGTTTGTCGTGTCGTCATCTCCTATGGTGTACCCAAGACATGTAAATTGCTTAATGTGACGGTCCTCGGTATTTTAGCAATCTTCTGTAAAATCCTTATTTGCTTCGACTGTAATAATATCGCTAATCAATATAATGTCTATCACCGCGGATAAACCGTGCATACAGTGTGGAGAATGCAAAGAATACCATGGCCAGATAGATCAAGATAAACCAATGACCAAGTACTACAGGAGACACATGAAAATCGTAAATTGATTAGAGAAATTAGACGTAGACAGTCAAAGGTTTTTTGGACATGTTATGAGAAGAAATGAATTGGAGAACTTGATGACAACTGGCAAGATCGAAAGGAACAGACCAAGGGGAAGACCGAGAAGTAAATACCTGGTTGGCTTGGCCACATGGCATGGTCGAGACAGGAACACTGAGCAGAGCCACGACTCTGGTGATCGAGTGAAATGGCGAGTCATGACCGTCCACGCTTTCCGGCATGGCACATGATTGATTGATTGATATAGTTGTCAGAGTAATAGTGGCTGACAGACAGGACATATTATATGAGACCGGACAGTTGCAGGATAGGACAGGACAAGTACGCCTGAGGAGAGACAGTTAACAGGAGTTAACTGAAAGACTGCAATCATAGATGGACCGACTAACCTCAGGTTAAGGTCAAACCAAGGGCAAGACGCAGTACCTGCAACGGAGAACAGCAGGAAACACGGGGGACTGGACACATGACACCAAACGCTGAAGGAAAGCAGGACAGACTGGCCTGAGCGATTGAGATGAACGGACGTGTCTGAGACTGTAGAGAGAGTGTATGGCTGATTTTAACGATTGATAATTTGCGCTGTGAGAAATAGTTTGTGTGTGTTCTAGCTTTGACTAGGGCCATAACGCCGTGATGAGTGAACGCTGAGTTGCCGTATGTGACGACGATTGTACATACTATTTTGCTATTATATTAAAATGAAATGCTGATTCTTACGACCGGTCTTTGACTGAGGTTGTTTGTGTATGTCGTCTGACTAAAGTTGAACTATTACGAGCCAATATTAATCCCAAGACCCTGACAATAGTGTGGAAGAACAGGTAAAACATTATTGCCTGGACAGAATAATGCGGCAGTGACTGACCAGTGAATCTGGCCGATATCAGTCCATACATACCCTGTGCTGTTCGTATTGATGCCCGTCCACAGCCCTTTATCATGTGTGGTGTCAATAATTTCTGATATTGATGTTACTCGATGCTATGGTGTCAAGCTATCCAGCATCTCTCTCTCTCTCTCTCTCTCTCTCTCTCTCTCTCTCTCTCTCTCTCTCTCTCTCTCTCTCTCTCTCTCTCTCTCTCTCTCTTGGTCTCCCTCTGCCTCTGCACTTCTCCAACTTTACTGTTGTGATAACGCACTGCAACTTCCCCCTTCTCATGACATGTCTAACGGATGAAGAATGTCTTCTTCTTATGTGAGTAACCAGTTCACTCTGTGAAGTTAACCTCTTTCAATATAACACCATTGCTCTTGCTATCCATCCACGGAGTTTTCATCATTCTTCTAACAAACAAACAAAAAACACACTCCGACAACACAGTTTCGACATAGTTCCTTACGTGTCTCCTGATTGTCCATAGTTCGCATCCATATATCAGGATTGGCTCAATATGGCTGTTAAGAACTCCATTCCTTGCCACGACGAAAAAAGAGAAACTATAGATAATATTCTAAAATAATGTAAAATACTGTCTTTGCTTGGGCGATTCTACATTTAACTTTTTAATACATTTAACTTCTTTAATCTATCTGCTGTTAGTTAGTATCTCATTCACCACAGTGCCGGACATACAAGAAAGTAGAGGATGTTCAACTGAAATAATGCGTAAACATTCTGTGAATGCCGTGGACCAAGAAAACATAAAATGCTGGCATTCTGCAACATTTGACCACGGAAGAAAGTTGGCACAAAAACAAAGTCATGTCTAGGAAATGGAAACAATGTGTGTCTTACATGACAGTTTCCAGGGAACTTTAATGGAATTAAGGTTCCAGGAAGAGATGGCGTGAGTCCACATGAAACATGACAGTTTCCAGGGAACTTTAATGGAAGTAAGGTTCCAGGAAGAGATGGCGTGGGTCCATATGATACATGACAGTTTTCAGGGAACTTTAATGGAATTAAGGTTCCAGGAAGAGATGGCGTGGGTTCATATGAAACATGACAGTTTCCAGGGAACTTTAATGGAAGTAAGGTTCCAGGAAGAGATGGCGTGGGTCCATATGATACATGACAGTTTTCAGGGAACTTTAATGGAATTAAGGTTCCAGGAAGAGATGGCGTGGGTCCATATGAAACATGACAGTTTCCAGGGAACTTTAATGGAATTAAGGTTCCAGGAAGAGATGGCGTGGGTCCATATGAAACATGACAGTTTCCAGGGAACTTTAATGGAATTAAGGTTCCAGGAAGAGATGGCGTGGGTCCATATGGAACATGACAGTTTCCAGGGAACTGTAATGGAATTAAGGTTCCAGGAAGAGATGGCGTGGGTCCATATGGAACATGACAGTTTCCAGGGAACTTTAATAGAAGTAAGGTTCCAGGAAAAGATGGCGTGGGTCCTCAAGCAGGAAGGTTTACACAGGACACTGAAAGCGACTTGCATTTGCATATTCATGAAGCAGGGGGAACTGACACAGGATGCGGTGTCTTTCAATGGTCCTTGATGGATGCGACACACTTCATGGAACTTGTGATATAATGACTTTGGTTAGCGCTATTCTCTTGTGGAACATTTGAACGATCTAACATAAAATACGTTCAGCTAGAAATATAGTCAGCGAAACATCTTCATGCCGTGGCTTGTCATGTGGAGACCTTTTCATCATGAGCCTTTCATCATGTCTCTTTTGTATGTCATATGTGTCTGCCTGTGCTGCTGTCATGTGTAATTGGTGTGTCATATCTTGAATGCCTCTACATTATCGTCTGTGTTGCTATCATGTGTAAATTGTGTGTCATATCTTTGCCTTCTCAGTCTGACTTGGGTACCAGGGCATTTTGCGAGAGGTAAAGTCGGCCCGTGTGATATCGACCATATCATACATTGAATACCGAGTGTTGTACAATATTGGGACACCAGCACATACACAACACACCTGATAACGCTATGTGTTAAAGCAACAAAAAAAAAAGTGCCTGGGGATTTATAGCAAAAGAAACTGGTCGATGTTTAGTAAAGGAGAGTTTGGCATATGAAACCACAACTCAACTATGAGAATGGAGGTGGAGGCGGTTACTGCAGCTTTCCACTGGTTGGAGAACAAAACTATACGCATGTTGTGATTGTAACTGATTCACAAAGCATGCTGACAAATTTGAAGACTGGCATACTTCGTGCGGAATTTGCATGCATCGATTCAGAGGTCACGTGTTGTGAGCATTCGCTGGATCTTTTCCCCAGGACACTCTGGTGTGGCTGGAAATGAACAGGCAGGCAGACTGGCTGATGCCTCATCATTAATGGGTGATTTGATGCATGACAAGGCAGATGTGGTGAAGGCCCTCTGGGAGCGCGTGAATAATGCAGAAGAACAGATAGACTATCATGGTCTAGAGGGAATGCAGTACCACGGGGTGGTCAGAGGATCTGGTCGACAGTCGTCACTCAGAGGTAAAGCAAGACGGACATATATATAATCAGATTGTAACGGGCATCATTAGTATTGGAACGCTTCGCTGGCTGTTGAAGATGAGGACTGAGCGCTTATGGGAATGTCAACTCAACTCAACCTTATACTCCAAAAGCTTGCTTGGTGTTTTTTGTTTGGGGGGGGGGGGTCTGCTCACTGTCATTGATAAGCCATCTGAAGTGACGTTAAGTAAAGCAGCTTGTGGTACATACATCATTAATATATAACCAATTACCTGCCCTTTAATTCTAAGAACACACACGTGTATGCAGATCTCCTTTAGGTGGAAACACATATGTAAACTGACTATATTTTATTTAACTGTCGAATACAAAACATGGCCCTTTGGCGTGAATAAACCTGTATAATGCTGAACTCTTGTACCTTCCAGAGTGCAAATGCAGTCAGCTGGACAGAAGTAACGGGTTTTTAGAAAATTGTTTGCTAAGAATATTCAAAACGAATGTAAACATTTGAATGACAAGTGTGATAACATTGCCTTGTAAAAGATCCCGTTATCATATATTTGATAAAATGTTAACATCCCAAAGACCCGTGGAACTAAAGTAACGCCGCTGTAATAAACTTCCTACAACACCGTACAATAAAAGCACACTTCAGTAGGGTTTGCTGATGGACTCTTGTTTTGTTACTAATGATATATTATTACTTCCGTATTCAAAGCTAGAAGTAGAAGCTAAGCAGGAGGCTTCATCTGTACATCCGACAACCACACTGATCTATTGTTCACTGTATGGTTTTAATTGTTTTCTGGATCACACGCGGGAAATGACGACATGTGCAGTAATTCACTTCCCGACAGTTCCGTGTCTCATGTAGACATACGTGAAGCTGGGAAGTCGAGGTAGCGCAGTGGCTAGCTGGCTTAGCCTGCCTGCCCGTCAGGTATGTGTTCGAATCCCAGTCGAGGTGGATGTTTGTCATTCACTTGGCCTGCCAGGTAAACCTGGTCTGGATGGTTACCATAAAATATTCAGGGAAGTAAAGGGTAAAGACGAGATACTGATCACGTGACCAATCGAGCAGAGATTTAAAATACAATGTTACTTACATGTCCTTTACAGGACGTCTCAGTCAACCCCAGCATGTATTGAATGTTTGTGATGTTTAGTCACATTTACGTTCATTAGCTTGCCATTGCTGTCTGAACTAGGTACAAAACGAAGCCATGCGCATCATTTTGGGCTGCACGAGAGACACCAGCTGTGTAGCAATGAGATACCTCCTTGACTTCCCGACAATGGAACACAGGATCAAGATCTGGAGAGCTCGTGCATACTTACAAATAAGTGCAGATGAGCAGCACCCTCTGCATGACGCTATATTCAGAGAAACAGGTGACAGCTAAAGAGGGGCAAATCATGGATGGGTCGGGCGGAAGATGTCGTCAGACAAGTCTGCAGTCTTACCAGTATCAACCCCGGCAAGGAATGGGTGCCTATGCCTCCAGCTTTTAAGTGCACTGTCTCCTGCATTATCACACTCGACAGACGGTGCAGAGAGCAGAACCCTGCCGCTGTCAATGCAGAGGTTAACGCGCTCATCCATGAACACTCAGATAGCCCCGAAGTGCTCATCTATACAGATGGATCTGTTGTAAAGCAGCAGAGAAGTGCGTGGGCATTTACAGCCCGTTCAGCGGGCCGAACCGTTCAAGAATCCAGTGGTGCCTACTCTATGACCACGAGCAGCATGACGATGGAGGTGATGGCAGTTACACAGGATTTCCTATGGCTAGAATCACAGCATTATACCAACGTGTGTGTACTAAGTGATTCAATGAGCATGATTCAGAAGGTCGAAGCTGGATCTGTACGTAGAAGATACCCCAACTGATAACTGATAACTGATAACTGCTGTCTGAACTGCCGACGCACCATTGTGAAAATCAACACAAAGCGATCTGCTAAGTAGCCATGGTCTATAGACAAAATGGGGATAGAACCATATACAGAATACGCCTGGAGGCCAGGGAAAGGTTCCTGTAATCTTCCTTCACTCCTTCCCTCAGCAAGCCCACGTGATTTCATTTGACAAAAATGAGTACCCGTTTAAGACCCTCTCCACAACACTCCCGCTCCCCTATTTTCCAAACAAGGCACGTCAGCATTTGGGGAGTCTAACGTGAGAGCCGCCCTCATGTATTGTTGGTTGGTTGTGGTTTCAGTTGATGATTGTATGCAAGAGATCACATGATAGAGAATAGCTACAGCCACCGGCTAGAAGCATCACCGTGAAGAAGGGCATCAATGACAGACTACATACTTTAAAGATGCCTAGACAACTCTAGCAGTCAAAGACATACGGTCTAGTATACAAAATATTGCAGAAATTCAAATGGTTCGGTCACATAACTGGGCTACGAACAGACAGTATACCACAGCAAGCAATTGTATACATACCAAATGGTACCAGAAAAATGGCGACCATACACACAATGTGCAGAGGGAATAACATAGTCCATGGAAATCGCGATATATGAGACCCATGAACGGGCACTCTCCCGCTGTTTATGCTTCACCATGACACGACAATGTATAAGAAGAACAAGATGAGATGAGATGAGATGAGATGTGATGAGATGAAATGAGATTATATTAACTTTGATTACAAACTAAGCATGCAACAAGAGTGAACATTGAATTGTGTAGTCGAAAACATAAACAAGTAACAAAAGTGAACTTACAATTTTTTATTTCTGAACCATAAAATGTAACAAAAATAAGCATATAAGTGTGTATTAGTTAACCCAAAAAAATTTAACAAAAATAAACATTCAAATGTGTATTAGAGAAAATAAACATTTAACAAACATGACTATTATATTGTTTAGTACTAAAAGTAATCTAGCAACAAAAATTAATAATAAATTGCGTAGGACTAAAAAAACAAAATACAAAAACAAATACCAAAAATGAATATTACATAGTGTAGCAGTACAAAAAAAAAATAACAAGTAACAAAAATGAGCAATACTTTGTGTAGCAGTAAATATAAACAGGCAACAAACATGAACATTAATGTGTGTAGCTGTAACAACATGAAAAAGTAACAAAAATGTGAACATTAAATTGTGTAGTAGTAAAAAATAAACACGTAATAAAAATTAACTTTAATTTGTGTAGCAGTAAAACATGAACAAATAACAAAAATGAACATTAATTTGTGTTGCAGTAAAAAATGAATAAGTAACAAACATGAACATTAATTTGTGTTACAATAAAAAAATGAACAAATAACAAAAATGAACATTAATTTGTGTTGCAGTAATCACTGTCATCATGGTTATAATTATACCGTGTAATTAGAGAAGGTTGCCTTTTGCAAGATGGAAAACATACTGACCAATAAAACTATGTAATTTGCAACGAGAAAAATAGTGTTAAGATGCTATATAAAACTTGCACTTTTGTATAGATGTAAAGCGTGAATAATGAGCAGACAAGCTGAAAAACATCTGATGGCTGAGGAAATGTGGTTTCTGGTGAAATGCAAAGAATACCATGGACAGACAGAAAAACCAATGACCAAGTCCTACAAGAAACAAATGAAAATCGTAAAATGATTAGAGAATTTAGACGTAGACAGTTAAAATATTTCGGTCACGTTATGAGAAAACATAAATTAGAGAACGTGATGATAACTGGCAAGTTCGAGAGGAATAGAACAAGTAGAAGACAAAGAAGTAAATCCTGGATGTCTTGGCTACATGACAAGGTCGAGACAGGAATACTGTGCTGATCCACGACTCTGGTGATCATGTGAGATGGCGAAACATGACCGCCCACGCTTATCGGAATATGACACGAGGAATGATTTAGACAGTATAACAATTACCGCTGTCACGCACACACGTTAACGAACACTAAAGCTTTGGGAGCATTGGTAACGTAGTGGCTAGAAGCTAGCCTGCCGTCTCAATGGTCACTGGTTCGAATCCGCATTGGACGGATTTTAAAACTGATCTGGTCTCCGAAGTTCATCCATCCTAAACTTGGTACCAAGAAATGTCGCTGGATATTAAGGCGGCCGATATGGTAATGACTATATCACCTAACAGTTTCCGGTTGATTTACAAATTATGTGTTTAGCACCATATATTCAATGTAATGACTATATCACCTAACAATTTCCGTTTGATTTATAAATTATGGGTTTCGCTCCATATATTCAGTGTACCTTAAGGTATATAATCACTACAATAACACAATCTACCCAACACTCCTCGAGACGTGGATATAGGTCCAGCACACGCCAAGGGTGGAAGCTGATCCACGACTTTAATTTTTAGTTGGTTTTCAACATTCTTCAGCTATCACTGATTCTGTACAAATACCCCATATGTTTACTTAGTCAGTATCCGTGATACCCGCCGTACTTGTAAACAGCTATTTTAGATTTATAAAAGAGAATAGACAAGCTAGAAGTGTACAATACACAAAAAAGCACAGCAGACATCAACGATCAGGCTGGCGAAGAAAATTGGCCAATAAAGCCTGCATCAACGCCATCATAAATTACTGATCAGCAGCACAGTGGTTCTCAATCTAACAAATATGACAACATATTCTCTCACAATTTTGATCTCTAAAACATGCACTCGTATCCCTGAGATAAATAAAATACACTGCTTACACTCCACTGAGTTTTATTACATAATCTTGCACTCCGTTGATTCGTAACATATATTATTGCACTTCGTTGATTCAAAACACAAATTATTTCACTTCATTGATTTTTAACATATATTATAGCACTTCGATGATTTCTAATATCAATTCTTGCACATTTTGATTTTTAATATGCGATCAGCGGCTGCCTTATGTGAGGGTTTTCGATCCAAATGGAACTTGTGCCGATCTAATGTTGGGGTCATGCAGGCTTAAAAGGCAGTTTATCTTCGGGACACTGAAGACGGACGGAGGGCTTATGCTGCGGCCATGAATGACACCTTGGTGCATGCAGGCAATGAATGTCACCTTGGTAATACAGGCATTGAATAACACCTGGTTCTTGAAGGTAATGACTGGCACCTTGGCACACGAAGGCAATGAATAACATCTTAGTGCATGAAAGTAATGAATGACATCTTGGTGCATGAAAGTAATGAATGACACATTGATGCATGAAAGTAATGAATAACACCTGGTTCTTGAAGGTAATGACTGGCACGTTGGTACATGAAGGCAATGAATAACATCTTAGTGCATGAAAGTAATGAATGACACCTTGGTGCATGAAAGTAATGAATGACACATTGATGCATGAAAGTAATGAATAACACCTGGTTCTTGAAGGTAATGACTGGCACCTTGGTACATGAAGGCAATGAATAACATCTTAGTGCATGAAAGTAATGAATGACATCTTGGTGCATGAAAGTAATGAATTACACCTTGGTGCATGAAAGTAATGAATGACACATTGATGCATGAAAGTAATGAATAACACCTGGTTCTTGAAGGTAATGACTGGCACCTTGGTACATGAAGGCAATGAATAACATTTTAGTGCATGAAAGTAATGAATGACATCTTGGTGCATGAAAGTAATGAATGACATATTGATGCATGAAAGTAACGAATAACACCTGGTTCTTGAAGGTAATGACTGGCACCTTGGTACATGAAGGCAATGAATAACATCTTAGTGCATGAAAGTAATGAATTACACCTTGGTGCATGAAAGTAATGAATGACACATTGATGCATGAAAGTAATGAATAACACCTGGTTCTTGAAGGTAATAACTGGCACCTTGGTACACGAAGGCAATGAATAACATCTTAGTGCATGAAAGTAATGAATGACACCTTGGTGCATGAAAGTAATGAATAACACCCGGTTCTTGAAGGTAATGACTGGCACCTTGGTACATGAAGGCAATGAATAACATCTTAGTGCATGAAAGTAATGAATAACACCTTGGTGCATGCATGGCAATGACAGACACCTTAATGTATGCAGGCAATGAATGACGCTTTGGTGCAGGATGGTAATGATTGACACCTTGGAGCACGGCAATATATCTATGAATAAATGATGGAAATCACGACTGTTTGGGTGGAGAATTCACTGTGGATCTGGTCGACATGACGGCGGATGATGGCACCAGGATGGTAGCAAATAAAATAAAAAATAGGTAAACCTAATAGAAAATAAAATGCAGCTGCAGGAAACTATAGATATTTTTGTAACATTCGCTCACCACGAACTCTAGCGTAGTCCATACTCTAGTGCATTACTTTTAGTGCACTGGACTGGTTTTTGCGTGTAAATTAGCTTTCACTATTACCAGTATCCCTCGCCAAATAGCGAACCACTCCGACTTCAGAGGAACGTATAATTTACGTCCCCAAGTCAAGGACGAGAAGTCAACATTTTAGTCGGCACATCGGATGTTTAAGAGCAAGCGCTCGTATCCATTCGGCCATGCAGACCTCCAAATGATAAATATGTTTGCCACAGAAAGTCAAAACAAACACTTAGTCTATGTAACAAAAATACAGAAGTAATGGTCATTACATAGAAAGATTGAATACCCAAAGCAACATCAAAGAACAAGTCTGCATTTTTTTTTCTTTATGTATTATATTTAAGTATTTTGGTTCTTTGATAGCAGCAGGCTGAAGAAGTATTACAGATGTTAAATGTAGAGTAGCCCAAGAGAAGGCTGCATTTCACAAGGTAAAGAATTGACTGCAATTTATCTTTGTGAATCCAGGATAGGAAAGGGGTTCTCAAGAGGTATATTACGTCAATTCTAAATTCTTAAGAGGTATAAGGATAGGCATGGCAAAGACGATATATTGAAAGATTTAACATAATAAAGAGAACTGGCTATGCACAGAAGTAGAAGATAGTCCACATTCACCTGGGCATGTCATGAGAAGATGAAAGCTGAGTATGTCGTCATAACGGGAAGGTTGGAGGGGAATAGAAGCAGTGGGAAAACAGGAGAGACGACGCTGGACAGTTTGACATCATGGAAGAACATAGATGTTCGAAGTGACTGACAGCACACGAGACAGAAGGCTGTGAGCAGACATGATCACTAACGTCAAACGACATGGACTATTTGAAGGTGAAGCTTACGAGGTACAGAAGAACTGTAACAAATAGAATCCATGTCCTTCGGCATTTGCTGGGAGACACTCGGTGCATGAGTAATGAGTGCAGTGATGTGGATCTTCCATCATAATCATTATCATTCTAACATAGTATTAAACTGCACTTATTTCTAGCGTATCTTCTTAAACTTCGGGTAATTTTTAACATATATTCTTGCACCTCGTTGATTTCTAATACACATTCTTTTACTCAGGGATCTGCTTGCCCTATGGCTAGCAAGCTTACCTGCTGCCCGGTGGCCACGTATTCAAATCCTTCTAGAGGCGGATTTGTTTAGGTCGATCTCGGCTGCCAGTTCGGCTCAACATAAAGTGGGCATCAAGAAATGCCCTGGGCAGTAAAGTCTACTGATGTGTTACTGGCAACATCCCCATCGTGGCCAAATTGTCTATAGTAAAGTCGACTGATGTGTTACTGGCAACATCCCCATCGTGGCCAGACTGTCTGTAGTAAAGTCGACTGATGTGATACTGGCAACATCCCCATCGTGGCCAGAATGTCTAAAGTAAAGTCGAATGATGTGTTACTGGCAACATCCCCATCGTGGCCAGATTGTCTATAATAAAGTCGACTGATGTGTTACTGGCAACATCCCCATCGTGGCCAGATTGTCTGTAGTAAAGTCGACTGATGTGTTACTGGCAACATCCCCATCGTGGCCAGATTGTCTAAAGTAAAGTCGAATGATGTGTTAAGGGCAACATCCCCATCGTGGTCAGATTGTCTAAAGTAAAGTCGACTGATGTGTTACTGGCAACATCCCCATCGTGGCCAGATTGTCTAAAGTAAAGTCGAATGATGTGTTACTGGCAACATCCCCATCGTGGTCAGATTGTCTAAAGTAAAGTCGACTGATGTGTTACTGACAACATCCCCATAGTGGCCAGACTGTCTATGGTAAAGTCGAATTGATGTGTTACTGGCAACATCCCCATCGTGGCCAGACTGTCTGTAGTAAAGTCGACTGATGTGATACTGGCAACATCCCCATCGTGGCCAGATTGTCTAAAGTAAAGTCGAATGAAGTGTTACTGGCAACATCTCCATCGTGGTCAGATTGTCTATAGTAAAGTCGACTGATGTGCTACTGGCAACATCCCCATCGTGGCCAGATTGTCTGTAGTAAAGTCGACTGATGTGTTACTGGCAACATCCCCATCGTGGCCAGATTGTCTAAAGTAAAGTCGAATGATGTGTTACTGGCAACATCCCCATCGTGGTCAGATTGTCTAAAGTAAAGTCGACTGATGTGTTACTGGCAACATCCCCATCGTGGCCAGATTGTCTAAAGTAAAGTCGAATGATGTGTTACTGGCAACATCCCCATCGTGGTCAGATTGTCTAAAGTAAAGTCGACTGATGTGTTACTGGCAACATCCCCATCGTGGCCAGACTGTCTATGGTAAAGTCGAATTGATGTGTTACTGGCAACATTCCCATCGTGGCCAGATTGTCTATGGTAAAGTCGAATTGATGTGTTACTGTCAACATCCCCATCGTGGCCAGATTGTCTAAAGTAAAGTCGACTGATGTGTTACTGGCAACATCCCCATCGTGGTCAGATTGTCTAAAGTAAAGTCGACTGATGTGTTACTGGCAACATCCCCATCGTGGCCAGATTGTCTAAAGTAAAGTCGACTGATGTGTTACTGGCAACATCCCCATCGTGGCCAGATTGTCTAAACTAAAGTCGACTGATGTGTTACTGGCAACATCCCCATCGTGGCCAGATTGTCTATGGTAAAGTCGAATGATGTGTTACTGGCAACATCCCCATCGTGGCCAGATTGTCTATGGTAAAGTCGAATGATGTGGTACTGGCAACATCCCCATCGTGGCCAGATTGTCTATAGTAAAGTCGAATGGTGTGTTACTAGCAACATCCCCATCGTGGCCAGATTGTCTAAAGTAAAGTCGACTGATGTGTTACTGGCAACATCCCCATCGTGGCCAGATTGTCTAAAGTAAAGTCGACTGATGTGTTAATGGCAACTTCCCCATCGTGGCCAGATTGTCTAAAGTAAAGTCGACTGATGTGTTACTGGCAACATCCCCATCGTGGCCAGATTGTCTAAAGTAAAGTCGAATGATGTTTTACTGGCAACATTCCCATCGTGGCCAGATTGTCTATGGTAAAGTCGAATGATGTGTTACTGGCAACATCCCCATCGTGGGCCACATTGTCTATAAAAACCTATGTCTAGCACCATATGCCAATTACTACTAAAGGCGTATATAACAGTCCTTTTCTTTTTTACTTACCATATTCTTCCACTCGTTTAAAATCAATACTCGCGTCTTCACCTCATTAATGTAATTTCCAAAACGATCTTACACTGTTCTGTCTTCCACATTATAACATTGCAGATCTTCGATTTTCACACGTTCTAGCATCTCCGACCTTCGAAACAATTCTTGCACAATTCAGATCTCTACAAAAATATTCTTACATTAATGTGATTTGAAGATATATTATTTCACCCGTCTGCACTCCAAAGTGTGTTATATCGCTGCATTCACTTGCTTCCTAATTGCTGTTTACATTGGTTTAAAAGACAAGAGTTCCGACTTCATAACATCGAGTTTTATCCCACATAGCTCGGTCTCTTCCCGCAAGGCGGCCTGCGAAAGGGATGTACTAAACACCAGCTACGTAGCTCTATCGACGACTCCCCAGGAGTCTCCGAGAATATTTCACTCTTGAACCCAGCATGGTGGCCTGGAATCGAACCCAGAACCTTCTGAGCGCAAGGCAGGTGGTGTGTCTCCTTCTCCACAGAGACTGCTAATTTTCTCCGTGGAGAAGGCGTCACACCGCCTGCCTTATTGTTGCTTTCACTGTTTTATTGTTTTATTGTTGTTATGTGCTAACTATAACACAGCAGTCGAGTGGATGTTTACACCGTATGTGCTGATTATAACACTACAGTCGAACAGGTGTTTTCACCGTATGTGCTGATTATAACACTACAGTCGAACAGGTGTTTTCACCGTATGTGCTGATTATAACACTACAGTCGAACAGGTGTTTTCACCGTATGTGCTGATTATAACACTACAGTCGAACAGGTGTTTTCACCGTATGTGCTGATTATAACACTACAGTCGAACAGGTGTTTTCACCGTATGTGCTGATTATAACACTACAGTCGAACAGGTGTTTTCACCGTATGTGCTGATTATAACACTACAGTCGAACAGGTGTTTTCACCGTATGTGCTGATTATAACACTACAGTCGAACAGGTGTTTTCACCGTATGTGCTGATTATAACACTACAGTCAATCGGGTGGTGTCACCGTATGTGCTGGCTATAACACTGTAGGATAGCAGGTGTTTTCATCGTATGTGCTGATTATAACATTGCAGTCGAGCGGATGTTTTCACCGGTTGTGCTAACTATAACACTGCAGTCGAGCGGATGTTTTCACCGTATGTACTAACCATAATGCCGGTCTCTCTGGTCGAGGGGTTACACGACTTTCTCCGTAATCCCGTTTATCCACGCAGGGTCTCGCAGCGCGCGAGAATTGGAAGCGGTTCTACCCGCTCCGGTGACTTGCGGGATACTGAGCCGGCCGCTCAGAAAGCAATGGCAAACTACTGAGCGTAATCTTGCTAAGAAATCAACAATCAGCTGAAAGATGCTGATGTTGACAGCGATGTCCTGTAAAGGATACGCAAAACATTACTAACCATAATACTGCAGTCGAGTGGGTGTTTTCACATCTTACTTTATTGTGGTTACATATTCTTGCTCTCTTTTTGAAGCATAATAACCAAGATGTATGATGGCACATAATAAAGACATTGACCATAACATACAGTCACTCAGCAAATCACACAAAACTTAAAATTCTTCAACTCTTGTGTGATTCCAGTGTTAACGTATGGATGTGAAAGTTGGAAATCAACGGTAGCTTTAGATAAAAAATTAGACAATTTTGAGAACAAATGTCTTAGAAGACTTCTAAACATCCACTGGACAGACTTCAGAACCAATTCGCAAATAAGACAAGAGACTAAGCAAGATACAGTATCCAATTTCATAAGAAGACGCCGTTGGAACTACATCGGCCATGTACTCAGAATGGACAAGACAAGACTCCCCTACCAAGCCCTCATATGGTCACCGGTAGGGAAAAGAAAACGGGGAAGACCAAGAGAGACCCTGCGTAGAACCATCATTAGAGAAGGCTCATTCAATGGCCAAGTAAATATCCAAGATCTACAACAGGTAGCAGCGAACCGCCAGGCATGGAGAGTCAGGACTTCTGCCCTATGCGCCGCCTTAGGCTCAAGCGGAAAGACTAACTAACTAATAACATACAGAGGCGTACATGGTGTGGAAGGGTGGGAGTGGGGGAGGGTGGAAGACGGTTTATGAGTTCTGATGCCGCTGCACGTAATTCTTACTTTTGAAAAATGGCGCGTAGTTCACTTGTTCGGTGAACGGCATGCTGGGTGCTCGAAGCCCCTTTATTTAGAATCTGGCGACGCCCCTGCGACATATTGTGGTAATACTAACTGGAAAAAAAAAGAAACTTATGATGAGATCCGCCGGGAAAAGAATAAACACACGCGTATATACTGCACTTAACAAAGACGCTTTAACCAGGTACAGTATATGTGTTTGTGTTTGTTGCTTCATTGGCAAATTTCAAATATCATTTTTGTTTTACAGTGCATATCGATATTTGGCAGTGAATCATCATTCACTACCTGTATTGTGATGTGCTCCAACGTACAATTTCGCTTTTTGGATAAGGTTATCATGTATTTGCAGCTTTCTCTCTTATGTGGTTGTTGAAGAAGATTTCAGTCGGAACGTACGATTTTGCATGTCTTAAAAAAGTTTTAAAAGTTGAGAGGATCGACTTCATTGCCCCTGGTTTTAACCCATATGGCTCTGTCTCTTCCCACATGGGAAGAAACAAACGCAAAGCGATCTGCTTCCAAATAGCCCGTATCTGAATTCGAAGTTTGAATAGGCATGGGGGGGGGAGGGAGAATTGTGAAAATGCGCGTCCCACTATCCTCCCTAAAACACAGCGTGGGTTATTCACACATGCGGATGATTATGTTGACGTGTGTTCCGCCATTCCTTGTCCCAGGTGTCATGACTGTGCGTGTTGAAGCTTTCACACGATACAGTTTTCTCATGGGAATGACCGTCCGTGCTAGGTTACCACACTGGCTTACTACAACTGTGACAGAGTTCAAACCACAGTATTGGCATGATTTGATATATTAGGACTAACTTTGCTTTGGAGTCCACTAATGCAATAGGTATCGCTCATTGTCAGAAATGTGTGCGTGTGTGTGTCTGTGTGTGGGTGTGTATGTGTGTTGGTGTGTGTTAGGGTGTGTGTGTGGGTGTGGGTGGTTAAGGTGTAAAAGAAAAAGGGGTGGCGCGGCGAAGTCAGTCAAACGTATTACGTCTTGCGGTAGTATTTAATTTACATTTTAAAACGTCGCTGAACAGTCGACAGGATCGACTTCATTGCACCGGTGTTTTATCCCATATGGCTCGGTCTCTTTCCACAGTGAACTGCCGAAAGCGTCGCACAAAGAACGAACTACGTAACTCCAGCGACGACCCACAGGAGTCTCCGAAAAAAAAACAACAACTCATGAACCGGAGGACGCGGCCCGGAATCGAACCCACAAATTCGGAGCCTGAGCCAGTCGGCTTGACCACTTCGTCACAGAATCTCCAGTGTTTATATATGTATAGGTGAAGAGGAGGGGTCTCCCGAGGCGAAGTGTCTAAGGCGCCTGCCTCATGCTCCGAAGGTCGTGGGTTCAATTCCTGGACTCTGTCATTAGGTACACACTGCAATTTTCTGAGAAACACCTAGGGGTCGTTGCTAGAGCTACATTCTGCGGATAGAGAGAGGGAGCCATGTTGAAACAACCAGGTGAACGAAAGCGATTCTTCACCCCTCCCCCCCTCCCCCAGCCCCGCACCTCGACTTTATATGTGAAGTTGAAGAACTTCCCACTTATAGGCAAATGTAGAATGTCGTGATGTGTTGTGTGTGTGTGTGTGGGGGGGGGGAGGTGTGTGTGGGGGGAGGTGTGTGTGTGGGGGGGAGGTGTGTGTGTGTGTGTGTGTGGGGGGGGGAGGTGTGTGTGGGGGGAGGTGTGTGTGTGTGTGTATGAAGATCATACACATACACCTGTACGCAAAGCAAATGTTTCATGCCGTGAGATAACATGTATGTGCACACACGAAGTTCTATCACTTACACACATACACACACACACACGCGCGCGCGCATTGTCCCGTGAGATAGTATGTATGTGTATGAAACATACAAACTACATGTGTCTATATGAGTATCTAAGAATTAGACCCATACGCAAAGAATTATGCCGTGAAATAGTATGTATGTGACTATATAAAATTTAGACACTTCACACCCATACGCAAACGTATTTTCTTGTGGGATAGTATGTGTGTGTATATGTGAATACCTAACACTTAAGAGGCATTTGTCAGTATGTCATGTTAATATATTACATTTGCCGTTGGCAAGTCGAACCCCAAAGTATTGAAACGTTCAGACATTGTGTGCGGTGTGTTTAACGGGCCATACATTTTCCAGAAAGGCTTCAGTTTTGAGAGATGTATTTCCTTCCTGCGCGCTAGTAGTGTCGTCTTTCCTTACAATACGGAGATGTAGGTCTCTTGTCAATATAATACAGATTGTGCCAAGATCCTGGTGAGAAACAAACACAGGATCCTGGTGAGAAACAAACACAAGATCCTGTGGTGATACAAATACAAGATCCTGTGGAGATACAAATATAAGATCCTGTGGAGATACAAATACAAGATCGTGGTGAGAAACAAATACAAGATCCTGTGGAGATACAAATACAAGATCCTGTGGAGATACAAAAACAAGATACAAGTGTAAAATCTGTGGAGAAACAAATGCATGAACCTGGTGAGAAACAAACACACGATTCTGGGAGAAACAAACACAAGATCACGATGAGCAAAAAAAAAGACACAAAATTTTATACTAAGCTTAATAAATACGCCGTATTACTATTATAGAAGTCGCAATTAATGCCGCTTATGAAGGGCTGGCAAATATAATTAATAATTATAATATGTCTCTGTCTGTCTGTCTGCCTGCCTGTCTGTCTGTCTGTCTGTCTGTCTGTCTGTCTGTCTGTCTGTCTGTCTGGCCTGCCTGTCTGTCTGTCTGCCTGTCTGTCTGCCGGCCTGGCCTGCCTGTCTGCCTCCCTGTCTGCCTGCCTGTCTAGCCTGCCTGGCTGGCTACCTGCCCGTCTGACTGTCTGCTTGTCTGTGTGAATGCGCGCGCGCGTCGCGTAACGACCAGGACAAGTAGGAATAAATACGTCAATTGACGCCGAACATTTCCACCGTTTCAATTATAACAATCTTTCTCAACAACTGCACAACTATTATTAATACACACATGAAATATAAAAACTAAATGTATTGGACACCTAACACACTCGCTAAATAGGACGGTCTCTTCCCAATGTGCATATAGTGTGTGTCTGTATCTGTCAGTCACGTCATTGTGTTAGTCATCATTATTGAGGCAACAAACAAAAAATACACTATAGACAAATTTAGTTCAGTGGTTTGTTTCGATGGCGTCAGGCCATCTACTGGAACTATTAGTGTTGGAACTCTTCGCTTGGCTGCTGAGGATGGGGACGGAGCGCTTATAGGAATGTCCCGAATGCTGTGATGTCGGTTCCTAAATCAATCAATCAATCAATCAATCTTCCCACATGGCGGCCTGCAGGAAGCATCGCACAAAGCACGAACTCCGCAACTCCGACGACAACCCCCAAGAGGTTCAGAGAAAAATTCACCCGTGAACCGAATGCCGTAGCCGGGAATCGAATCTACAACCTTCGAAGCACGAGGAAGACGGCTTGACCACTTCGCCACGAAGACTACCACGATTTCGTATGTGTTTCGTTTGGCGTGCTCCCGAATCTCACTTCATTTCGATGTGATGTTAATCAGCGTAACTCGGTGATTCAATATTTTTTTTTTTAATAATGTATGAAATAGAGTGATAGAAGGACAGAATGTTAGACAGACATGCGTGTCCAATTCTTAACCCTTTGAAAATAAAATGTGTTCGTTCGTTCGTTTTAATTCCATATGTGGCTATTAGTCCCAGTTTGTGGTTGGCAAAACACAAGGTGGGCATACTCCACAGTCTAAGAACCATTGAGCTGGAATATGAAACTGGCCACAGAAAAGCAATCAAAAGCCATGACCGGCAATAGCCATCACATCTAACTATGTTTATGAGCAAATGGAAGCAAGGGTCGCGCACGTTATCAATTGCGCGCTCCGTTGAGACTACCAAGAAGTAGTATACGGCTGAAAGGAACAAAACGGAATTAAATTAAATCAGCGTCTAGTCCGTGCTATCGGACAGAAAGGATTCTATTTACAGAAAGTACGGGAAACAGGAGTGGGGGTTGACAGGCACTAGCGAAGGAAAACAGTTTTTTTTCGGGAAAGTTGTATAAAAGAATCTATGTTGGTAATTCAGTTGGGTAAGGCGATCCTGGGATTTCATCGTTAGCCTGTTTCTAATAATACCTCGTTGTATGGAATTTAACAGGTTTAAATAAACGGGCTTGTATGGTTTATTTCTACTCCTGGCGCTTTTGTGTTCGCTACTTCTTATTTTATATAGGCAAAAAGAAAGATTTTTATTCGCGCGTTTTGATATCGAGCGTAGTACACAATCGACTGATTTTTGCGTTTGGGCCAGTTTTTCCCATTACCATTGTTCCCCTGCCATCAGGTGAATCCACTATGACTTCTGAGACACTTGTAAATTACATTCTCACGTTAATGACGAGAAGTCGACTTTTAAGTCCAACTGAAGACATAAGTTAACAGAATTATTACACTTCACACACTCAACATAATCTTTACATTTATAGCTGTAATATAGCGTAACATTTATATTGAAGACACAAGTTAATAGAATTGTTACACGTCACACACTCAACTTAATCTGTGCATTTATAGCGTTAAGGTAGCGTAAATTTACATTGAAGACACAAGTTACTAGAATTGTTATACTTATTACACTCAAAATAATCTTTACATGTATAGCTGTAATGTAGCGTAACATTGATATTAAAGGCACAAGTTAACAGATGTGTTACACTTCTCACACTCAAAATAATAAAAACAAATATGTACTTATAGCTGTAATGTAGCGTAACATTTATATTGAAATCTTTCTGAGTAAACGACAAAAGCCTCTTTGACAGTTTCTTTCAGGGTACACTTCTCTACAGCTCATCCGTGTGGTCACGTGACAAATAATACTTACGATCAATATGCAAGACAAGTTCAGGGCACGGGTTTCCGATTACGAACAGCCCATACAAATATAGCCCGTCCTTTATAGGAAACCTGCGTTCAACCCCAGGTTGATCTTCTAGGCAACTGTACGTTCAGTGATTTGTCATTGCTTTCTGAACGAGAAGTCACCGTTGAAGTCCCAATTAATACCGGTGTAGGGGTTGAACCTACTACCTCATCAGCAACGAACCGGAAGTTTAAGAACCAGTGCTCTTATCTCTTCTATCTCGTCGACGTCTGAACAGCCCATATCAGACTGACATATGGTAGACAGGCGGGGCGGGTAGATAGAGCCCGGTACCTTGGAAGGAAGAAGCACACCTGACACAGAAGCACGCCGAAGACGGACACACTGACATTTAAGGTGCGTAACTAGGTGCGTGACGCACTTACCTCAAAATAAGAAAGAAGATGAAGAACAATGAAATGTCTCTGTTTTTAACAAATTCATTGCCAAATGATATTATATCGTCAAATTTGACCGTTTGGACAGAAGGGCGATATATCGCCATGCTAGAGACGTAATGTTATTTGTTTTATTATATCTTCCGCAATGTGAATGCTCGGAGAACGGAAATTACGTTTTAATACTTGCTCATTTGATCGTGTACCATGTGTGGTCCAAACCTGCTGTTTTGTTTGACATTGAATCAGTTAAGTTCAAGATTGTCCCCGTCAGGTGTGTGTCAGTGTTATAATAGCCTCACATCGGTCAAGCATCTACTACAGTACCTTCCCATCTAACAGTCATCATATGTATGTGCTTGGTACATCTATTACTTATTTAATTTTGTCTCATTAATATTGCTCCAGTCGGCTCTGTGGCGGTTAGATTACAAACATGATTTGCAATCTTCGTTCGAAACACAACTACAGGAGATTTTGAAGCAGGCCGCCTTGCGCTAGTTTTCATACAATGGTATGAGATTCGGTCATTCAGATAGCAATGGCAAACTACTACACATAAGCTTGCGTAGTAAATCACAAACAGCCAAAAAATGTTGGGCTTGACTGCAACGTCCTGTAAAGGACATGCAACTAACTGTTTAAATATAGCTCCAACCTTCCATGTTAAAGACCCTGCCTTACTTCATGTTTTCCAACCTGGTCAGATTTATATTGTTGGGAGCTGCGGTGACGTAGTGGCCTCATTCTCACTGCCGGCTCGACAGTCACGGTTCCAATCCGCACTGGGTAGGATTTTTTTAAATGGATCTGGACTCCCAGGTCAGCCGAGCACAGAACTGGTACCTGGACTCCCGGGTCAGCCGAGCACAGAACTGGTACCTGGATTCGCGGGTCAGCCGAGCACAGAACTGATACCTGGAATCCCGGGTCAGCCGAGCACAGAACTGGTATCTGGACTAGAAGGTCAGCCGAGCACAGAACTGGTGCCTGGACTAGAAGGTCAGCCGAGCACAGAACTGGTGCCTGGACTAGAAGGTCAGCCGAGCACAGAACTGGTGCCTGGACTAGAAGGTCAGCCGAGCACAGAACTGGTACCTGGACTAGAGGGTCAGCCGAGCACAGAAATGGTGCCTGGACTAGAAGGTCAGCCGAGCACAGAACTGGTACCTGGACTCCCAGGTCAGCCGAGCACAGAACTGGTACCTGGACTCCCAGGTCAGCCGAGCACAGAACTGGTACCTGGACTCCCGGGTCAGCCGAGCACAGAACTGGTACCTGGACTCCCGGGTCAGCCGAGCACAGAACTGGTACCTGGACTCCCGGGTCAGCCGAGCACAGAACTGGTACCTGGACTCCCGGGTCAGCCGAGCACAGAACTGGTACCTGGACTCCCGGGTCAGCCGAGCACAGAACTGGTGCCTGGACTCCCAGGTCAGCCGAGCACAGAACTGGTACCTGGACTCCAAGGTCAGCCGAGCACAGAACTGGTACCTGGACTCCCAGCTCAGCCGAGCACAGAACTGGTACCTGGACTCCCGGGTCAGCCGAGCACAGAACTGGTACCTGGACTCCCAGGTCAGCCGAGCACAGAACTGGTACCTGGACTCCCGGGTCAGCCGAGCACAGAACTGGTACCTGGACTCCCGGGTCAGCCGAGCACAGAACTGGTACCTGGACTCCCGGGTCAGCCGAGCACAGAACTGGTACCTGGACTCCCGGGTCAGCCGAGCACAGAACTGGTACCTGGACTCCCAGGTCAGCCGAGCACAGAACTGGTACCTGGACTCCCAGGTCAGCCGAGCACAGAACTGGTGCCTGGACTCCCAGGTCAGCCGAGCACAGAACTGGTGCCTGGACTAGAAGGTCAGCCGAGCACAGAACTGGTACCTGGACTAGAAGGTCAGCCGAGCACAGAACTGGTGCCTGGACTAGAAGGTCAGCCGAGCACAGAACTGGTGCCTGGACTAGAAGGTCAGCCGAGCACAGAACTGGTGCCTGGACTAGAAGGTCAGCCGAGCACAGAACTGGTACCTGGACTAGAGGGTCAGCCGAGCACAGAACTGGTGCCTGGACTAGAAGGTCAGCCGAGCACAGAACTGGTGCCTGGACTAGAAGGTCAGCCGAGCACAGAACTGGTGCCTGGACTAGAAGGTCAGCCGAGCACAGAACTGGTACCTGGACTAGAAGGTCAGCCGAGCACAGAACTGGTGCTTGGACTAGAAGGTCAGCCGAGCACAGAACTGGTGCCTGGACTAGAAGGTCAGCCGAGCACAGAACTGGTGCCTGGACTAGAAGGTCAGCCGAGCACAGAACTGGTGCCTGGACTAGAAGGTCAGCCGAGCACAGAACTGGTACCTGGACTCCCGGGTCAGCCGAGCACAGAACTGGTACCTGGACTCCCGGGTCAGCCGAGCACAGAACTGGTACCTGGACTCCCGGGTCAGCCGAGCACAGAACTGGTACATGGAAAAGTCTTAGGAAGTAAAAGTGACCTGTGTGATACTGATCATATCATCCACCGAATGCCGGTTAGGTTATAAACTTGTGTCTAGCATCATTTATCATTGTTTTGTTTTTTATGAAATGGTATGGGTGCTGGTCATTTAGAAAGCAATGGCAAACTACAGACCGTAAACTTGCCCACGAATCACGAACAGTAAAAAAAATACTGGGGTTAACTGCTAACGTCCTGTAAAGGATATGCAATTAACGTTAACCATTTATCCATTCAGCCTTACGGTGTCTTATGGAGTCTCTGTGGCGAAGTGGTCAAGCTATTTGACTCGGGCTCCGAAGGTTGTGGGTTTGAAACGGGTCGCGCCATTCGGTTCACGGGTGAATTTTTTGGAGACTCCCGTGGGTCGTCGCTGGAGTACGGAGTTCGTGTTTTGTGCGATGCTTCCGCGCTGCGGAAAGAGACCGTGTCATATGGGATAAAACCCAATGCAATGAAGTCGACCCTGTCGACTTTTAAGTGACTTGTTAAGCCTTACTGTGTCTGAAAAGTGTATTTAAATGTGTTAATCGCTTGATCTGTGATGTAATGTAACACGTATGTTTCTATAATTTCTTTGTCCGTCTTAAGCACTGATAGTATCTGTATTGATGTTCTGTGGAGTATTTTTGTCTAAAGCTTCAGTCTCGTCTGTCGTGTAATTGGAACAGCATTCCACTGGCAGTTTGCTTCTGGTGAAATTTTGCTCCAACAAAACTGTTTCCCAATCTCCGTGGAATCAATATCTAGTCAGCTTGATTGCCATCACAATCTCCAGGGCTTTTTTAACTGCCTAATCATCGAGGATGGTGTTTGAATTATCATATCACGAGATTCTGTCCACGCTATTAACTTGCCACTCTCATTCCCTTCACCTAAGTCAAAGCCACCAGTCACGTCGCTAACTTGTTCATTTCTTACTTGTGTATTGACATCGTTGACTATCACTGCTATTTTATTAGTTTTGCATTGTTACGCAAATAATAACCGGGAACTAGGTTTCCTCAGCTTTACATACTTTAAGGATTACACACACACACACACACACACACATATATATATATATATACTATATATATATATATATATATATATATATATATATATATATATACACACACACACACACATACACACACACATTTAAAACCGAGGAGTAAACGCGATGATGTGAGGTAGAGAGCGCTACGCTGACTGCGTTCGGGACAAAGAAAAGGTGCTGGGGGAAAAAGATAAATAAAATAGTTATAAAGAGACGAAACGTCGTACCGCTCGCAGTGAAACAAGAACAGGGCAAGTAACAAGGAAGAAGATTTTCCAGAGATCTAAGACTGAGGCTGAAAATTGGCGCCTTTCAATCCAGTCAATGGATTAAATAACCTGGCTGTAACAACAGCGAATTTGCACATTAAGTCCATACAATTAATCTAATATACTAGACACTAGCTTCATTAATCACCACAAAATCAAACATCTGTAGTAGGACAAGAATTGATGGTGCAGCATTGTGTCACAGCAAAAATTAATACTACTCGTACAACATAGAAATTTAGGGCAACACAAAATTGTATAGTACAGTTAGAAATGTAAGGTACTGCAAAAATGTATGGTAAAAGAAGAAATGTGAGGTACAACAAAAAAGTTGTATATATATATATATATATATATTATATATATATATATATATATATATATATAGAGAGAGAGAGAGAGAGAGAGAGAGATAGAGAGAGAGAGAGAGAGAGAGAGAGAGAGAGAGAGAGAGAGAGAGAGAGAGAGAGAGAGAGAGAACCCTTTGACCCTACTGAATTAATTAACAACGAAAATGGAGAACCAATAAGTGAACAAAAACAAATCCTATTAAGATGGAAACAGTACTTCAAACAACTTCTCAACATTCCGTCAGATATCACAGGAATTCAAGAAACCGACACAGATGCCACCGAAGAACTAGAACCAGACATACTAAAAGAAGAAATTATAGAAGCCATCTAATTAGCCCCATTGATCAAATCACCAGGACAAGATGAAATACCAAATGAACTAATTAAAGCAGCAAGAGAAGTAGGAACAGCATGGCTACATAGACTGTTCAACCACGTTTGCGCAGAACAACAGACACCACGAGACTGGGGAAACGCCCTAATTATCCCAATTTGGAAAAACAAAGGCAGCAAAAGAGACTGCACACAATACAGGGGCATTTCAATGTTGAGTCATACTGGGAAAATATTTTGCAAAATTATTGAGAAAAGATTACGAACTATTATAGAACCCCAGTTATGCGAAACACAACTTGGATTTAAGAAAAGTAAAGGATGCACAGATGCCAATTTTGCTCTTAGACAACTTATAGAAAAATCAATCGAATTCAATGAAACACTCTACTTAGCCTTTGTCGACCAAGAAAAGGCATTTGATAGAGTATATAGAAACAAGCTGTGGGAAATCCTTAAACAATATGGAGTGAGTACACATCTAACAAACCTATGTAGAAGCTTATACAACAACAGTGAATGCATAGTGAGAGCAACTGGAGGACACTCAGAACCCTTCACCATAAGATCCGGAGTACGACAAGGTTGTGTCCTGTCCCCTCTCTTGTTTATAACATATATAGACAACATATGTAAAGAAACCAGCCAAACAGAGACCGCAAGAACACCGCATGACGAGAACACAGAAGAAGAACCATCTGCAAATCTAACCATTAGAGAACTCCTGTTTGCGGACGACCAAGCACTAATAGCAAAATCAGAAGCTGAATTACAAGACCACATGAATAGTCTAAACGAAATGTGTAGGGAACATAACATGAAAATTAGCACAAGTAAAACAGAGGTAATGCCTATAACTAAAGAAGAAAAAGCAACAACGATTCACCTAAACGAACATCCCTTGAAACAAGTAAAGAGTTTCAAGTACCTAGGAAGTATAATATCATCAAATGGCAAATCAGAAGACGAGATCGAAAATAGATGCAATAAGGCAAACCAACTCATTGGACAAATGGCACCAATACTAAAGAACAAACATGTATCAATAACTACTAAGAAAGCACTTTACAACACAATCTTCCTACCAACTCTATGTTACCAATGCCAAACCTGGACAATGACAGAAAAAGAGAAGAGAAAAATCACAACAACAGAAATGAGATTCCTGAGAAGAATACTCAATGTATCAAGAAGAGATAAGATCAGAAATGAAGAAATCAGGACTAAGGTGGGGGTTATAGCTGCACTAGATTTTATTAGAAGGCAGCAAGTCAAATGGTTTGGCCATGCAAGTAGGTTACCAACTAACAGCATACCACAACAAGCAATGATGTACAGACCAGAGGGAAGCAGAGGAAGAGGCCGACCACGTAAACAATGGACGCAGGGAATAACAGAGTCCATGGGAATATCGATACATGAAGCCCATAAGCGGGCACTCTCCTCCTGCTTATACTTCACCTCGAAACCGCAAGGTACATGATGAGATGAGATTATATGATGAGATGAGATGATGAAATGAGATGTATATATCATGAAAGTACCAGCACGTTTTAGACATACGAAATTAGTCACCTTCGATGATGATAACACTAAAAACATAAGATATGCAGATGATACAGTATTGTTGCTGACAGTGAACAGGATGTGCAGCATTTAGTATTTACTGTTATTGTATACATTGCGTAACTAGTGTTAGAAATAATGTGTATAAAACAAGGAATTATGGTCATCTCGCATAATAAATAACACGATGAAACATCAAAGTAAATTAGACAATTCTTAAAGAAGTGAATCGGTACACCTATCTTGGAACATAAACAGTATATTGCACAGTTTATAAAGCCTGACAGATGTATCTGTCACGTGCGTGCTAGAGAAGAGGCCCCAGCAAACAAGGAAGCAGCCGCATAATGAATCCTTTTAAGTGAAATAAACACAACACGCTGTCCTGCACTGCAATTTTGCATTTTAGTTTAAGTAATCCATCAAGCAGATTCACATTTGATTGTGGAGGTGACGTTTCAGAAATTCAAAACAATGTTTTATCTTTGGGAATTTGAATAATGAAGACACCAAAATATATTCCACAATTTATTGTCTAAATTATCGATATGCCTACGTATTTTGTTTATTTTCGTTTGAAAGGATTCATTACGCTGCGTCAATATATATCGAGATGCAGTGAAATATGCCAGGCTATAAATCGTACAATCTATTGTTTGTATACTAATATCTTCCTTATTCAAATTCGCTTCGGGAAAACATTGTTATAAGCTGCTGTAAGTGTCGAACTTGTTTCTGTAGTGCACCTGACGACACATTTTGAAATATGCCAGGCAATAAATCGTGCAATATATTCCTTGTGTCTTCAGTATTTAAATTCACGTCGGGAAAATATTGTTTTAAATATCATGAAACTATCATAACATCTGAAGGACGATACCTTTTAGATATTGGAAGAAGAATGTCCATGATAAAAATTGCTTTTCGCGAGATTACATACATATTCACCAATAAAAAGCTGTCAAAAACAGAGACAAAAGAATCTAAAAGGGCTGTATGAAATATATACTGGTTTATGCAAGTGAAACATGAACAATAAACGGACAAGCTAGGAAACAGCTAATGAAAATTTCTGGGGACAATTCAAAGAACTCCTTTGGCAGATGAATAAGTCCTTCAAGACACAAATGAAAACCTTAAATAGATTAAAGAAATTAGAAGTCGACAGTCAAGATTTTTTAGCGTGTAAGGAGAAGAAATACATGTGAAATCTTAGTGACAATGCAAACATAATGAGAAAAGGGGAAAATGAGATAAATACCTAGATGGCTTCACCACAGTACATACTTGAGAAAACAACACGGGCCAGATCCGAGGTTCTGGTGGTCGTGTGAGATGGTGATTTATTGCTGTGCTACGTTACATACTTTAGTGTATGTCTATGGGAGGTGAGTCTGGGTGCGTGCATACATGTGTGCTAATGTGATAATAATCAAGCATATACTGAATGCCGATAGGTCTATAAACACAAGAGGACATAAACACAGTTAGGTATGAATAACTCCTGCTAACATGTGAGATGTACTAAACATTGACACAATGTACATACCTTTCTACGAACATAAATAACAAGGGGTAAATTACAATTATATAATTTATAAAAAAAAACACACATTAAGTATACTACGGTGCGACGAAATTAGAAAATGTAATATTATTAAAACACAAATCCTTCGCTGTTAGGAAGGCGATGCAGAAATTATTGACACAAGAGGCTACAATAATAATGTACCCAGTACTTATCAAGATGTGGATAAGGGACCCTTTCTTTACTTGACTTGTTTTATACTGTGTGATATCCTTACCAATAATAAGCGGTACAAGCGTTCGCCATGCCTGTTCCCTACAGCATTATTGTTTTGACGACAGATATCGCCATCATGTGCCATGCCGGTAATCGTAGACTGTCATATTTCGCCATCTCACACGATCACCAGAGTCGTGGATCAGCTCTGTGTTCTTGTCCCGACCATGCTATGTGATTACGCCATACATATATTCACTTTTCAGCGTTCCCTTTGTTCTTTTCCCCTCAATCTTGCCAGTTGTCACCAAGTTCTCTGGTTTATTTCTTCTCGTAAAGTGTCAAAAAATAAATCAGTGCATCAGTACAGTCAGTGCACGCGCACGCACGCACGCACACGCACGCACGCACGCACGCACACGCACACACACACACACACACACACACACACACGGGGGGGGGCATAAGATATTCAAGGGATCTCAGATCTAAGACAGAGGTTGAAGATGGGTAAATTTGGTATTAAATTCAGTTTCATGTGACTTCGACATATTCCTTAGTGTCATGAAAGCTACTTTACTTTTTTTCGATATGTGTATATATTATATCTATATGTTCCTCGCTTCTTCTTCTATGTTGTTAAACACAACGTCCTGTAAAGGACTTGCATAATTTATAAACATACTAGTCAGTGGTGAGTGTAAAAGCTGAAACCATCGGTTGACTAACTAACTAACCGAATTAATGATTGACTAATTAAGTATGTATTTATCTAGATAATTAACTAACTAATTAACTAAGTAAGTATGTAAGAAGCTAACAATACCACACACACACATATATTTGTACGATTTCATCTCGTGAAGCGAGGTTTCACCTAAGAAAATAGTGTTTTCATTTTCCTGATATATTCTCCCTATAACAAATTATTGTGTCAGTTTAATTGAATGGACCAGAATTTCTTATATATAAACGTGTGTGGCCACATTATGCGTACGGAAAATCTGGAACATGGTAGAACAATTATTGATCCAAACAGTAGGGGCGGAAATTCGTGGAGAGATATGAACGTCCACGCCACCTTGCAAGGTATTTGATGTTAATGATGGTGATGACTATAATTATGACAATTGGAATCGTTTATGAAAGATAAAGTGGAGGAAGACAACGAGGAATGACTCTTGCTAGTCTTTAATCATTTTATGACAAAATACCAGCACAAGAGTTGACGTATTCTGTTGAATATTATGATGCGTGTGGAAAAAAACCCCACGCTAATTGGCGAAGAGGCGTGATTGTGATGATGGTGATAATATTGGTGATGACGGTAGCTGGTGATAGTGATCATAATGGAATTATCATATAGCGGTGCACACACACACACACACACACACACACACACACACACACACACACACACACACACACACAAACACACACACGTCCCGAAGCAGGAGCATGCTATGTATCTATGTAGCTATGTATCTTTGTATCTTTTTATCTATATATGTATGTATTTATATATCTATATATGTATGTATTTATATATCTATATATCTATGTGTCTATGTTTGTTAAGTTTAGTTTAGTAGTTTAGTCGATGGATCAACATCACGGCACACGGGTGTAACCCATAAATGCTCCGTTCTCCTCCTAACTCAAACCTGAGTCTGGAGAAACTCAACTCAGTGCACGAACTCCGTAGCACCGGCGAGGATCCTAAAATACTTTGGGTAGATTGTTAACTCGAAATTTTGCCCGGGCAGCGCCGTTAAGCTACTCTTTTTTCGATTTCCAAATGTCGCGGGATATATTTTACGTGCGCAACAATACACACGGGCGTCCTAATCTCACTACCCAGAGACCAGGGGAAATTTTATTACTAGAAGTCCACGTGAAAAAAAAACCCGGTCCTCACCGGGGCTTGAACCCGGGATCTCCAACACTCGAGGCGGACACCATACGTCGAGACCACACAGCGCCCCCCCCCCCCCTTCCTATCTCATTGCTTGTCATGTTTATAATGTATGTATATATACATAGATACACACATCTATGTATCCATGTATCCATATATCTATGTATCTGTATATCTATGTAACTAAATATCTATGTAACTATGTATCTATGTATCTATGTATCTATGTATCTATGTTATGATAGAGCCATCACATTTTGTAGGTCTGAATGCGCAGAGGAATGAGTAACTAGTCTTTCCCTCACTCAAACCCTCGCCTGGCCGCGCTCCTTGTAAAATACGCCAACGGGACCGCTAGCTATTCTAATCAACAATCGCTATAACGATATTTACTTTATAAAGCGACACTTCAGGTGGCTCCATCAGTTTCTAAGCATTTACATCAACTCTAGTCATTATGATAATATCCAATCTTCTCTGCTGTGTATACAGCCCAAACGAAAGGTTTATTCACTTCATTAATCCACATTTCTTTTTATTTTCTCAGCCCGATATTCTGATCATCTTTAAGGAAGGTAATGTGATATAGCGTGGTAATTCCATAATTGATTCACCGTAATGTTATCTCCTCCAGTTTGCCGTCCAAGCTGGGAAATTGTCATGTTTATAACTACATAAAAATACATCAGAAGTGTTAATTACTGTTTATCTTTTAAAAAGAGACAATTTTACGCGCCTTCAGGAGTAATGGATACATGGGGGTAGCCCATTTTAAATATATAAGTCGGCATGTTAATATTATATCGGTTTTCTTTATTTCCCAAAGAATTCATTGGTGCCTTGTTTTAAGAGGCTGAATCTATCTGAAATCGTAAAGACATATTTTAAAAGCCGCCACTGTGAGGAATTAAACACATGACAACCGAGCCAGCATTCTTCATGTACAGTGTAATTGATAAATAAAATCATTATCTTAACAAAAACAAACACACCAACTTGGCGAAGTTTGTAAGTTTGACCTTCATAGGACACGGAATCTCCCTAGGTGAGATTCTCCTCCCACAGATCACGCAAGGAGAACCTCGATATAGTGTGTCATAGGACACGGAATCTCCCCTAGTGAGATTCTCCTTCCACAGATCACGCAAGGAGAACCTCGATATAGTGTGTCATAGGACACGGAATCTTCCCTAGTGAGATTCTCCTTCCACAAATCACACAAGGGAAACATCGATATAGTGTGTCATAGGACACGGAATCTCCTCTAGTGAGATTCTCCTTCCACAAATCACACAAGGGAAACATCGATATAGTGTGTCATAGGACACGGAATCTCCCCTAGTGAGATTCTCCTTCCACAAATCACACAAGGGGAACATCGATACAGTGTGTCATAGGACACGGAATCTCCCCTAGTGAGATTCTCCTTCCACAAATCACACAAGGGGAACATCGATACAGTGTGTCATAGGACACGGAATCTCCCCTAGTGAGATTCTCCTTCCACAAATCACACAAGGGGAACATCGATACAGTGTGTCATAGGACACGGAATCTCCCCTAGTGAGATTCTCCTTCCACAAATCACACAAGGGAAACATCGATATAGTGTGTCATAGGACACGGATCTCCCTAAATAAGAGGCTCCTTCCATAGATCATCAAGGATAATCTCGATTTATTGCACAAGCGAAATGTATGTAATCCACAATTATTTTTTTTTTTAGCATATCCTTTTTACAGGACTTAGCTGTCAACACCAGCATCTTTCAGCTGTATGTTGATCTCTTGGCAAGATTACGCTCAGTAGTTTGCCATTGCTTTCTGAGCGGCCGGCTCACATACCCTGTAAGTTACCGATGCGATCCGAACCACTGCTGATTTGAACCGTCATCACGTTACCTGACGAGAGTATACGAGATTACGGAGAAAAGTCATAACCTCTAAGCCACGAAGCCGGCAAATCCACAATTACACATGCTATAAATATTGTTAGTGCTGTTACTGACTAACTGACTGACTGACTAATTAACTAACTGACTGAGTGATTGACTAGCTAGATAACTAACCTAACTAAGTAACTAACTAACTAACTAACTGATTGACTGACTGACTGACTGACTAGGTAGCTAACTAACTAACTAGGTAACTAACTAACTAACTAACTGACTGACTGACTGACTGACAAGGTAGCTAACTAACTAACTAGGTAACTAACTAACTAACTGACTGACTGACTGACTGACTAGGTAGCTAACTAACTAACTAGCTAACTAGCTAACTGACTGACTGACTGACTGACTAATTAACTATCTGACTGAGTGATTAACTAGCTAGATAACTAACTAACTGACTGACTGATTAACTAAGTAACTAACTAACCAACTGAATGACTGACTAGGTAGCTAACTAACTAACTAACTGACAGACTGACTGACTGAATGACGAACTGACTAGCTAACTAACTGACTAACTAACTGACTGACTGACTAGCTAGCTAGCTAACTAACTGACTGATTGACTAACCAGCTAACATACAACAACATACTACACACAAGCATACAAAGCTTGACTTACTGCTACACACCATACACAAATCACCTGACCCTGAACCCAGACAGTCCCCCAGCTACATCACCGTATTAAATTTAATAGAATAAACATACCTGCCCGCTCCAAATTTTCTGTGATATGCCCCTTGCGCGCGATACCAGGAGAGCGTAAACCACAATACTCTTCTTCGTTTGTGCAGTTCTGAGGTAGAAGCACTAAATAGCACCACTTCAAACACTTCGACATAACACAAATATGCTGTTTTTACCTAACACAAATCTGCTGTTTTTACCTAACACAAATCTGCTGTTTTTACCTTCCACAAATCTGATCTTTTTGCACCGTCATGATTCAATTATTTCTGTATCAATTCACATTGATACGAGTGTCATAAACGTAGGCTTTTGTGTAATTATGATGCTAAATTTGGACAATTTTGCTCAGCACGCCAGTAACTACATCGGTAATCTATCTCTCTGTCACTCATAATATTGCGAATTGTTCTTTGCTTCTGAAAATTTCTGTTTATCTAAATGATTATGTTGCTTTATTGTTTGGAAAGAAGGGACAAAGTTCGTTCTTCTGTTTTGCTTGTCTTCTGTTGGATATTAAAATGTTTGTACAGAACGCGGTTTCTTTTTCTCAAATGTTAATACAGTTAATTGCTGTGAGCGGATTGGTTGATATGCCACGTTGGACACTACTTAGTGATGAAAGATGTGTATGAAGTAGAGGGTGTCGAGGAGGATGACAAGGAGTAAGAAAATCATAACGTCAAAATAATAAGTACGTTGCAAATAATTATTAGTCTAAATACAGCAAAGGGCGAAGATCAACACTACCACGAACAACAGTAATTAATGAGGATCTCCATAATCGCAATCCGCACAGGTTCATAAATACTACTCTATACATCCTTATTAGTGTATGACAACTCATCGCACCAGTTGAGATCAGTATGACAAAATGGATAACAGCTCTCGTTCTTGAAACATCCGGTGTGCTGATGCCGAGGTAGCGAGTTCAACACCTACGACTGGTCAGTTGGACTAAAATGTTGACTTCTCGTCCTTGACTTGCAGATGTAAATGACAGTTACCTCAGAAATTGGAATGGGTTCGCCTGATGGCGAGGGATACAAGGTAATAGGGAAAGCTAATTCACGCACAATAATCAGCCCAGTGCACTAGAAGTAGTAGAACGTATATGGACTACGCTTGAGTTCAAATCGAGCGAACTCCAAAAATAAAAATGGTACCCCTTCCATTACCCCTCATTCCTCGATCACCACTCTGCCTGGCCAACGATCTGCCCGCTTGATGCCTCTGACGCCTGAGTGTTCCGAAACAGTGAAAGTGGTGTGGTCTGTGTATCGTGAGAGATCTGCCTGGACCTTCTTGGCATTCATTACTGCTATTCTTTTTTCTGTTATGAGTCTGCTCGTTGTTAGGGTGATCTCACCACTTCTTCACTGCTTCTCTGACAATAATGGTCAAGAGTACGGACAGGAACTTTAAACAAAGAAATGCCCAGAGTAGGATGAGCATAAATAAGAGCAACATCAATTATAATAATCAGTATGAATTAAGAACAATAAAAAATAGCGAGGCCAAAGAAGAAAAGAAACGACACCAACAAGAAACACAAAAGGCATAATAAAAAAGAAGGGCAATAAGAAAGACACAATTTAGTTTGGCGAAAGGAATATAATTATATTCCAAATTTATGGAAACGAAATTGCATCTAATCCAAGGAGAAAAGAGGTTGGTATCGTGTTTAGAAGTAATAAACATGGCGGGTAATTCATGGAGAAAATATCGGAAGTGGCGTAATGACGCCAGCATGAACATTGTAATCAAATTTGCATGTTTCTAAGAAGTTGAGCACGGGAATGTAATTACTTTACACATAATGCTCAGCTTCCGGTTAGACACTGAATCAAAGAGAGATTGTCTTTCAAACAATATTATTTATTACATGCTGTGTTATGTATATTTGTGCGCACGACTTAAATAATATCATCATCAACTCTCTGCTGATCTTACTAACAACCAACGTTAAGAGTCGTTGATAGTGATGTAGGATTGTTAGCAACACTGAAATTAGCAATATGGAATGTTTGTACTTTAAGTTAAGACGGAAAATTGGGTGATGTCAAACAAGAAATGGGAAGACATAATAATAATATATTCGGAATGTGTGAGATGAGATGGAACAGGATAGAGATTAAGACAGAGGAGGATTTTAAGATTATATATTCTGAGGGGGAAGAAAGCAAGGGGGTGTAGCAATTATCTTGGATCTGCAAAAGATCAACGTCTGTTAAAGGATATTAGACAGTGTCAATTGATACAATTAATTCGGCAGACCTTGTGGCATAGACGTCTTTCAAATATATGTCCGAACAGGAGAAATCAGTGAAGATAGTATAGAAGAATTGTATAATGACATGGAGAATGTTTTGAAGAAATGTAAATATTCAGAAATAAATATCATAATGGGTGACTTCAATGCGAAAGTAGGAAATCAAGACGATGGATGCATAGTAGGTAAATATGATTTGAGAGAACGAAAAGAAAGAGGATACAGACTTGTAGAATGGTCAAGCGAGCATGAAATGATTGTTTGAAACACCTGGTTTAAGCAACATCCAAGAAGATTATGGATATGGGGGAGTCCTGACAGCAGGATTACAAACCAGATTAGTTACATCCTGATTAGCAGAAGGTTTCGAAATGTGTTAACAATAGCAAAAACACAGTTCCAAATTAAGAATGTTTCAGTAATCACACATTGATTACAGTCACATTGAAAGTAAAGTTAAAGAAAATTAAGTATACACCAGGAAACACTAAAAATAATCTGTGTGCATTGAAAAATGACATGGAAATACACAACAATTTTAACAGAGCAGTAAAGAACAGATTCAATATATTGTCTGACACACGCACACGCACGCGCGCGCGCGCACACACACACACACACACACACACACACACACACACTCATATATATATATATATATATATATATATATATATATATATATATATATATATATATATATATATATATATATATATATACATATAGTTTTTTTTTTCTACAGCCAACTGATTGAATTCTTCAACATTTCCCATTGATCATCAACATCTTGCAATAATATATATATATTTCAAAATGTTGATGATCAATGGGAAATGAAGAATTCAGTCATTTTGGCTGCAGAAAAACAAATACAAAAACTATTCCAAATTTAAAGAAAGTGAGTGGCACCTTGCAGTCTTGACAGACCAAAGTATGTAAGTTGGAATTTGGCCAAAATTCCATCACAATGCCTGGGCAGAGCTGCAGAGAACATGTGGTGCCCAAACTGGACATGTTCCGTCTCTCGGCCTTAGCCTCGTTTGACCCAGAAGAATGGATAACCAATACGTCTGGAACAAGGTAGGCTGCAGACGCTGGCGGCCAGCGTCAAACCTCCGAGACCTCGCCTCCACGAGCAGGAGACGAGCGATGGCCAGATCCTAAATCCTTGGGATTTGACTTAGAGGCGTTCAGCCAAATCCCGCAGGTAAGGGTCGTATACGCATCCGGAACACTGGTTGCGTACACCTGTCAAACGCAAGTGTCTGGACCTTGTAAGCGTGTACTACCGTCAGACTCGCCGCCTGACTCGTGCGGCTCCCGCAACCAACGAGAGTAGGCCCGCCGAAGATATTGCTCGTCTGTTGCGGATAAATCTCTACGACTGAATAAGCAAAGAAACGATAAAAGTAGTGGTATTTTAATTGCGCTTGCGCTCCCACCTATGCTACACCCTTCATGTGTCTTCACAAAGTCGGACTAGAGTCAAGCTCAACAAAGTAGGTCACAAGAAATAGGGGACAAAAGAAATTGTACAATTAATGGAAACAAGAAGACGCAACAAAATAAATCCTGACAAATATGAAGAGATTCACAGAAAAGTCAGAACATTATGTAAGGAGGCAATAGAAATATGGCTCGAGGAAAAGTGTATAGAAATTGAAAAACAACACAACAATAAAAATACCAAAATGAATTCACAAAAGAATTCACGAGCGTACTAATAAAACAACACGCACATCAACAGGCTGCTTAAAAGAAAAGATGGAATCATCATAATAGAAAAAGATCAGATGTCATATGTGTGGACAGATTATCTGAACAATCGTTATGATGAAAGAAGAGAAGAACGGTATGAAATTCGAAATAATAGTGAAGGACCATTAATTTTGAAGATGGAATTTCATAATGCTTTTAACCATATGAAAACTGACAAGACCCCCGGTTCACATAACATTACAACAGAAATGACCAATACCTTAGAAGACTATGGAATAGACCAAGTCACCAGACTGCTGAATACAATATATGATACTGGAGATATACCTTCTGAATTATGTAATTCTATATTTATTGCAATCCCAAAGAAATCAGGAGCCTTGGAATGTGATCAACATCAAACAATTAGTATAATGAGCCACATAACGAAGATTTTGCTAAGAATTATCATGCAATGGGTTAGGAAGAAAATATAACCTGAAAAAAGAGAAGAACAAAGTGGGTTTGTAGAAAGAAAGGAAATGCTGTGTATATGCTGAAAACATTAATTGAACGATCTATAGAAGTAAACAAGGATCTATATCTTTGCTTTATTGACTACACAAAGACTTTCGATAAAGTAAAGTAAGTATTGATTGTAGACAATGAGCAGGATCTGTAATATTTAGTATATGCGGTTGTGGCCACAGTGAACAACTAGGATTATAATTAAATTGTAAGAAGACACAGATTATGGTTACCACTGGGAAGAAGGAAAAACCACAATGTATTATAAAAGAAATGAGAATATTCTTAAACAAGTGAATCTGTACAGTTATCTCCGAACAATCATAACATCTAATGGGAGATGCCTTGAAGAGATTAGAACAATAATCGCCATGGCGAAGGTAGTCTTTTGCAAGCTGCAAATCATACTGACCAATAAAAGGATATTTGCAACGAGAGAAAGAGTGTTGAGGTGCTACATAGAAACAGTACTTTTGTATGGGTGTGAAGCGTGGATAATGAGCAGACAAACTGAAAACGATCTTAAAGCTGTGGAAGTGTGGTTTCTGGGGAAAGTGCAAAGAATACCATGGACAGACAGAAAACCAATGACCAAGGCGAGTACAACTAGGGCTGCTTTAATACGGCGCTAGCACCACTTACCCAGTAGCCTGTAGACTCGTAGAATTGTGGAAGGCGTGTGCACAGGTGCTTTACTTACTGTACTGACAGCTCTGCCGTTCCTAGCGAGAAGCCGGGATGGAATTCCCAGCTAGAAATAGAGGGCAGATCTTTACAGAGTAGTTATGTTTATGACAACGAAACCACAAGTGACAAACAGGACGTTTCGTTCAGATCCTTCGTCAGTACACAAACTATAAACATATAACTGTTAAACAATATACTCAAGTTACGTGTAAATCCATCATCTGTGATGCAGCGCACATCATATTGCACGTGTGGATTATAATTTATACGAAAGCACGCTGCCAATGTGAACCACTTTACAGCTGTTCTGTCGATCTTATTTATCAATAATGTTTACGTGACGATTACATCAGGTAAGAGGGTGGAAGTAGAAGTAATCGCTGCAGTCGGCCCTTGGATGGGTACCTGAGACGCCATCTACAGTGTTTAGTTGAGCTAGGTCAAGAACTGACATCACAGCACTCGGGACATTCCCATACGTGCCCAGTCCTCATCTTCAGCAATCAGCGAAGAGTCCCGATACTAATAGTACCAGTAATAATCTGATTATGTGTCCTCATCTCATCGCATCTCATCTTGTACATCTTGTACCATGTGGTGTCGAGTTGCCCGTTTATGGGCTTCATGTATCGAGATTCTCATGGACTCTTCTATTCCCTCTGTTCATCGTTTATGCTTTCGGCCTTTCTTCTGTTTCCATTTGGTCTGTACATCATTGCTTGTTGTGGTGTACTGTTAGTTGGTAACCTAGTTACATGGCAGAACCATTTGACTTGCTGCCTTATTATAAAATCTAGCGCCGCTATAACCCCCCCCCCCCCCACACTTTATTCATGATTTCTTCATCTCTGATTTTCTCTCTTCTTGATATATTGAGTATTCTTCTCAGGAATCTCATTTCTGTTGTGATATTTCTTTCCTCTTTTTCTGTCACTGTCCAGGTTTGGCTTTGGTAGCATAAAATCGGTAGGAAGATTGTATTGTAAAGTGCTTTCTTAGTAGTTATTGATACATGTTTTTTTCTTTAGTATTGGTGCCATTTGTCCAATGCGTTGGTTTGCCTTATTACATCTATTTTCGATTTCGTCTTCTGATTTGCTAAATGATGACGTTATACTTTTGAATATGTGTCCATTCGGTCTTTCTTTTCAGAATTCTGAGTGATGACCAGATCCTCTGGTCGCTCCCAGCAGCACCATTCTCTCCACGTCGTGATGATTTGTCTGTTCTTCCACACTATCATCCCAAAGGATCCCGATCACATCTGCCTTACCATGCAGCAATACCCTACTGAGCGGTACAGACCCAGCCAATCTGTTCGGCTAGCTCGTTTCCCACCACACCAGCTAGTTCTGTGTGTGTGTGTGTGTGTGGGGGGGGGGGGATCCAACATATGCTCTCTATTGTTGATTGTTAGATTGATTAAACAGGAGATGGCATTGTGTCTCTCAATCAATATAAACGTCAGATGGTCCTTGGTTTGAATGGTTGAGTTATAAAAACATATACTCTCTCCACAGATATAGGTGGATGTTCTCTCCAGTTATATAAGGGTTCCAGGTAATTAGCTAGCTGATATGTGATACAACTGTTTAGGAATAGTCATAACATCTGATCGAAGATGTATTGTAGAGATTAGAATAAGACTTGAATAGGAAGAGCGCAACTGGTAGGGTACAGGCCTTAGCCTGCCACTGGATTCAGATGGACTCAAGCAAGAGTATGTGGTAGACGAATTGCGCACTTTAATCCAATTCATAGCACAAGTCATTCTTCCTACTAATGAAGAATCAGAATCTTCTGTTGGGCTGGTCACTTGACTCGCATGCCAGATCACAGGCTCCCTAAACGATTTTTTTTTTTTTTTTTACGGTGCGCTGCGATGGGTAAACGCTTCCAAGGCGGCCAGAGGAAACGCTTTAAAGACACTGAAGATTTCACTGAAAGCTTTTAGAATTCATTACGCTCTTGGGAGACTGCTGTAAACGACAGACATTCGTGGCGTACATCATCACGCAAAGGAATAGTGATAGTCACTTGCAAAACAGGACTGCAAGATCTGTGAAAACAAAATGACACACACACACATACACGCACGTACGCAAGCACGCACGCACGCGCACGCACGCACGCACGCGCACACACACACACACACACACATAAACCACTGCAGGAAATAATCCTCCTGGAACGTCAAGCATTCTTTACCCACATTGTCTTACCAGCCATCTTAGAACTCATGGTTCCAAACTTTCAACCCCATTGGAAGAAACTGAATGGTCATCATCGTTCTTGGTTGACAAACACCAATGCGAGACAATGCAACCTAAAGACTAAATGTCTGCTAAGAGAGCACTATGTGTGTGCGTCTGTAAACCGAGACCCCGATCATGTATGGGTATGCCTTCTTACAATCCAGCATCTACCAAGGAAAGCACGTATGGGTGTACTGAAAGAGCAGTGGGATCGATTCTTTATAATCATTAATTTTGTTTTAGCTAGCTCTGGGTGTAATTTGTGTTATAGTTTAGTATTGTACTAAATCTGCTTTCGTACACAAGGTTTCCTTCTGCGGTGAAGATGCTTTTGAATCCAGGTTTGCAAGCTTTTCTAATTTCACCCCCCCCCCCCTCTCTCTCACTCTCTCTCTCTCTCTCTCTTTAAATTATATCTTACTCCTCTCTCTCTCTCTCTCTCTCTCTCTCTCTCTCTCTCTCTCTTTAAATACTATCTTGCTCCTCTCTCTCTCTCTCTGTTTCTATGTCTCCCCGATCTGTCTCTATTTCTCTCTTTGCCCCACCCCTCTCTTTCTTTCCTTCTATCTCCCTCACTCTCCCTCTTTGCTTCTATCTCCCCCATTTCTGTCTCTACTCAATATTTGCTTCTCTCTCTCTCACTATCTCTCTTTCCTTCTCTCTCTCTCTCTCTCTCTCTCTCTCTCTCTCTCTCTCTCTCTCTCTCTCTCTCTCTCTCTCATTTCTCTATTCTTACTATGTATGTGTCCCTGGGTTTGTGTACGGGAGCTGTTTGTATGTGTGTGTGTATGCATGTGTCCCTGGGTTTGTGTACGGGAGTTGTTTGTATGTGTGTCTGTATGCATGTGTCTCTAGGTTTGTGTACGGGAGTTGTTTGTATGTGTGTCTGTATGTATGTGTCCCAGGGTTTGTGTACGGGAGTTGTTTGTATGTGTGTCTGTATGTATGTGTCCCAGGGTTTGTGTACGGGAGTTGTTTGTATGTGTGTGTGTATGTATGTGTCCCTGGGTTTGTGTACGGGAGCTGTTTGTATGTGTGTGTGTATGTATGTATGTGTCCCAGGGTTTGTGTACGGGAGTTGTTTGTATGTGTGTCTGTATGTATGTGTCCCAGGGTTTGTGTACGGGAGCTGTTTGTATGTGTGTGTGTGTGTATGTGTCCCTGGGTTTGTGTACGGGAGTTGTTTGTATGTGTGTCTGTATGTATGTGTCCCAGGGTTTGTGTACGGGAGTTGTTTGTATGTGTGTGTGTATGTATGTGTCCCTGGGTTTGTGTACGGGAGTTGTTTGTATGTGTGTCTGTATGTATGTGTCCCAGGGTTTGTGTACGGGAGCTGTTTGTATGTGTGTGTGTATGCATGTGTCCCTGGGTTTGTGTACGGGAGCTGTTTGTATGTGTGTCTGTATGCATGTGTCTCTAGGTTTGTGTACGGGAGCTGTTTGTATGTGTGTGTGTATGTATGTGTCTCTAGGTTTGTGTACGGGAGCTGTTTGTATGTGTGTGTGTATGTATGTGTCCCTGGGTTTGTGTACGGGAGCTGTTTGTATGTGTGTGTGTATGTATGTATGTGTCCCAGGGTTTGTGTACGGGAGTTGTTTGTATGTGTGTCTGTATGTATGTGTCCCAGGGTTTGTGTACGGGAGCTGTTTGTATGTGTGTGTGTATGTATGTGTCCCTGGGTTTGTGTACGGGAGTTGTTTGTATGTGTGTCTGTATGTATGTGTCCCAGGGTTTGTGTACGGGAGTTGTTTGTATGTGTGTGTGTATGTATGTGTCCCTGGGTTTGTGTACGGGAGCTGTTTGTATGTGTGTCTGTATGTATGTGTCCCTGGGTTTGTGTACGGGAGTTGTTTGTATGTGTGTCTGTATGCTTGTGACACTCTTAGATCACCACCTTTATGTTAAAAAAGCAACCTAATATACCATTGTCCTTTCTTTTCTTCCTGCGTCCGCCCATTGTGATTACTACTATAATTAGCCACATTCTGTGTGAATGCCTTGAATCCAATACTCTCTATTTTAATGCCGGTCTCTTCTCGGGGCTGTCTCTTATACAACAAAGAATTAATTCAACTTCAACCCGTCAGACGAGACCAGACAGGCATGAACATCAAACATCAAAGAAGAGAATCTCCACCAACCGGGTAGATCTTGATTGCCTAAAATAACGGAAAGATTCGGTAAACAGGAGTGCTTTGGGAAAATAAGTCACTGTAGAATTCCTTCTCTCTGTCTGTCTAGTTGTCTCTCTATACGTATGTTTGTCTATCCGTCCGTCCGCCCACCTTTGCATATTTTGCACATCTCTCTCTCTCTCTCTCTCTCTCTCTCTCTCTCTCTCTCTCTCTCTCTCTCTCTCTCTCTCTCTCTCTCTCTCTCTCTCTGCCAAAACCAAATCACTGCAGAATTAATCAATGTCTGTCTAGTTATCTGTCTACCTGTCTTTGGGTCTCTATCTCTTTATCTTCCAGACTTTCTGTCTATTTGTCTCTCTCTCTCTCTCTCTCTCTCTCTCTCTCTCTCTCTCTCTCTCTCTCTCTCTCTCTTCACTTTTTCTCTTTCTTTCTATCTATCTGTTAGTCTGTCTGTCTGTATGTTTGTCTGTCTGTCTGTCTGTCTCTCTCTCTCTCTCTCTCTCTCTCTCTCTCTCTCTCTCTCTCTCTCTCTCTCTCTCTCTCTCTCTCTCTCTCTTCTCTCTCTCCGCCAAAAGCAAGACACTGTAGAATTCCTACTATCTGATATGTCTCATTCTGCACCTCTGTCTGCCATACTCTCTTATCTATGTTTTCCTTGCACTCATCTGTGTGTGTGTGTGTGTGTGTATGTATGTGTGCGTGTTAGCACGGTAACGCCCACCTCTACAACAACCTCACCTTTCTGTCTATGTGTGTCGATTCGTGTGTGTATCTATGTATTTATGAATGTGCGCATCTGTTTTCAAGAAAGTGTGCATATATTGTGAATGTATGTATGTATGCGTATATTTTGGTGTGGTTTAAGAGTGTGTAATCATCGTGTGTGTGCGTAAGTGCGCATGCGAATGTGAATACATGAATGTATGTGCGTACATGCATGTGTGCAGGCGTACCTGTGTGTCTGCTTGTGTGTATGTTTCTGTGTTTACTATGTGGGATGTGTGTTTATTAATGTCTATGTGTATTCGCATATGTATGCACGTAACAATGTATGTGTGAGTGAGTGCGTGCATATTCGTTTGGTTGCACGCACATGCATAATCACGTTTTAGTACTTTGCATATGTGTATGTAGGTGAGTATACACACGTGTGCTCTGTGTATGTGTTTATAGGCAAGAAATCAGGCAGGCAGGCAGGTAGGTAGGTAGGAAGGTGGACATGTAGATTGTAGATTGTTAGGTGAGTAGGAACGTAGTTACATGGATTTATCGTTAGTATGATTCACATATCAGATTATGTGCTTCTGTGTTATATAAAACAGAAAAAATCAACTCTCTTATTTGGAAATGCCCATATCATCCATAATAAAGTTTAGGCACTGTCACTCAAATTTAGGAGTTACATAAATAACATTAAGCAAAATGTATAACATCTTGTTATAGTGTGATTACGTGATGTCATAAGTATATTTCGTGACAACAATACACAGCGCTGTCTGAAACAATTCAGACATTCAAAACAATGTATTCATTAGTTCTAGCTACTACGGTTATGTTTACTTGGTATTGTCATGTTCAGATAAAAAATGTATTGACAATATATGAAAACTATCCACGCGTGCAGAATTATCTAACCGATTTCGTCAGACCATATAAACTAGAAGTTGTCAGTCGGGATTTCCCGGAATCATTGGTTCCGAAAGAGACCCCAGGGATAACCTTGGCATTTAGATTAACAAAAACAGTACCTTAATATGGTCTCCACAATAAACAGATCTGTACAAGTAATATTGTTCTCTACTCAGGTGAACTGAAGCCACGTTCTCACTGTGACTAGGGCAAGCTACTGCTGTGTCAGTGATACTATGCTGCGTTGTTTCCGCATATATCCAGGATCGGTCCAGCCTACACAAATCGATAATGGAATAGTATCTTAGAGCTAAGATAAATTTGATATTGACCGTAATAACCATCGAGTGCTGTTTGGTCACAAAAACTCGGGCCTGAAATAATAATGCTATTATCCCAAGATTGCATAAAAACAGGTTGTTTGTGATTGTTTGTTTGTTTTGTTTTTTTTGTTCAGTTGAATGCTCTCAAATAGGTTAGTTTATTATAGCTATAAGAGTGGGGTGGATTCAAATTTATACAATTATTGACTAGGACTCCCAGGTGGCCACAGCTTAAGTTGGGTGGTAGGAAATGTCTTGGGAAGTAAAGGCAGCCGGCGTGATACTAACCACATCAGCCACCGAGTGTCGGTTGGTCCAAAGAAAGTATGGGTCTAGCACGGCTTGCAGGTGCAGATGACCTTAACGCGTGTACAAGGTCCTTACTTTTACTAATGTTTGCTCTAACTCATGGACAAGAAATCCAAGACGAACACAACCTACGTTGGTATCCCATTAGATAGGATGGCATGGAGAACGCAACAAAAGCCAAACTGAAGGTACCCTAAGTTGAGATGAGTCAAGAACCGACATTACAGCACTCGGCACATATCCTTACGCGCTCCGTCCCCATCTGCAATAGCTAGACTTTCCTCTGAGTCATGAATGCTGGCCAGATGATCTGGACACTACCTGCAGCATCGACCTCTCCAGGCCATAACGATCGTCTGTTCTTCTGCACTGTACACAGGATCCCAAAGGGCTCCGACTGAACATAAACTAACGAATTAGGATCAGGATGAAACTGGAGCGTATTGGTAGGGAAGCTATTAAAGACACACTTGAACAGTTATATATATATATATATATATATATATATATATATATATATATATATATATATATATAGAGAGAGAGAGAGAGAGAGAGAGAGAGAGAGAGAGAGAGAGGGAGTCGTATCTGTCATGGTATACAGTACCTATTCAAAGTCCATGGCAGCAGAGGCACATGATAATATAAATTAAACAAACGGTACAATGAATAAAACCAAAACACGAATTATGACAGCAACCCTAAGATTCGCCAAAATGTGTCTTATGAAATTTATAAGAGAATCGGAATCATTAGATGACAAATGTGGGATTAGAATCTCGCAGCAAGTTGGAAAAAAACAAGAGATTAATCGACCGCTCCAAGCACTAAACAATAAACAGCCTGGGAGTTGGCTGACTCAGTCCAGCACAATTGATCACATTATCCAATGAAATAACCAAATACAGTAAATTCTCCATTGTCGAGTTCAATTATAAAAGATAGTAAACAACATAATTGTCCCATTATGAAGAGAAGAAATTTACCCGATCCCAAATACTTTATGGCAGGCGCTTTGGTGCAACGGTTATGAAATTGCTCTGATACAGGCATGAGCGGGTGATCGATCCCCGGGCTTGCGGTTCGCTACGAGGGATACACACTGACCACCTATTCCCCCGCGCACTGAGGTCAGAAAAATGTGATGATCCCAGCCCTTCACATACCCACAGCAGATTTTTGCCATGGGACTTAAGTTTATTTTTTAAATAAATCCTTTTTACAACAATTAACACAAAAAAGAGACCCAGTCAAACAAAAGGAAAGCGAAAACAAGAATAACATTTATTGTTCAAGTATTTCCTGAAAAGTGTTGAACACACATATACACAGGTGACTTGGTCATTGATGCAGCTGTAAATAATCGGGCTGGAGATTGCTTGAAATAAACTAACGCTATCCATTCTCCATCAATCTCCACGGGCATTTTTGTTAAAAATAACTTCAACGTTGAAAGACAACGTAATGTATTCAGCAACAGTAATGTATTCAGAATAAAACAAATTAATAAGAAAGACTTAGTGATTTTCTCTGAAATGCTCATGGTATAACAGCCCTAAAGAAAGAAAGAAAGAAAGAAAGAAAGAAAGAAAGAAAGAAAGAAAGTGTGTCAGTAGACTAAATTGTATTATTCGCTTCAATGAATACCTGAACCACATGTTCACATATTCACGATACAAAGGAAATCAGCCCACTGCAACATAATTGACAAAGGGACAACAGATCCACTTTCAAAGCCGAGAAGATCTGTACAATAAATAACTGGCATAGGGAGAAACGCGTAAATGTACAAAGCTGAGAAGATCTCTACAATAAATAACTGGCATAGGGAGAAACACATAGATGTACAAATCTGTGGAAATATCTACAATAAACAACGGGCAAAGGGAGAAACAGATCACTTTACATAGCTAGAAAGATCTCTACAGTAACATAACTGGCATATCAACTTACAAAGCTGACTTCAGATAAACTTACGAAACAGCAAAACGTTATATAAATGTTTCTTACAGATCAGAAAGGCCACGTAACCATTGTGACCATTCGCGGAATGATGATTATCATCAACTATCGAGGTGACACGGAGTTCTAAGTTTTAATTTTAAACCGGAAGCAACAGAATATCTCAATTACCGTTTCAAGACAAGTTCACAGGATTATTCTACTTGTGACCAGAACCTAATGGCGGCTAGTCAACCGCTCAGCTTACAATAATGAACATTAAGACATACGAGCCATAGCATTAGCTATAGTCTTTACATCAAACGATGTGTGCGAGCATCATGCGCATGAAACTGTCTACTGGTTTTATTAGAGATATTAAAGTGGAGGTATGGGTGTGAACGAAGAGGAAGGGCGAGGAGGAGGAGAAGGGGGGAGAAGAAGAAGAAGAAGAAGAAGAAGAAGAAGAAGAAGAAGAAGAAGAAGAAGAAGAACAACAACAACAACAACAACAACAACAACAACACCTACTACTACTACTACTACTACTACTACTACTACTACTACTACTACTACTACTACTACTACTACTACTACAATAGCAACAAGAAATTGAAAAGTACACATCAGAAGCGGAGCAGAACAAAACAACCTGATAGATTGTACCAGAGTGTCAATAGGAGTGAGTGGTGAAAACGCATTGCAGCCGACCTTGATTTTGAAGATGGAGTATGATGATATCTCAAAACAAGTACAGTTATTTCGTAATGTATGTTTACATGTGTAGTTATTGACAGTTTGCTCAGACAGTGGAACTAAGGTATAAGAAGGAGAGGACCCTTTGCACTCTGTCAGGCGCATTTGTCATATGGTGCTAAACCCATATTTTAAAATACCCATGGGCACTTTGTGGGTGATGTGGTAAGTATCACACCAGCCATCTTTAGTTCCCAACTGAACTCAGCTCAACTTGTGTGCCGCCTTCATGGCAACGATGGAGTTGTGTTTTAATATTATTATGTTTCAATATTTTATAATGTCATTATTTTATGTAGATCTATTTGTCGTGTTTCGTCCCTGATGAAGATTTGTATAATCAAAAAGTCGTTAGTTGTGCCGCAGTATATTTATTTTCATTTTATTATTAAATAATTGTGTTGTTGTTATTTCTTACTATTTATTTGGATGTTCTGCTTGTGATTTATGTTCACCATTGCGGAGCTGGTTGTAAGGTGTGTACACAGTGTCTGTGTTTACTATATCTATACCTCTGTAAGATTTCGTTCAACCGTTAAGTCACGTGATGGTTTGAGCCGCAAACGTACTTGCGCCTATAGGAGTGAGGATGGTGTAGATACTTTCCTTCCGACCTGGTGCCACAGTACCACCTTCATGGCTGTGATGTACAGCTCTCCTTCCCCTCTGTAAATTCAAAATCCATTTGAGAGTGTGCATCACCGATACCTCTAACTCCACATTTGCAAAGAGGCATATTACGATGTTTTGAGGAGAAATTGACTTGAAAATTTAGTGACAACTGGCAAGCTTGATGGGAAGAGAGCAAGAGGAAGACACGGTGATAAATACCTTGATGGTTCGGCAACATGGCATGGTCTGGATATGAACGCAGACTTGATTCGAGACTCTGGTGTCTGTGTGAGATGGCGAAACATGACCGCCCATGCCTTTCATCATGGCATTTGATGATGATTATGATGATGATATTAGGGTGTAACCAGAATATGATTTAGCAAAACTCATACGGGATGATTTGGATTAGGCATGGATTAGTAATATTTCTTCCAAGCATTATAGGTATGTAATCGTCGACAATCTCAGACCCAGTGCCCAGGCTGAACAAAAAGGTATAGGATTACGGAGTATAACGAGTGTCTGTTGGTAAGAACAGGACTAGAATGGTCTGACAGAATTATTAATGGAGAGAACTAAACAACTGCAAGTGAATCAAGAGATGAGGAAAATATACTGTCACTTGACATGGCCCACATAGAGAACATGTGAGCATTGAATAACTAGAAAGTCCCTTGTCTTGAACACATCCATCCATCCTTCACGTGCCATGCCGGTAAGAGTGGGCGGTCATGTTTTGACATCTCACTCGATCACCAGAGTCGTGGATCAGCTCCATGTAGTTACTTCTCGGTCTTCCCCTTGGTCTCTTCCCTTCGATCTTGTCTGTTGTCAATAAGTTCTCCAATTAATTTCTTCTCATTTGCCCAAAATATTTTGACTGTCTAAGTCTAATGTCTCTAATCAGTTTACGATCGTTATTTATTTCTTGAAGGACTTGTTCTTTTTTCCCCCTTAGAAACCACATGACCACAGCCATCAGATGTTTTTCAGCTTGTCTTCTCATTGTCCACGCTTCACATCCATTCAAAATTACAGGTTCTATGTAGCACTTCAACACTCTTTTTCTCGTTTAAACATAGGGCAAACGTAAATAGAGGAAGACATGATGGGAACCCTTTGAGACCATTAAGACAGTTTATAAATAAATCCACATGTATTGTTAGGCGCTCAGTGAAGTAGCAAAAATAAAGAGATGAGAGGACACACTAAATAACACAAACATTGAAAGCTATAAATACCTTATCAGGATTCGAACCTGTCACTTTCGAATGAATAGACACGAAAAAGAGAACTAGAGAGAATGATGAATAATATGGGGTCATGGAGCAGCATGTGATAACAAACGATAGAACGGCCTGGAGCGAGTTGGTTGAGGTCATTAAACTCCTATGGGAGATAAAAGAGCATAAGACGATGGTAAAGGAGCCTGTTTGCATGGCATGGCTGTGTGTTAGTTATACCATGCTTAACTAATTCAGTGCCGAAGGATACTATATCGCCACATGACACCTCCCATTTGAACAGGAAGGATGATATATCGCCATACTAGTGTCGTTGTGTTATTTGTATAATTTCGTAGCATCTTACACATTGCAATGCTCAGTGAATGGACATTGACATGATAATACTTGATCATTTGATTGTGTACCATCTTTGGTTCAGACCTACTATTTGTTTAGCACTGAATCAGTTATGTCATATTATCTTCACCTAACGGCACTTAATGGACGTCTATTCCTTGTCCTCATTTAACGAGACTGAGTCAGCCCCGAAGCCATGTATAGTAATTAGGACATAAATTTCGCGACGATGTGGGTTTTAATGGACTTTTAAGGCCTTCCAGCCCCAGAGCCACAAGCCCAGCAGACGAGCACACGGATCACCATTCTACAGCAATTAGCATAAGAGATCAGTTCATAGATGTAAGGGTCCCTACATCCCCGGGGCCAGAAGCCAAGTAGACGAAAATACGGGTCATCGTCCTACAGCAATTATCATAAGAGGTAAACTTATAAACGTAAGGGTTTCTTTTACACGCCCAGGGCGCAGGGAGGCGTGTGGGGCTAGAGCCATATGTTTATAGCCCAAACGGCACGCACTGTGTCATGTGATCGGTAGCACGCCGTCCGCCTTTACTTCCGAAGATATTCCCTGGTACCGATTTCCGGCTGGGTCAACCCGGGAGGTCTGGTCAATTAAATACACAATCAAAGTTGCTGAAATAGGGATCGAACTCAACACCAAATGTACGACAGGCTAGCGTCTAACCGCTACGTTACCAAGACTCCCCTTCCCATTCATAGAAATATGCGTTACATAATCCACTTGTGAAAGAGACACAACACACCTGTAAACACAGTAAAGTAAAATCACTTACCAGGTGACTCCATGGCTGGAGCATTACAGCTGCTTTCACGCAAACATTCGTCTTTTACTGCACTCACATATTGTCAGGTTCCAAAATATCTTTCATTTAACACAGTATCCTTGTGAATTATTACAACAATATCGTATATTTGTGCTTAGTTTTGCAAATTCACAAATTTATTTCCACATTTATCTCACACTGTGGAAATGTTCATATACTATTCTAACTTTAAAATCACGTAGAATATTTTGTTTATGATTTACTTATTCTAAATAAGTTACTTTGAAATGTATTTCCTTAAATTATCACAAGAGATATGTGCATTTCAATTATGTATATACATGTATGCTTTTGCGTTAACTACACTGAAACTGTTGCATTGACAATCTAGACGACGTCTTCAAAGGCAGAGACCGGAGGACCAGTCCAGTCGGTACTTGAGTGGTGTGGGTGACTTTTTAAAAAAAAATACCTTTTTAGTTCTCTGATTCCCACTTGGGGCTGCGAGTTGAGAGCGAGAGACATCTTTGTCGATATCCACGACTCTAGAACTGGAATCACGCCCTGAACTCACCCACACACATGACAAACTCACGCGCACACATGAGAAACTCACGCTTACTCTGACATGCCCAGACACACAGAGGATAGCCCTGTCTTATCCCCGCGAAACTTACTGCGTGTTGTTTCAGCTGGTTTGGCTGGCACTTCCCGTGTTCGATTCGGCTCTTTCGCTGGACTCTTGTCAGAAATCGGGTTTCCCTGACAGTTATAAATAATTCCTGTCTTCTTTCCTGTAGATGCGCTGCCTCAGCTTGACGGTTGATTCGATGTCTCCACGTAGTAAATATACGTTTGCTTGACAGGGCTTTCCATTCCTGTCAGTCTGTACGTATTCTGATCTGTCTGTCTGCGTGTCTGCGTGTGTCTTTCCGTGTTTGTACTAGGAGGCTTCAAATGAAAACCTTAAGAGTTTGATGGAAATTACATAAATATTGCCATTGTCTTGTAACCTGTCAATATGTTGTTAAGGATGTCAAAAGTGTTAAGCACGTGATGTCACGGTACAGACGAACATGGTGACGTCCGACGACAATGTAAAGATAGCCGCCCCACTTTTGACATGCACCAAAGAGGAGCAGTGTTCAATTATCCGTGTTCTGTTTTATCAGTGAAGAGGTGAAACTTAACGAAATTCACCGGCGATTGATTGATTGATTGATTTAGGAATCGACATCACAGTATTCGGGGCATTCCCATAAGTGCTCCGTCCCCATCCTCAGCAGCCAGCGAAGAGTTCCAACACTAATAGTACCAGTAGCAATCTGATTATAAATCCGTCTCGCCTTTCCTTTGAGCGTTGAGCGTCGGCCAGATCCCTTCGTCACTCCTCGTTGTCTCATTCTTGCCAGACCATGGTAATCCATTTGCTCCTCCGAGGTGTGCACGTGCTCCCTCAAGGCCGCAACCACGTCTGCCTTGTCATGTATCAATACTCCACCAAGTTCTGCAGAGCCAGCCAATATGTCCGTCTGTTCATTTCCCAGCACACCGGCATGCCCCGGAGAAAAGATCCAGGCGATGCTTGTCACCCGTGACCTCCGAAGCGAAGCAAGCCACTCCGCACGAAGTCTGCCCGTCCTCACCCTCGTCAGCATGCTTTCTGAGTCAGTTACAATCACGATGTGTGTGTGTGTCGTATTCTGCATCCAGCGGAGAGCCGCAGTGACTGCCTCCACTTCCATTCTTAAGCTGGATGTTGTGGTATCATATGCCAGGCTCTCCTGCCCCAAACATCGACCATTAGCTTTGGCTATGAACCCCCAGCCACTTCTCTCACCTCTTGACACCGAACCATCTGTGTAGATAATCACATCACTCGAGTGAGCATTGTCCTGAATTAGTTGCTGGATTTCCACTTCCGTGGCCCCTGCTGGCCACTCCCTGCACTCCCGGCTTAATGTGATTATAACTCTGCACAAGTCTGACTGCTCCGCTGGCACTCTGACCCACTCCTCTCCACGCCTAATGTTCTCCAGGGAGCACACCTGTCTGATCGTATCCTCCGCTGAGCCATCCATGATTTCCCTCTTATCAGTCGCTGACCCTTAACTGCGTCCAGCGCCTCATGCAGTGGGTGGTCTGTGTCTGCAGCTACTCTGAGGTATGCCTTCGCCTGCATCACCTTGAGCCTACCAGCAACAGTCGGCAGACCAAGGATGTAACGCATACACACTACTGGGGTGTCTCTAGTGCATCCCAGAATGACCCGCATAGCTTCGTTCTGTATGCGCTCTAACTTCACCAGCTGACTCTCTGAGACAGTGAGCAGACCTAATCCATAATCAATTACTGAGAGGATCAAGTGCTGGTATAGTGTGAAAAGCATTCTCTGCTCTATGTCCATTGCAGCCATAGTTTTAAGTGCATTAAGTCCATTTTGAGTTCTTGTCACGACCGTCTCCACATGGTCCTTGAAGGATAGGCTCCTGTCAAATGTGATCCCCAGATATTTCAGTTTGTTCTCTCTGCTGACATTTCTACCATCTATCGCGAGGCTTGGGACATCAGCTCTTACAATCCTGTTGTCCAGAGAGCACCACAAAACAGCCGCCTTTTCCGGGTGGATGACAGCACTCATTTCTGTGCACCAGTCAATCACTTTATCTACTGTCGCCTGTAACTCCTGGGCTGTTTGCTCCCTATCTCTCCCCTGCCTATATGCAAGAATATCATCTGCAAATGTTAGTATTCTTCCAACCCCTGGTGCTTCTAGGTTTGCAATCTTGCTCGTATACACATTAAAGAGCACCGGTGAGACTGCAGATCCCTGTGGCAGTCCCGGGGTTAACATATGTGGCTCTGAGGTCCATGCGCCCAGACGGAGAGCAACCCGACGAGAGTGCAGGACGGCTGCTATCCAGTTCACCAACCAGGGATTGACCCCCTTCTCCATCAGTGCGGTCATCAAAATATCATATCGAACTCTATTGTACGCATCCTCGAGATCAAGCGCTACCGCCATCGTTTCCTGTCTACTCTGGAACCCCTCATAAACATCAAAGGCAAAAGTGGCCTGCATTAGACCAGGTATCTTTTCCTGGCCTGTAGCTCCCCAGGCCTCTTGGAAGAAGCTTCCCCCTTTCCAAAAAATCCTGCAGCTTAACAGCGACTATCTTCTCTAAAACCTTCCCAAATGTATTTTGACGGGTGATGATCCTAAAGCCGCTAAGCTTTGACTGATCCTTGAATGGTTTTGGGAGAGGGATGACATAGCTGTGTATCCAATCCTGCGGTACTGATGCTGTCCTAATCCTCTGGTTAAAGCAGTCGGTCATCTGCTCCAGGTCTGCTTCGCTCAAACCCTTCATGTGGCCATACCTGACCCCATCGGGCCCTTGTGCCGTGTCTTTTGCCTTTTTAAAAATGTGTTTAACATCTTCTTCATGTATGATGTCTTCATACTGCATATTCTTCGTGGTGCCAGATAGCTCCTCTCTAACTGCATCCCTGGTGTCCGCATCATTATGATTGGTCACCGGCGAATGAAGGTCCAGTATGGTGATGCATGCCTGTTAGTCCAGCTAGTGTATGAGTGGATTAGGAAGTTTCAAAACTGCGTGACTTCTGTGAAGAGGTAGGTACAGCAGGTGGTGCATGAGTGGTTACACATGAGACCAAGATAATTAATTTTCTTCAGGAATCCAATCACTTTATCGGCGCTGGAGGACTTGCATTGAACGCAGTGAAGACTACATCGAAAAATGATAAATGTGTTCTTTACCTTTTTATTCAGAATGTATACACCACAAAAATAAAAGCTTTTAAGGTTTTCATATGAAGCTCCCTCCTATGTGTGCCTGTCTGTTTGTCTGTAAATGTGTGTATGTGCATATGTCTGTCTGTGTGCCCCTCCATGTGTGTGTGTGTCTTCTTGCATGTCTACCTGCATATCTGTCTGGGTGGCTATGTATGTCTGCCTGTGTGCTAGTGTGAATATATACGTGTCTGTCTGGGTGTCTGTCGTCGATTTATTTATAGTGTCGTCCCTTGGGTGAGGGGAATCAACACCCACATTCTTTTTAACCCCATATCATTATTCTGGAGAATCCAATATATTCCGTCCACAACACCCCGTCAATCCCTCGATACCTCTTTCTCTCTCACCACTCACCACTGGATCATGCCCCCTCTCATTCTTCTCCAAAACAACATACTACACAAATCTAGCTTCTAAAAATTAATAATAATTTAATTTAATGAAGAAAAGTGTATGTATGTGCGAAGTGTATGTGTAGAATGTATGTCGTATACTCTAGTGTGTCTGCAGAATCAGACTGGACAGCTCAGGAGCAAAGTCTGATCATCCCGGTAATGGTCACACAACATCATCATAGCTCAGCACACAATGACCTCACCAAACGATGTGTCTCTCCTGCCAGATGTTGACTTCCTCCAGTAGCTCTTTGATAACCCAAGTACCTGGTCACCAATCACGGAGTTAGTCCAATACTGATCCTGAATCGATCACACACAATGTTACTAAATGTCCCTACCGTTCTGAGATTTAACAATCCCTGTTTCGTGAAAACACGGATCACTGTCCCTTGAAACAAAATGATTCATTTCTAAATGTTCTAGAGTTTCACGATTACACAGTTAATGATTACAGTTCCACAGAAATCTAATAACTGAGAAGAACGCTATGTTCGTTGTTCCTGTTCCCCTTATAACCCATATTTTTTTTTTTACATGTGGTATGGAAAATAATTTCACTCAACTTCCCTGAACCCTATTACTAAGGAGTCATTTCCAGATAGTTATCTGTTTCTGCTCAACAGAGCCATGTTCCTTCAGACGCTCTTGATTATGTGCCCAGAGCAAAAGCCGCTGAATAAAACCTCCTTCACTGAATCATCCAGAATCTTAAACAGTGAATGTTCAGCTTGTTTTCTTCATAACCGGAGTGGAACCTGTGAAAGAGAGAACACACCTGGTGATAGCAACCCAATACTGACCCCTATTAGATGAGTGCAGGCCGACGGCCGAACTCAGATATAACAGTGAACTAAACTCTGTCATGGGGCAGAGGAGCTCATCACCTCGGTCTGAGTTAGGGTAAGACAAGGAAAGACCAAAGGCGACGTGCAGAACCCCAGTAGACACCCCACTAGAAGATCCCACCATTGGACATTTCCCCCATCCCCCAACCATCCTCAATCTCTCTAAATATCATCCCACTAAACTATTCTCAACCAGCTGAGCTAATTGACATCTCACACTAGTTAGTTTAACAACGCGATTGCCTACTGTCGCCGACACTCCTAGAATACCTAATAACAAAGCAACAACACTATGCTCAAGTCCTACACTCTATCTATCACTAGACTATCCTACATTACTTATACCTAAACGCTATCTAGTGAATACCTTATGTACACCAGCTCTATCCTGAATTGAATCTACACATTGCCATGAAAGACATGTTCATTAACTTTAATTGACACAGAAAACAATAGATTCTTTCCAAATTAGAACAGAATTAGCTAGCCAAACACTTCAGTATAGTTTTATTCCATTTTTCACACTGGCGGTAAATAAGTTATGTTTCCTACAGTAGGGGATTGTCCGAGTGACGTCATTCGCTGTCAACAACAGTTGGTCTTAGCGGCAACCAAATCAAGCTTTTCCTTTCATCTTGCGATTCGGGCAAAATAACATGCCGACAATTTTCCTGTGTCTTGGGGAAATCTCAAGGACTATTGGTTTCGTTTGATCCGATGGAAGTGTTTCCCCCCCCCCCCCCTATAAACAAAATGTTGCAGCTGTCTCTGTAAATCTATCATCTGATCGTTAACTCCAGTGGTCCCGTGACAGTGTCTGTGTGTGCCTTGCTATGTGTTTGTCTCTGTATATTTGTCTGCCTCTCTATCTATATGTCTTCATGTGTCTGTCTGCATGTATGTATATGTTTGTGTATGCATGTGATGTCTGTGTGTTTCTATCTGTTTCTCTGTCTGTCTGTTTATCTCTCTAACACTTTTTATGTATGTTTGTCAGCGTGTGAACATTTATTTTCAGCTCCATTGTTATCACTTTCTACTCCCATCTTCTCACATCTTCATCTTCTTCTTCTTCTTCTTCTTCTTCTTCTTCTTCTTCTTCTTCTTCTTCTTCTTCTTCTTCTTCTTCTTCTTCTTCTTCTTCTCCTCCTTCTTCTTCTTCGTCTTCTTCTTCTTCTTCTTCTTCTTCTTCTTCTTCTTCTTCTTCTTCTTCTTCTTCTTCTTCTTCTCCTTCTTCTTCTTCTTCTTCTTCTTCTTCTTCTTCTTCTTCTTCTTCTTCTTCTTCTTCTTCTTATTCTTCTTCTTCTTCTTCATTTTCTTCTTCTTCTTCTTCTTCTTCTTCTTCTTCTTCTTCTTCTTCTTCTTCTTCTTCCTAAAATGCGTATTTTTGAAGGTTTTTGTGTGTAGGGTTCTGAGATCCCTCAAACACTTCATATTTTGCCATTAAAATGTACATTCATTCACCCAGAATGTCCTTAACAAAACGCCTATATCATCATCTTCACAGAACGCCCATATCATCATCTTCACAGAAGGCGCATATTATCATCTTAACAGAACGCCCACATAACCATCTTCACAGAACGCCTCTCTCATCGCGCCCCGCTGGAGTGACCTTAACTTCTTGTGTTCAAAAAAAGTCGACGCTTAAAAGTCGACAGGGTCGATTTCATTCCACTGGGTTTTATCCCATATGGCTCGGTCTCTTTCTGCAGCTCGGAAAGCGTCGCACAAAGCACGAAGTCCGTAGCTCTAGCGACGACCCACAGGAGTCTCCGAAAAATTAACTCGTGAACCGAAGGACGCGGCCCGGAATCGAACCCACAACCTTCGGAGCCCGAGTCAAACAGCTTGACTTCTTGTGTTCACCTTTGTGTTGGTAGATCCATGCCTGTTTTCCAGGAAACATGTCCCAAAATGCTGCTCTGTCTAAAGTATAACATTTATTATGGCCAAAATATTGCAGTTTGCGAAAAATTATGTTGTTTATGAGCCAGTTTTCTTGATGTCCATTTGTTATATAATATCGGTATTTTCTGTTTCTTGATCCACAGGTTCCAATAATTATTCTGTATTATTTTTTTTCTTTCCGTTCTCTCGTCTTGAACTTGAGCGTAGTCCATACTGGTTTGATTTTGGCGTGTGGGGTAGGTATTCCTATTTCCAGTATCTCTCGCCTTCAGGTTCCATCCATCCATCATGTGCCATGCCGGTAAGCGTGGGCGGTCATGTTCTGCCATCTCACTCGATCACCAGAGTCGTGGATCAGCTCCTTGTTCCTGTCTCGACCATGCCATGTGGCCAAGCCATCCAGGTATTTACTTCTCTGTCTTCCCCTTGGTCTCTTCCCTTCGATCTTGCCAGTTGTCACTGTCACGAAACTGCAGTTTAGTGATTCCTTGATAACTTACAAATCAAAATGCAATGACGGAGGAGGGTTAACAATTGGGTACTTCATTCTGAGAGGAGGAATAAAGTAAAGAACATTGACCTCCGAATATAAAAATAGGATACAGGTACGTGCCGAGGTCAGTGGCGCCCGCTCGTATCGGCCGACGGGAAATCGTACGGGAACGGAGAATGCTTTGAAGTATCAGCGTCAGGGGAACAGCGTGACAACTCAGAGAACCCAACAACTAACCACTACGTGATTTCGCCGCTTTTGATGGGCAGGATACGTCAAGAGAGGAGGGTTGAGGATGGTAGATCAAATAATCAGCGTAGGATTGGACACTCGTTATAATAAGCCGAACAGGGGATTTCTGGTTAGTGTGTGTTCCGAAACTGGGCTGAATGATATATGCCTCCTGAATTAGGGAAAGAAATACACGTCCCTAATGAGTGAAAGAATATGGGATATTAGTGTGTTATTCGCTAGTGGATTTCGATTCCAGGAGGATAAGTGCATATATATATAGGTATTAATATATTAGAGTATAGTTTTAGCATAGGAAAATAGATGTGTGAGCATAGCGTTTATCATTGGTTTTCTATTATTGAATAAGTTAGACTTTGATGAATTCATATGTCTTATGTGGGTGTTTACTTCGGAAGCCTTGTCATTATGGCTGGAGAAGGACACTTGCATAAGAAGTATTAAGTGGCAGACACTTATCCATGGATCTGTTATACTGTTCACAGGTTCAACTCCCATCGGGATATAAAGAGAAGATAGACACATACTTCTTGTGTGCTGGAAAAGCTTGGTTGAAAAACAATTCAAGTCAATTCATTGTGGGGAGAGCAAATACCCCAATAAACGAAGTAATAAATGTAGACAGGATCAAAGAAGAAATAAACTATACTTTTAAAGGAACTTTGAACAAGAAGATCCAGATAACTAACGTAATAAGAGGAAAAAAGGAATAGAAGTTTGAAGAAAACAAAGCAAAATAACAGTACCTACGTCTTGTAGACCTAGACAATAGACAGTAAAAACATTGCTACTCATATAGACAATATGCTGAACTGTGGTGATGTGGTGTTTTTCAATGTCGGATAAACTACTGTAATGAAACAGACTCGGGCGAAGTCATAAACTGACTGGATTATTATTACTGGACAGTGATATAGCGGTGAACAGTTTTGTTTCATTCAATAACGGATTTACCTTCAGACTCAAGCATACGGAGCATCCAGGGTGAGAGCTTTCCTGTTTGATGTGCTGTCCTGTGGTTTTGAAAACTGAGTGGGCGAGATGTGACACCAGCTACTAGACATTCAGAGTTCATTCTGGCACTAACAATAGAATACACTATCAACTACGCTTACACAATCCATACATACACCAGACATAGTTTTTATTAATAAATCTTTTATTTATCGTTGAAAGGAACTGTTGTCGGAGTATGTGTTGAGGGAATAACCGAGAGAGTGAAAGAAATAGATATATGGAAGGGAAGACAGAAGGGAGGAGGGTAGACAGAAGTCAGTCAATAATCCCAACAGATAACAAGTTTGTAGATGTGCTTGTTGATTCCACCTTCCTCCCGGGGAAACAAGCGACATAATTGGTGGAGCAGCGAGGTAGAAAATAATACCCATATGACCTGGAGGCATAACAGGGCATATGCACAGAGGAGTACCTGCATATTGGCACAGGCATAGCGGAGTACCTGCATGTTGGGACATACTGATTGGAATAAATATAAGTATACATTGATGACTTTTAATGGAAGGACGTCCATTGGATATATGGTGCCATTACATTTATGGTAGAAACATTTCATTAACGCTGGTGACTTTACAGTGAGAAAGTTCCAGACAGGGTGAATGTGGATAGGTGGTAAGACACATTACATACCTAGTCACACGGTCACACGTCTACATAAGTCTTTATACTATATCACCTCTTGTGGATGAGAGAGTGGTTGTGATGTACTGTGTGGTGTTGTAGATTTATAATAGACATAGATAAATGATATAGGTTCTAGGTAGATTAGCTGTTTATAGGAAGGACTTCTTTGTTGCTTTGAGGTGTCTGTACTCAACTTGCTGACTTACCTGCTTTAACTATGGCAACTCCTAAAGTAACTACAGCCGAACTGAGGGCCAACGGGGAGGAAATTGGTTTAGCTGGTTCGGAACTAACTTATTACATACAGGAACGAGAGAGGGAAATTCGTCAAGCGGAAAGAGAAGATCGAAAGGCCGAGTTGGAAGTGAGAATAATAGAGGTGGAGACCAAACGAATGGAAATGGAACAGGAGGCCAAGCGAATTGAACAGGAGACCAAGCGACTGGAAATGGAACAAGAGGCCAAGAAAATGGACCAGGAGACCAGGAGACTGGGACTGGAACAGGACAATAAGAGGTTGCAAGCAGAGGAAGCCAACAAGATAAGGGAACATGAATACCGCATGCGAGAACTGGAGCTAAAGACACAAACCAAGGGAGAAACTGACGGGACAGAAGGAGGATCCTTTTCCCAGGGTTCACTCAACATGAGTGGACAGGGTTACCATGCCATGAAGTTTCCCTTGGCGGTCTTTGATGAAAGTAAAGAGAAGATATACCAGTTTTTGGATCGGTTCGAGGCTATGGCAGTCGCTATGGGACTGGATAGAACCCGATGGGCTCTTAAATTATCCCAGGCTTTACGTGGTTCAGGGTACGAGGTCTATACACGCCTACCACCAGGACATGAAAATCAGTATGAGGAATTGAAAGCCGCTTTGATAAAACATTATGAAGTCACAGCACAAACGTATCGGAAGAAGTTTAGATCGTCTAGACGAGAGCAGGGAGAACTATTCGCCGCCTAAAGTCTGAGGCTGAAATCCTATCTCCAGAAATGGATGGACTTGGCAGAATTCAAGAGGGATTATGAGAGTCTCGAAGAGATGATGGTGGTCGACCAGATGCGAAAGCAAATGTCGAAACCTCTCAGAACCTTCTTGGGAGAACAAGGGGTGGAACGGATTGATGTTGTGAATAAGCTGGCAGAACGATTCGTAGAGGTACATGGGGAGGCTGCGGAACTCAGTATTCAAACCAAAGGTCAGGAGAAACAAGAGAAAAAGAAGCCTAAGAACTGGGAAGGAGAAAAAGTGGAACATTATAAAAAGCACACAGAAGAGAGTTCAGAGAAGGTGAAGGAAGGAAACCAGAACACCTCGAATTCTCCAGCGAAACGACAGTGGTCCGAGAAGTGGTGTTCATTCTGCAAGGTGCCATTCATTCACCCAGAATGTCCTTAACAAAACGCCTATCATCATCTTCACAGAACGCCCATATCATCATCTTCACAGAAGGGCGCATATTATCATCTTAACAGAACGCCCACATAACCATCTTCACAGAACGCCTCTCTCATCGCGCCCCGCTGGAGTGACCTTAACTTCTTGTGTTCAAAAAAAGTCGACGCTTAAAGTCGACAGGGTCGATTTCATTCCACTGGGTTTTATCCCATATGGCTCGGTCTCTTTCTGCAGCTCGGAAAAGCGTCGCACAAAGCACGAAGTCCGTAGCTCTAGCGACGACCCACAGGAGTCTCCGAAAAATTAACTCGTGAACCGAAGGACGCGGCCCGGAATCGAACCCACAACCTTCGGAGCCCGAGTCAAACAGCTTGACTTCTTGTGTTCACCTTTGTGTTGGTAGATCCATGCCTGTTTTCCAGGAAACATGTCCCAAAATGCTGCTCTGTCTAAGTATAACATTTATTATGGCCAAAATATTGCAGTTTGCGAAAAATTATGTTGTTTATGAGCCAGTTTTCTTTGATGCATTTGTTATATAATATCGGTATTTTCTGTTTCTTGATCCACAGGTTCCAATAATATTCTGTTATTATTTTTTTCTTTCCGTTCTCTCGTCTTGAACTTGAGCGTAGTCCATACTGTTTGATTTTGGCGTGTGGGGTAGGTATTCCTATTTCCAGTATCTCTCGCCTTCAGGTTCCATCCATCCATCATGTGCCATGCCGGTAAGCGTGGGCGGTCATGTTCTGCCATCTCACTCGATCACCAGAGTCGTGGATCAGCTCCTTGTTCCTGTCTCGACCATGCCATGTGGCAAGCCATCCAGGTATTACTTCTCTGTCTTCCCCTTGGTCTCTTCCTTCGATCTTGCCAGTTGTCACTGTCACGAAACTGCAGTTTAGTGATTCCTTGATAACTTACATATCAAAATGCAATGACGGAGGAGGGTTAACAATTGTGTACTTCATTCTGAGAGGAGGAATAAAGTAAAGAACATTGACCTCCGAATATAAAAATAGGATACAGGTACGTGCCGAGGTCAGTGGCGCCCGCTCGTATCGGCCGACGGGAAATCGTACGGGAACGGAGAATGCTTTGAAGTATCAGCGTCAGGGGAACAGCGTGACAACTGAGAGAACCGAACAACTAACCACTACGTGATTTCGCCGCTTTTGATGGGCAGGATACGTCAAGAGAGGAGGGTTGAGGATGGTAGATCAAACAATCAGCGTAGGATTGGACACTCGTTATAATAAGCCGAACAGGGGATTTCTGGTTAGTGTGTGTTCCGAACTGGGCTGAATGAGATATGCTCCTGAATTAGGAAAGAAATACACGTCCCTAATGATGGAAAGAATATGGGATATTAGTGTGTTATTCGCTAGTGGATTTCGATTCCAGGAGGATAAGTGCATATATATAGGTATTAATATATTAGAGTATAGTTTTAGCATAGGACAATAGATGTGTGAGCATAGCGTTTATCATTGCTTTCTATTAGTGAATAAGTTAGACTTTGATGAATTCATATGTCTTATGTGGGTGTTTACTTCGGAAGCCTTGTCATTATGGCTGGAGAAGGACACTTGCATAAGAAGTATTAAGTGGCAGACACTTATCCATGGATCTGTTATACTGTTCACAGGTTCAACTCCCATCGGGATATAAAGAGAAGATAGACACATACTTCTTGTGTGCTGGAAAAGCTTGGTTGAAAAACAATTCAAGTCAATTCATTGTGGGGAGAGCAAATACCCCAATAAACGAAGTAATAAAGTAGACAGGATCAAAGAAGAAATAAACTATACTTTTAAAGGAACTTGGAAAAAGAAGATCCAGATAACTAACGTAATAAGAGAAAAAAGGAATAGAAGTTTGAAGAAAACAAAGCAAAATAACAGTACCTACGTCTTGTAGACCTAGACAATAGACAGTAAAAACATTGTTACTCATATAGACAATATGCTGAACTGTGGTGATGTGGTGTTTTTCAATGTCGGATAAACACTGTAATGAAACAGACTCGGGCGAAGTCATAAACTGACCTGGATTATTATTACTGGACAGTGATATAGCGGTGAACAGTTTTGTTTCATTCAATAACGGATTTACCTTCAGACTCAAGCATACTGGATCATCCAGGGTGAGAGCTTTCCTGTTTGATGTGCTGTCCTGTGGTTTTGAAAACTGAGTGGGCGAGATGTGACACCGCTACTAGACATTCAGAGTTCATTCTGGCACTAACAATAGAATACACTATCAACTACGCTTACACAATCCATACATACACCAGACATAGTTTTTATTAATAAATCTTTTATTTATCGTTGAAAGGAACTGTTGTCGGAGTATGTGTTGAGGGAATAACCGAGAGAGTGAAAGAAATAGATATATGGAAGGGAAGACAGAAGCGAGGAGTGTAGACAGAAGTCAGTCAATAATCCCAACAGATAACAAGTTTGTAGATGTGCTTGTTGATTCCACCTTCCTCCCAGGGAAACAAGCGACATAATTGGTGGAGCGAGCGGGGTAGGAAATAATACCCATATGACCTGGAGGCATAACAGGACATATGCATAGAGGGGTACCTGCATATTGGCACAGGCATAGCGGAGTACCTGCATGTTGGGACATACTGATGGGAATACAAATAAGTATACATTGATGACTTTTAATGGAAGGACGTCCATTGGATATATGGTGCCATTACCTTTATGGTGGAAACATTTCATTAACGCTGGTGACTTTACAGTGAGAAAGTTCCAGACAGAGTGAATGTGGATAGGTGGTAAGACACATTACATACCTAGTCACACGGTCACACGTCTACATAAGTCTTTATCCTATATCTCCTCTTGTGGATGAGATAGTGGTTGTGATGTACTGTGTGGTGTTGTAGATTAATAATATTAGATAGACATAGATAAATGATATAGGTTCTAGGTAGATTATCTGTTTATAGGAAGGACTTCTTTACTGCTTTGAGGTGTCTGTACTCAACTTGCTGACTTACCTGCTTTAACTATGGCAACTCCTAAAGTAACTACAGCCGAACTGAGGGCCAACGGGGAGGCAATTGGTTTAGCTGGTTCGGAACTAACTGATTACATACAGGAACGAGAGAGGGAAATTCGTCAAGCGGAAAGAGAAGATCGAAAGGCCGAGTTGGAAGTGAGAAGAATAGAGGTGGAGACCAAACGAATGGAAATGGTACAGGAGGCCAAGAAACTGGAACAGGAGACCAAGCGACTGGAAATGGAACAGGAGGCCAAGCGAATGGACAGGGACCAGGAGACCAAGAAACTGGAAATGGAACAGACTGCCAGGAGACAAGAAATGGAACATGAATACCGCATTAAAGAGTTAGAACTCAAGACACAAACTAAGGGTGAAATAGATGCAGCAGAAGGAAGTTCATCTTCACCTGGGGCAACCCACATGATTGGACAGGGTTACCATGCCATGAAGTTTCCCTTGGCGGTCTTTGATGAAAGTAAAGAGAAGATATACCAGTTTTTGGATCGGTTCGAGGCTATGGCAGTCGCTATGGGACTGGATAGAACCCGATGGGCTCTTAAATTATCCCAGGCTTTACGTGGTTCAGGCTACGAGGTCTACACACGCCTACCACCAGGACATGAAAATCAGTATGAGGAATTGAAAGCCGCTTTGATGAAACATTATGAAGTCACAGCACAAACGTATCGGAAGAAGTTTAGATCGTCTAGACGAGAGCCGGGAGAACTATTCGCCGCCTACAGTCTGAGGCTGAAATCCTATCTCCAGAAATGGATGGACTTGGCAGAATTCAAGAGGGATTATGAGAGTCTCGAAGAGATGATGGTGGTCGACCAGATGCGAAAGCAAATGTCGAAACCTCTCAGAACCTTCTTGGGAGAACAAGGGGCGGAACGGATTGATGTTGTGAATAAGCTGGCGGAACGATTCGTAGAGGTACATGGGGAGGCTGCGGAACTCAGTATTCAAACCAAAGGTCAGGAGAAACAAGAGAAAAAGAAACCTAAAAACTGGGAAGGAGAAAAAGTGGAACCTTATATAAAGCACACAGAGGAGAGTTCAGAGAAGGTGAAGGAAGGAAACCAGAACACCTCGAATTCGCCAGCGAAACGACAGTGGTCCGAGAAGTGGTGTTCATTCTGCAAGGTGCCATCTCATAACACGAAGGACTGCAGATCGAAACCTAAAAGTTCTTACTTCGCAGCATGCAAAGTGATTCCTACGACGGTGATCACAGACAAGGCTGAGGTCGGCGAAGGAGATGGGAACAAAAAGGACACACGAAAACCTAGGAAGGGAACATGGTGCACTCACTGCCAGTCGACAACACATAATACTGTGGACTGCAGATGTAAGGCAGAAGACGCCATTTGCATAACCAACCTCGAGGAATCAAAAGAGGAAGGCAAGGAAACGGTCAAGGAGATGGAAGACACTCCGGACCAAGAGAGGCCACCTGTGGTCGAACTGATTGAAGTCAATGGCCAGCAGGTTGTTTGTCTCTACGATACCGGTTTGGATGGGGAAGCGGTGGATAGACGCCAGCTTGGTACGCCCAGACCAACTTACAGGGGAGACCATAGAAATACAGCCGGCAATGAGGAGTGCTGTTACCATGACGCTGCCAATCGCCAAGGTGGAGATTAAATCCAGGTACGTCACGGGCATTATTCCAGCTGCTGTATTATCTGACTCCTTATTTCCCATGATCATTGGCACGAAATATGTCTTTTTTGGGGATGCCCAAACAGCCAGCCCACAAGGGAACAGTAGTCAGTGGATCTCAAGGGAAGGAAAAAGAGGCAGAGACACTATGCGACCACTCAGAGATAGGAGAATTGCATACTGCCCAGAGGAAGGATACTACGTTGCGTCCTTGCTACAGGAAGCTGCAAAGAAGTGCTGAGCCACCAGAACGGGGACAGTACTTTCTGAAGAATCGACTACTCTATCGGAGAGCTGGGAGGGGAGATAACCTGCACGAGCAGTGGGTGGTTCCAGAGACCCACCGTCCTCATATTCTTCAGAGTGGACACATCATAGGCGAGAATCGACATATGGGTGTCAGAGAGACCTTGCAGCAAATTTCCGGCCATTATTGCTGGCCAGGAATGACCGGAGATGTACGCCGGTGGTTGAAGTCTTGTTCGGAGTGCCAGAACGCACCACCCAACAAGCGGACTAAGAGTAACATAGCTCTTAAAGTGGAAGACAAAGTGGAAGTGTGGAGTCCAGCAGAGACCAATATACTCCAAGTAGGATGGAAAGGACCTTATCCTGTGGAAAAGGTGGTGTCCAAGAACATCTACAAAATCCGGATCGGGGAAGAGCAGAAAAATCTCCCTAGACATCTCATTAGGAAATATGAGGAGAGATCCGGGAGCAAAGCTTCGCACTTTATGGTGATGGCAGCCATTGGGACAAAGTTACCAGTCCAGACGAAGACCAGAGATCGCCAGTACAACATAGGAGAGGCCTATGGGACAGTACGTGATAGGTCAGATTTACCCAACGAAGGAGGAGGGAAATCACACGTCAGGGAAAGGACAAGAGGGAAACTTTCCCCAGTAACCAAGTTCAAAAGGGGTGGGTAACGTGCGCGGAATACCCAGGACTCCAACCGAAGATTGGCTGACCAGATACAATATCGCCCAAGATGGTCCTGGAAGCAAAAGTCCAGGAGATTTGGGAAAGACGACTCGGTCCAACGAGGACGAGGCGGAACATCCCCAGAGGCAAAGCCGGGGGAAACCAAGAGGACATGGAAGCAGTGTTACAATCAGGATGGGACGATCCGTCTGTATTGTGAGCCATCGCTTACGCCAGTGGAAAGGAGGTCGACTGAACGTACAGGAGCGATGAGCCAACACTAGTTCAGTCATGAGTAGTATGGTAGGGTGCATATGAGGTCGCCTACTGGATGAGGTGTTGATCCATGTGAGGATCCAATCATATCATCAACACGTGATGTTAATAGCTACTTCGCAGAAGCTCAACGCACGATGGATGTGATGGTCGTTGTTGATGCAACGGGACAACTTCACAGTGGAAGATCCATGGTAAGGAGAATGTAGGAGCGGATTTCTTATCTAGACATCCAACTCCAGAGGAAGAGGAATAAGTTGGAGGATCATAGGAATCAAAACTACAGGGATGAAGAGTCGACGCGGTCAACTCTCTTAAGAGGGGGCCTATGTCACGAAACTGCAGTTTAGTGATTCCTTGATAACTTACATATCAAAATGCAATGACGGAGGAGGGTTAACAATTGTGTACTTCATTCTGAGAGGAGGAATAAAGTAAAGAACATTGACCTCCGAATATAAAAATAGGATACAGGTACGTGCCGAGGTCAGTGGCGCCCGCTCGTATCGGCCGACGGGAAATCGTACGGGAACGGAGAATGCTTTGAAGTATCAGCGTCAGGGGAACAGCGTGACAACTGAGAGAACCGAACAACTAACCACTACGTGATTTCGCCGCTTTTGATGGGCAGGATACGTCAAGAGAGGAGGGTTGAGGATGGTAGATCAAACAATCAGCGTAGGATTGGACACTCGTTATAATAAGTCCGAACAGGGGATTTCTGGTTAGTGTGTGTTCCGAACTGGGCTGAATGAGATATGCTCCTGAATTAGGAAAGAAATACACGTCCCTAATGATGGAAAGAATATGGGATATTAGTGTGTTATTCGCTAGTGGATTTCGATTCCAGGAGGATAAGTGCATATATATAGGTATTAATATATTAGAGTATAGTTTTAGCATAGGACAATAGATGTGTGAGCATAGCGTTTATCATTGCTTTCTATTAGTGAATAAGTTAGACTTTGATGAATTCATATGTCTTATGTGGGTGTTTACTTCGGAAGCCTTGTCATTATGGCTGGAGAAGGACACTTGCATAAGTAGTATTAAGTGGCAGACACTTATCACTGGATCTGTTATACTGTTCACAGGTTCAACTCCCATCGGGATATAAAGAGAAGATAGACACATACTTCTTGTGTGCTGGAAAAGCTTGGTTGAAAAACAATTCAAGTCAATTCATTGTGGGGAGAGCAAATACCCCAATAAACGAAGTAATAAAGTAGACAGGATCAAAGAAGAAATAAACTATACTTTTAAAGGAACTTTGAAAAAGAAGATCCAGATAACTAACGTAATAAGAGAAAAAAGGAATAGAAGTTTGAAGAAAACAAAGCAAAATAACAGTACCTACGTCTTGTAGACCTAGACAATAGACAGTAAAAACATTGCTACTCATATAGACAATATGCTGAACTGTGGTGATGTGGTGTTTTTCAATGTCGGATAAATACTGTAATGAAACAGACTCGGGCGAAGTCATAAACTGACTGGATTATTATTACTGGACAGTGATATAGCGGTGAACAGTTTTGTTTCATTCAATAACGGATTTACCTTCAGACTCAAGCATACGGAGCATCCAGGGTGAGAGCTTTCCTGTTTGATGTGCTGTCCTGTGGTTTTGAAAACTGAGTGGGCGAGATGTGACACCGCTACTAGACATTCAGAGTTCATTCTGGCACTAACAATAGAATACACTATCAACTACGCTTACACAATCCATACATACACCAGACATAGTTTTTATTAATAAATCTTTTATTTATCGTTGAAAGGAACTGTTGTCGGAGTATGTGTTGAGGGAATAACCGAGAGAGTGAAAGAAATAGATATATGGAAGGGAAGACAGAAGGGAGGAGTGTAGACAGAAGTCAGTCAATAATCCCAACAGATAACAAGTTTGTAGATGTGCTTGTTGATTCCACCTTCCTCCCGGGGAAACAAGCGACAGTCACCAAGTTCTCCAAGTTATTTCTTCTCATAACGCCTTCAGGTTAACCACTCCGATTTCTGAGGTACTTGTAATTTGCGTCTCCAAGTTAAGAACGAGAAGTCAATACTTAAGTTCAACTGACTTGTGTAGGGGTTAAATACGCTACCCCGCCATCTGCACACCGGAAGTTTAAGAGCGAGGAATCTTATCCATTCAGTCATGCTGACAGTCTCCTGTGACGTGTTAGTTGAAAAGCCTGGATGTTCGTCAATGGTGCTTGCTTGCTTGCTTGTGTTCGTTGACTTGAGCTCCAACGCGAAATCCTGTATGTCGGATGAAAGCATCCTGTTGTCCAACATCAGTGTGATGTCATACAGGACCTGAGGTTTGCGTGAGTATCCGTTGTGACATGTCTGACTTATTGGTGTGCAGACTGGTGGTTCCTCGCAGTGCAGGCAGATACTCTCTGACTTCGGAAGAATCAGCGATACTACTGACTTTAGCCACGACCCCGAAGCGACCTGTTGCCCAGGACGCTCGCCGAGGACGCGTCAATAGGTCTTGGCCAGTATAGAACCCAGCCCTGGTGCCTTGAAAACACCTCTGTGTCCCTTCGTCAATGGTGATTGTGAATTAGTCCATGACCTACAACCGTAGATTGTTCACAAGAGTTTACTTTAATATGTTTGCAGGTATAGTGCCATGAGCTCTTATTACTGTTTAGCCTCTACAGTGTTATGAACAATCTCACAACAGCTTTTGAACAGCTTCCATTCATGTGAATTATGGAACCAAGTTACTTGTATTTAACGTTTGTGACATTTTCAATTGTGGTTATTGTTGGTTGTAATTTTTTTGTTTTGTTTTTTTGTGTGTGTTAACATGTAGTTTGTGGTCAATATTTCCTTTTTAAGGTCCAGAACAAGATTTTAATCCTCGCTGTATGTTAGCTGATTCGGTGCCCCCCCCCCCCCCCCCCCCCCCCCCCCCCCCAATAAAAAGTAGATTTGGACCGAATGTGGTAAACAATCAAATGAACAGGTATTATAAGGTACATTTCTATTCACTGAGCAGTGAAATTGCGGAAGATACCACGACACCAGACAAATAACACGATGACCCCAGCATGGCGACATGTGATCCTTCTGTCTAAATGGGAGGTGATATGTGGCGATATATTATCATTCGACACTGAATCAGATAACAGACATGATTCATTGTTTGTAATCCTCCGGCACTGTTTGAGTGGATGAATTTATCATGTGCATATCTAAGTTCCCAAAAGTATGAATGGATCAGCATTATGATAGGTTTTATATTTTTGTTACTCTCTCCTTAAATTTTATGTATAGGTGTTGAACAGGTGTTTAGAGAGAATGCGACCCTGTGACCATCCAAATAAATAAACATTTGTAATATGAACGTAACCGGTGATGGGGCTTAAGTGATAGTGTGAGGCACAGATTCAAACTCCCTCAACATCGCTGAGTCGAGTGTAACATGCCTGGGTTCATTAACATTACCGGCCCTGATAAATAATAGACGGAGGTAAAATGGGGCTGGGTGGTAGGTCCCCGGAAAGGGCAAATAAGAAGATAGACGGGGAAGGTTGGAGGCAGTGAGTTTAAGGGGGAGTTGAGGAGGCGTCAGCCCGCTAGTGTGGTTGTGAGGCAGACAGTTTGGGCTGGGGAGTAGTGTTGTGTGGAGCCCTGGGAGGGCTGCAAAGAAGGGTTAACAGACAGTGGAAAACATTGATGGGGACAGTTGAGTTTTGGGACCCGACAGTGAAGGTCGGCGGTCAGGGAAATTGAATGATAGCGGAGTTAGCGAGAGAACTCTGCCCTGTGTTTTTTCAATGATAGGAATTCTGAGACTAAGTATTAAAGACTGAGCCCGGTTATCAGCGGATAGAGAGTTGAAGCCTAGACACTAGAGGGTGTCGGATAGTGAGTGGAGGCTTAGACCCAGAGTGGGTTGAATCGAGTGAGTTCGGGCCGGGAGAGTGGCTGGTTATCTGTTGTGGTGGATGAGATTAAGTAGGCCTGGAGAAGGCAGTGTTATTCGCGTGCTAGGTTGTGATGAGGATATATTCGGAAATTACGGTTACTGGATTTATTTATGTTGCATGTTTCTATGTGCATTCAACATTAAAGGGATATTATGTGCGCAAACTCAATCTTGTTCACTAACTTGTGGATGTGTGCTGCAGTGGTGACTTGTGGTGTGAGACAGGTGGCTAGCTCAGCTTCCACTCTGCAGTGATATAGAAGGAGCATTAGGATATAGACAACGACCAATTTCATTCTGTTGCAAAAGAGATTGTGACATTGAGGGCTATAAATCAGCTGCGGAAAGCAGCTGAAAACTGAAAGCAGACCGCATTACGTAGATTTGGATTGTATGAGGTATCGGCCGTGCAAAAAGAAATGGCAAAGTACCGAATTAACATTGTCTAGTGAATCACAAACAGTCAATAAATGCCGAGGTTGATTACAATGTCCTGTAAAGGACATGCGACTAACGTTTTATATGAACGTGTCTGTCTTGTATCCTTCATTACTTATGACAAGCTCATGTCCTGTCGCCATTTTTACAACGACAATCAGGCAATCTCAACTAAGCTTTATCATTATCCAGTGCCTTGTCGAAGGCGTGGCAATAATGCCGCTCCACAAATTGCGATCTCCGACATGGATCATTTCGTGTATTGACTCCATTCCTTGCCATGACACAAGACGGTCAAGAATTGTCTTACACTGTCCTCCTCTATCTCTCTTTCTGAAAATCTTTCCGGTTGTCACAACATGTTTCAGTTTGTGTCTTCTTATAGTGTGACCAAAAGATTTCGATTGCTTCTTTCTGATGTTTGTAGTGTTTTGTTTTTTTTTTTTTTTTTTGCGACTTAGCTTCCCAAAAAATGTCCAGATTACTCATTTTGGCTGTCCAATTAATTTAGAGCATTCTTATAAAACAAAAGAAACCACATTTCTAAGGCTTCCAGGACTTTGTCGGCTATTTATTAAATGTCCGGGATTCGCAGCCATGTGTTAAAAGTGTTTCTATGTTTCATGCAAGAACTCTTTTTCTAACGTACAAGGGCATAGCTTAATAAATATAAAATAATACAAGCTGAAACAACCATAGTGTGCTTTATACGTAAGCTGCTAGTGTCGGCTCAAGAAAAACAGTGATTTCTTTTGACAGCTCGAAATTAGGAACTACAGACATCTACACTTAAGCTCGCCACCGTGTAAACGTGGAATCCTCAAGATAGTGGTTACTGGTTGGGTTTTTCCCCCGGAAATATACGTGGCACGGTGTTTTGTATTGTCGGTGCATTGCGTAATTTTAACACGTTGTCGGTTGTAGCCTCGATCCATACACAAATGACTACTATTCCTAAAGTTCAAAGTTTCATGGCGAACAGAGAAATTGAAGGGGGAAAAAAACCACGAAATAAAACAGACAGCTCTAAACTAGTATTATTTGTTCTTCTTATAGTCCATGCCGTGCGGCGTTGGCGATTCATGTCTGTCCACGACCTTCTGTCTTGTGCGCTGTCAATAATTTCAGATACCGATGTTCCTCCATGCCATGAAGTCAAACCTTCCCATCATCTTCTCTCTTTGTCTGCCTCTGTCCTCTCCTCCCCTCCAACATGAAGATTTACTTCAGCGTTCCCCCTCTTATGACATGCTCAAAAAATATGGATTGTCTTCTTCTGTTGCTATTAACTAATTCTTTTTGTGAGTTTACTTCTTTCAAGATATCTTCATTGCACTTTCGATACATCCAATTATTTCTCATCACCTGTAGTTTTTTTTTTCTCAAAACTACATCTCCGTAGCTTCCACTTAATTCATCACTTACCTGCTAATTGTTTATCATTCGCTTCCATACATGAGGATTATCTTAATATAGCTCTTAAGAACTCTGTTTCTCAGTTGGAATGAGAAAGATAAATTGCAGAGAATGTTCTTCACCGTGTGACATCCGGCCTTTGTTTGGGTTGTTCTACATTTAACTTCCTGAACTGATTCAGTGCTGTCACATGTAACCCACATTTGGACAGAAGGACGATATATCGCCAATTAGGGTCCTGGTGTTATTTATTATATTTCGCGCATTTCTATGCTCAGAGAATGGAAATGTGCATTATAAACATTGTTGATTTCCTTTTGTGCCATGTTTGGTCCAAACCTATTTGTGTTTTTGTTTTTAATTTGGCACTGAATCAGATAATAGGCTTCCATCTATTATTATTAACGCACCTCAATACTTACATACATATTCTTGTTTCAGTTTCCATTCACTTTGATGTTGTCTTTGGGTATACAAGTTTTCTTTGTAATAACCATTACAACTGTTTGTTGTTTTTTTTTTTTTTTGGCAAGGGATAAACATCTACAAACAGTTTATTCCAAGGAAAATTCCTTCTGACAGCTAATGAATAACCAATAAAAAGATGTCATTTTCAACGAGAAAAGGAGTGTCGAGGTGCTAAATAGAACTTGTACTTTTGTATGGATGTGAAGCGTGGATAACGAGCAGACAGGCTGAAAAACATCTGATGGCTGAGAAAATGTGGTTTTCGAGGAAAATGGAAAAAAAAAATAATACCTACAAAGAACAAATTAAAATCGTCAACTTATAAGAGCAATTAAAAATAAATTGGAGAACTTGGTGACAACTGGCAAGATGAAGAGGAAGAGAACAAGGGGAAGGCAGAGAAGTAAATGCCTGGATGGCTTGGCCACGTGGCATGGTCGAGAGAAAAACACTGAGCTGTCTCTCGACTCTGATTATCGCGTGAGATGGCGAGACGTGGCCGCCTACGCTTATCGACATGGCACATGATGATGGTGAGCTCATGAATTGATGATTACGAAAGCACTGTTATCATTCAATCAAATGTTTAAAAAGAGCAGCAGTAAAGGATCATTCCACAGCAGTAAATGATCATTCCACAGCATTAAAGGATCATTCCACAGCAGTAAAGGATCATTCCACAGCAGTAAAGGATCATTCCACATCAATGAGACGCGTCTGATATATGGTGCTAGCCCCATATTTGTATAGACAATCGGCGCTGGGTGGGTGTCCTGGTCTGTATCACGATGGGTGAGTTATATGTGGATGGGAACAATTTGCCGGCGTCCATGCTATTGGGGTTAGTGAAAAACAGTTACTCGGTTTAGTCGAGTTTTAGTTTAGTCGATGGATCAACATCACGGCACACGGGTCTAACCCATAAGTGCTCCGTTCTACTCCTAACTCAAACCTTAGTTTGGAGAAACTCAGCTTAGTGCACGAACTCCGTAGCACCGGCGAGGATTCTGAAATACATTGGGTAGATTTTTAACGCGAAATTTTGCCCGGGCAGCGCCGTTAGGCTCTCTTTTTCGATTTCCAACTGCCAAGGGATTTTTTACGTGCGCAACAATACACACGGGCGTCCGATCTCACTACCCAGAGACCAGGGGAAATTTTATTACTAGAAGTACACGTGAAAAAATCCCGGTCCTCACCGGGGCTTGAACCCGGGACCTCCAGCACTCGAGGCGGACACTATACCTCGAGACCACGTAGCAGTTACACAATGCCCCGACATGCCGGGTCGGTGGACTGAAATCTGCCGCTGTCGATTTGGAAGTATATCGATTGCGTGGTGTCGATAGTATGAGAAGTCGATCGTTATTAGAGGAAAGGCTATCTACTGAACGTAGAATTGCCCAAGGACTTGGAGATGTGGTTTTATAGAAGAATGCTGAAAATTTATTGAACAGCCAGAATGAGCAATCAAGTAGTTTTAAGGGAAGCTTAATAGCAAAGATAACTTATCACAAACATCAGAAAGAGGCAGTCGTCGCTTTTTGGCCGCGTTATGGGAAGACAAAAACTGGAACATGTTGTGACAAACGGAAAGATTTGCGGGAACAGAGATAGAGAAAGACAGCGTGAGAAGATTCTTAACAGTCTCTTGTCATGGCTAGGAAGTGCGTCAAAACACGAACCATGACGTCGGAGATCGTAATTTGTGGAGAGGCATAATTGTCCACGCAAACCGACAAGGCACTGAAAGAAAATTGTCCAGTAAATCACAGACAGCCTACACATCATGGCTTTGATTGCCAGTAAGTTTTAGGAAAAATGTAACTGTTTATATATAAACATTTGTATCGTGCTTTCAGCTAGTCGAGCTGTTCTTCCGCTGTGATTATTATTATTGTTCATGTGTGTGATTGCCAATCTGAGAAAGAGAACTGGAAATTGCTCGATACGCTGATCATATTTAGTTTATTTCAACGTGCCTGAATGGGTCAAACATTCCCGTCTGCACATAAGATGAATTGATGTTGGCAAGTAGCAATTCACGTATGACATTGGCTTTGAATGATTTACGTTTGGATGTCCGTATACCGACTAGCCGGGGTATCAAGAGCTTGCTCATCCTTGACTCTATATTAATGTTTAGATATTCACGTGATAACATGTTCCCATGTTATGATACACTATTGCTTAGTTTCTTCGTGGCTGTATCTCTGTATTCTCAATTCTTTGTGCGCTTTCTTCGAATCCAGGCCATCTATCGATGAATGTCACGACTGTCCACGGTCTTCTGTCACGCTCATTGCCCAACAGCTTCACTACAGATGCTTCTTCATGCCTCCGTCTCTGACTGTCTGTTTAATATCCTCTTTCTACGTCATTCTCCAACCAGCTTCCCTGTTGTTATGGTGTGTTCCACATGGCAGGATTTGAGTAATCATTTCACCGGTGGCCATGTCTAATTTCTTTCTGCGTCTTTCTTTGTCCTTCCCCCTTTGTCCCCGCCTTCTTGTTACCACAACGTGTTGTACATTTTCATTGCATGATGTGAGTAACCATTTCACCCGTGGTTATGTCTAATATCTTCTTTCTACGTCTTCCTTTTTCCTTGACATGGTTAAGCGCGTCGAGTATATGCTGCTAGCTATATATTTTATAATAGATTGATTGGCACTCATAGATTGAAGTGGTTAATATCACTCCGGTCGCTTTTACTTCCCAGGAAATTGCAATTACCCATTTGAGACAGTAGACCTGAGAGACAAGACAGGTGAAAAGCAAAATCCCTGCCTCGATGGGATTCAAACACATGATCACAGTGTAGGCAGGCAAGCGCGCTGGCCATTTTTCTACCACGACTGCCCATTTAACTAGAGGCTACATGAAATAGTCTGTAACATTTCAGTAATTTCGTGCTGTGTCAAACGAAATATGACATTTCAAACAGATCTCAGGCTTTGTTCCCAGGCCTGCCTCTGACAAGTCGGTTCATGGGGAATTAGATCGATCTACAGGTGTCCGCTTACAGTATTGATCTCCAGCAGGTAGGATCAGCACATATCACATTAGTGGGTTTTTATAGCTTCCCTAGACATGTACGCAGTGCACTAAAGGGATCAAACGGCCGTGGGAATATCGGACGGCCTGTTGAGTTTTATACAGGACAGAAGATAACCATCTTTGTTAGTTACCGAATGCACGCAGTATGCTTTTAAATGAAAAACTAACATATACGTTTCTGAATTTCTTGAGAAAAGCAACACCGACTGTTTTTTTTAAAAACTAACACACACAGTGTGCTGTAAATAAAAATGTGAAAGTCACTGTATTTTTCGTGTTAGTCGACATAGTGTTTGATACAAGCACCTCGGCGCCTACAAAGAAATAAAAACATCTTTGGCAAAGAAATACAAACATCTTTTTATCGTGCACCACCTACAGCATCTGAAGGTCCTTACTCCCAGACACGTCTTTAACTGATGTATGTGGTCCAGGTAGCCAACTTGAAATAGGTCAGGTGAATACGACAGAGATATGTGACATTAATGATGTAGTTCCTCAATGGTTGCCACCGTTCCATGGGCAGTATGAAGCCAAGAATTGTCATTATGACAGCAAGACATTTCTGCTGATACGTCCTTATCATCTGGATTTGATACGTCGATGACAATTCTTTCTAACATCTGTACTCGGGGCAGAGATAATAGCCGACGATGACTCCTTGCAATATCTGCAGTGGGGGGGGGGGGGGGGGGGGGGGGGGGGGGGGGGGGGAGGGCAGAGATAATAGCCGACGATGACTCCTTGCAATATCTGCAGGCAGGCAAGCGCGATAGCTATTTTTCTATCACGACTGCCCATTTAACTAGAGGCTACATGAAATAGTCTCTAACATTGTCAGTAATTTCGTAATTTCGTAATTTCAGAGATAATAGTCGAAGATGACTCCTTATAAAATCTATACTTGGGGCAGAGATAATAGCCGACGATGACTTATAAAATTATCACTCGGGGTAGACATAATAGTCAAAGATGTCTCCTTACACTCTATGTACTCACAGCAGAGATAACACTGTCCTTCCCGTATGGGCATGTAATGATATGGCATGGAACCTTGTTCACACCATAAGATAGCGGTCATAACATTCCTACAGACGACTGTGTACCGTGCTTAGTTGGTTTCTGTGAGGAAGTTTGATGTTCTTTGGTCATGTAATGTAAAGACAAGCACTGGCAAATATCGTTACAACAGGAAACATCTGCGGTAGAAGAGACAGTGGCGGGCCAATCGAATTGATGCTGGATGGTGTCTTATGGTGGCATAGTGGAATAACATCAATAGACTTGATCCAAGACAGCATGCACCGAGATCAATGTAGGTAACGAGGACACTACGCCATTTGGAGGGGCGAGTAGTCACGAGGGCACTACGCCATTTGGAGGGGCATGTAGTCACGAGAGCACTACGCCATTTGGAGGGGCGTGTAGTCACGAGGGCACTACGCCATTTGGAGGGGCATGTAGTCACGAGGGCACTACGCCATTTGGAGGGGCATGTAGTCACGAGGGCACTACGCCATTTGGAGGGACATGTAGTCACGAGGGCACTGCGCCATTTGGAGGGGCATGTAGTCACGAGGGCACTACGCCATTTGGAGGGGCATGTAGTCACGAGGGCACTACGCCATTTGGAGGGGCGTGTAGTCACGAGGGCACTACGCCATTTGGAGGGGCATGTAGTCACGCGGGCACTACGCCATTTGGAGGGGCGTGTAGTCACGAGGGCACTAAGCCATTTGGAGGGGCGTGTAGTCATGAGGGCACTACGCCATTAGGAGGGGCATGTAGTCACGAGGGCACTACGCCATTTGGCGCGGGTGTGATCACGAGGACAATACGCCATTTTGCGGGGCGTGAGAGGACGAGGAAACTAAGCCATTTAGAGCGGCGTGTGGTCCCAAGGACACTACGCCACTTGGCGGGCATGTGATCACGAAGAGAACGTTCGCTCTTTTGTGTTCCAGCTAATGAGTCTCTGTGGTGAAGTGATTACGCCGCCTCCATCGAGTTCCGAAGGTTGTGAGTTTGATTCCCGGTTACCTCCTTCGGTTCATGAGTTAGATTTTCTTGGAATCTCCTGGGGGTTGACGGTAGAGCTACGGAGTTCGTATTTGTGCGACGCTTTCTGCAGGCCGCCTTGTGGAAATATACCAAGCTATACGGGATAAAACCCGGCTCAATGAATTCGGTCATCTTGCCTTTCAAACCAATTTTAAACTGTTTTGTCGTTGTTGTTGTTGTCGTCGTCGTCATTGTTGTTGTTGTTGTCCCCGTCGTCGTCGTTGTTGTTGTTGTCGTCGTCGCCGTCGTCGTCGTCGTTGTTGTTGTTGTCGTCGTTGTTGTTGTTGTTGTTGTCGTCATCGTTGTTGTTGTTGTCGTCGTCGCCGTCGTCGTCGTCGTTGTTATTGTTGTCGTCGTTGTTGTTGTTGTTGTCGTCATCGTTGTTGTTGTTGTTGTCGTCGTTGTCGTCGTCGTTGTTGTTGTTGTTGTCGTCGTCGTCGTGGGCGTTGTTGTTTTTGTTGTTGTTGTCGTCGTCGTCATCGTTGTTGTTGTTGTTGTCGTTGTTGTTTTTGTTGTTGTTGTTGTTTTTGTTGTTGCTGTTGTCGTTGTTGTTGTTGTTGTTGTTGTTGTTGTTGTTGTCGTCGTCGTCGTCGTCGTAGTCGTCGTTGTTGTTGTTGTTGTCGTTGTTGTCGTTGTTGGTGTTGTTGTTTTTGTCGTCGTAGTTGTTGTTGTTGTTGTCGTTGTCGTCGTCGTCGTCGTCGTCGTCGTTGTTGTTGTTGTTGTCGTTGTTGTTGTTGTTGTTGTTGTGATTGTCGCCGTTGTTGTTGTCGTTGATGTTTGTGGTGGTGGTGGTGGTTGTGGTGGTGGTGGTTGTGGTGGTGGTGGTGGTGTTTTTGTTGTTGTTCTAGCTGGTGATTTGCAAACCAAGGATTCGTCTGTGGCAACAATTGTGTCTAGAAAATATTAAACTTGTGCTTCAAATCACCTCAATAAATCCTCACATGCAAACAGTAATCAGCGCTCTGAGATCTCACATTTGGTTAATGCCTCATCTATTTCAAGCCAAATAACAGCGTAACACCACATGTGAAACATTTGGTGTGTCTGCGACTTCTTTCAGACACCTATGAGTCTACGTGTCTCCTTGTTGTCGTGTTATTTTATTTTCTCCTGTCTGTGTGTCTATGTCGGCGCTCTGGTGAAGGGGTAGGGAACGCAATTCGTAATCCTGCATACCGCATTCGAAACACAGTTCATTGAGATTTGGCAGAAGATGGCCTTGCGTTAGTTTTCATATTATGGTATGAGAACCTGGTCGTTCAGAAAACAATCACAACTACTATCGTAAACTTGACAAGAACTCACAAACAGCAAGAAAATGCTGGGGTTGACTGCGACGTCATGTAAAGAATATGCAACTAACATTTTAACCTATGTGTCTATGGGTGTGGCGTGCTTGCTTGCTTGTTATCTCTTCCCGCCTGCCGGCCAACTTCTCTGTCGCTAACTCAAAAGAATTACTTAATATGACTTTCTTCGCCTGTGATTTGGGAACATAAATTACATGTATCTCAGAAGTCGGAGTGGGATCGCCTGATGGTGAGGGACACTGGTAATAGAGAAAGCTAATCAACATGCAAAGATCGGTCCAGTGCAGTAGAAGTAGTAACACGTGTATGGACTACGCTTGAGTCCAAAGCGAGCAAAGGCAAGAAAAAATAATAAAAACAAATATGCGTTTCTATCCGACCTTTCGTACATTCATTCATCCATCCATCCATCCATCCATCCATCCATCCATCCATCCATCCATCCATCCATCTCTCTCTCTCTCTCTCTCTCTCTCTCTCTCTCTCTCTCTCTCTCTCTCTCTCAAGCACAAGTAAGGAGAAGAAGGTCAGTTTAACGTCTAAGGGCAATCAGCCTTCAACTCTCAGTTCTACCAAATGCCAAGGGTCTGATTAATTGAACATTGTGTTCGCCGGCAGATATCTCTTGTGTCAGACATTATATGCTTTCCCTTCACATATTATCCTCCCGATTTGAGTCCTTGGGGCATGATCGCCAATTCTTTCATTACCTCGGACCTCTGAATGACCTGGTCAGTTGATCATCTTGAAATATTGAAGTATGTGTTCGCTTTTATAACGTATCCAATCATGCAATACCCACTCAAGATTTGTATACCGTAGAAAAGATATTAGATTTAGACACATTGGGATCTCCAATCTTAGATAACCATAGAAGAGTTGCAATTGCAGTGACTTCCGGAGTACTTTCCTTGGCATCTTGCCGTCTTGACAGACGATAGTTTGTGCTTTAAAAAGGCATAATAACTTTTACCTATGGCGGTAGCGAATGTGACTGATAAGGCCATTTCGCGCTTTAAATGTCCGTTCACAGTGGGTGCATGTGAACACGTGGTCATTTCCACCATCATGTACCATCTTACGTCTCATACGCTCGGTGTGTGACCTATCTGCAATAATTTTCTCCTTTGTCTTTATTTTATTTCTGATCTTTGCCCTCCATGCAACACGTTTAGCGGCGACTTGCTCCCACTGTGCATTATCAATGCCTGTATCAATCATGTCCCGCTTACACACATCTTTGTTCTTCCGGAGTATGCACTAACGATTAAATGATTAACTGGATTGTTGGTGCATACTCTTCCGGAGTATGCACCAACGATCCAGTTAATCAGCTGGAAATGCAACATAAACAATCAATGACAAGATGCCACACACTCTGTCACACCAACAAATCACACTGTTTAGACGGAGCACATTTAATTGCAGCTTGTCCGCTCACCTGTATCGCCTCAATCTGTCATACTACCCGTTCTATTAAACGGGAGACAGGCTTTTAAACGCCTAGTCATATCCTACCTGCCTGTAAGCACTACCAAAAGGCTCGATACCTGATTTGGTCACAAGGAACCATACTAGAAACTAAACTATGGGTTCAAAGTGGGAACTGAAATTGAAACTGACAGAAGAAGAAGAAGAAGAAGAAGAAGAAGAAGAAGAAGAAGAAGAAGAAGAAGAAGAAGAAGAAGAAGAAGAAGAAGAAGAAGAAGAAGAAGAGGAAGAAGAAGAGAAGAAGAAGAAGAAGAAGAAGAAGAAGAAGAAGAAGAAGAAGAAGAAGAAGAAGAAGAAGAAGAAGAACAACAACAACAACAACAACAACAACAACAACAACAACAACAACAACAACAACAACAACAACAAAAACAACAAAACAATAACAGCAACAAGAAACAGAAATTTAAAAAATGCAGAGGCCCTGAATAAATTAGAAATGAAAAGAAACAAATTAAGCAAACAATGTTACAGAAAAAAATAAATCACCTTGACTACAAACAAAGACATATTACCCTGCTTAAACATATGCTATCAGAATATAGCATTATAAATCTTATTATAACGTGTTCCACCTCAAGTGGCTCAAGAATCACAACATACCGAACTGTGAATTGAGGAAGTGCATTATTTGAGACTACACATCAGGCCCAGATATAGTTATATGTAAAGTGTCTTAACAGAAACGAAACACATGATTCACATATAATAATACATAGGCCTTGTCAACTATTGTCAACTATTGACAAGTTTTAATAGGAAACGGCTTTTTTTTAAAATCCTGTGATAACTGACAGGAATTGTGCATTAAGTAGGGTCGTTGTGACACACAGGAATAAAAATATATTTTCTAACCGTGAAGCTGGCTACATATTGATTATTCTTAATTGATTATATTAATTACCATAATTGATTAAAATGAAGGAGATGCTGTTGCTGCTATTTCTTCTTCTTCTTCTTCTTTTTTCTTCTTCTTTTTTTCTTCTTCTTCCACTTCTTCTTCTTCTTCTTCTTCTTCTTCTTCTTCTTCTTCTTCTTCTTCTTCTTCTTCTTCTTCTTCTTCTTCTTCGTCTTCCTCTTCTATCTATATCTCTCTCCATCTTTATCTCTCTACCTCTCTCCATCTCAATATATCTGCCTGTCTCTATCTCTCTATGTCTATTTCTATCTATCTCTGTCTCTCTCTATCTCTATCTATCTCTCTATGTCTGTCTTCATCTATCTCTCTATCTATATATCCCTCTGTCTATATATCCCACTATCTATATCTATATCTCTCTAACTATCTAAGTCTGTCTCTATATATCTCTGTCTCTCTCTGTCTCTATCTCTCTACATATCTTTACCTCTCTATCTCTCTGCATCTTCATCTATGTTTCTAGATATCTCTGTCTCTCTATCTCTATCTCTCTATCTCTATCTATCTCTCTATCTATCTATCCCTATATCTATATATCCCGCTGTATATATATCCCTCTATCTCTGTTTATATCTCTCTATCTCTCTAAGTCTATCTCTATCTATCTTTGACTCTCTCTCTCTATCTCTATCTCTCTACATATCTTTACCTCTCTATCTCTCTGCATCTTCATCTCTGTTTATAGATATCTCTATCTTTCTGTCTGTACCTATATCTCTCTACCTCTATCTATCTCTATCTATCTCTCTATCTATGTATCCCTCTATCTATATATCCCTCTATCTATATATCCCTTTATCTATATATCCCTCTATCTCTATCTATCTCTCTATCTATCTATCCCTCTATCTCTATCTCTCTATCTATATATCCCTCTATCTATATACCCCTCTGTCGATATCTATCTCTATCTATTTCTCTATCTATATACCCCTCTATCTATATATCCCTCTATCTATCTCTATCTATCTCTGGCTATCGATATCTTGTTATATCTCTATCTCTTTCTATCTCTCTCTATCTCTATCTACCTCTATCTTTATCTCTGTCTGTCTCTATCTCGCTATATCACTATCGGTCTCTATCGCTTTCTATCTCTCTGTCTACCTCTACCTCTGTCTATCTGCATCTATCTGTCTCTATCTCTGTTTCTATCTATCTCTGTTTCTATCTATCTCTGTTTCTATCTACCTCTACCTCTATCTCTATCCCTATCTATATCTCTCTCGATCTCTATCTATCCCTATTTATATCTCTATCTATCTCTATCTATATCTCTATCTATCTCTAAGTTTTATTATCTCTCTGTACCTCTATCTCTCTCTATCTCTCTCTATCTCTCCTTGTGTCTATCTTTATCTCTACGTACCTCTGTCTCTATCTCTCTCTGTCTTGATCTCTCTCTGTCTCTATCTCTCTATCTCTTTCTATCTATTTTATCTCTATCTATATCTCTCTCTGTTCTTCTTGCTCTGTCTCTATCTTTCTAATCTCTATCTCTCTTTACCTCTCTCTATCTCTAGCTCTCTCTATCTCTATATTTCTCTGTATCTTTCTATTTCACTCCATCTCATCTTCTCTCTCTGTCTCTGTCTCTCTCTATGTCTATATCTCTCCATCTCCATCCCTCTCTATATCATTCCATCTCTCACTATATCTCTCCATCTTTATCTCTTTCTATCTCTATCTTTCTCTGTCTCGCTCTTTCTCTTTCTCTATCTCTATCTCTGTCTATCTCTGTTTATCTCTATATATCTCTATCTATCACTATCTCTATCTAACTTTATGTGGTACGTTACACCTTTCTTATGTATTTATAATGGCCATGTTAATAATTGCCAAGTGAGACATGTATTGTTGATTTTTTTTTTCATGCGTTTTAATGCATATTATTCTGTTTTTGTCTACGATTGGCTTCATAAGCGATGTATGAATGAAATAACGTGTGAGAGGAAAGAGAGAAGAAGGGCAGAATGTCAAACGGGCCTGCGTGCCCAATTCCTAACACTTTGAAAATAAAGTTTGTTCGTTCATTCTTTCGTTCGTTCGTTCTATATTTATCTATCTATCTCTCTCTATCTCTTTCTCTCCACGGAAATGTTGCAGAGATCTCCTTCCCCCCTCCAAGCTCAGAAACAACTGGGGTAAAGTAATGGAACTTCCCATCCGCGGAGAAACACATTAGAATACAACCAGGTGACGATGATCCAGCACAGCGGACAGGCTGAGGCTATATCCAGCTGGGTCAAGTTACCTCCGGAGGTCTCATGAGTTCCACTGTCGACAGACTCCAACCCCATGCTCACGGGGAAAAATAGACGTACAAAACATGCAACAAAGAATGCTGTGGGCTAAGACGTAGTTGGAAAAAAAACACAACTGTTCTACGTCAGGAGTAATCCTGATCAACTAGATTTATTAACTTTTGTTTTGTCTGCAGTCTTTCTCATAAATCAATGATTGTATGTCTTCCAACAAACACTTAGGTGTGTCTCTTCTCACAAACACATGAATGTATTGTTTTTCATGATAATGTCCATAGTGTCAACAAGTGAATCGATACAATTATCTTGGAACAGTCATAACATCTGATGGGAGATGCCTTGAAGAGATTAGAACAAGAATTGCCATTGCGAAGGTAGCCTTTTGCGAGATGAAAAACATTCTGATCAATAAAAAGATGTCAATTGAAACGAGAAAAAGAGTGTTGAGGGGATACATAGAGCCTGTTCTTTTGTATGGATGTGAAACTTGGACAATGAGCAGTCAAGCTGAAAAGCATCTGATGGCTGCAGAAATGTGGTTTCTGAGGAAAATGCAAAGAATACCATGGACAGACAGAAAAACCAATGACCAAGTACTACAGGAGACAAATGAACATCGTAAACTGATTAGAGAAATTAGACGTAGACAGTCAAAATTTTTGGACATGTTATGAGAAGAAATGGATTGGAGAACTTAGTGACAACTGGCAAGATCGAGGGGAACAGACCAAGAGGAAGACCGAGAGGAAAATACCTGGATGGCTTGGCCACATGGCATGGACGAGACAGGAACACTGAGCTGATCCACGACACTGGTGATCGAGTGAAATGGCGAGTCATGACCGCCCACGCTTTCCGGCATGGCACATGATTGATTGATTGAGTGTCCATAGGAATAGTCTATGGAATGCTATGCAGGAATTTGGAATACCAAGGAAGTTAATCAACATGACCAGACTATGCATGGAAGATACTTATAATATAGTAACATATAAAGGCAGGAAATGAGACCCTTTCCACATAACATCTGGCTTGAAACAGGGTGATGCACTATCGCCGCTACTCTTCAATTTGGCTCTAGAGAAAGTTGTAAGGAAGGTAGAGGAGGAATGTGATATTGGAGGAACATCCAAGCTGCTTGGTTATGCAGATGATATAGATATTATAGGGGAAAATGAACAAAAGACATTGGAAATATTGACTCACTTAAAGGAAAAAGCCCAACAGATGGGGCTGGTTATCAACCAAGATAAGACAGAATATATGGTAATTTCAAGAGAAGGAATGGCTAAAAACTCTGGCCACATACAAGTAGATAATATGACCATTAAAAGAACGGAAACATACAACTACCTGGGTATAATCTTCAACTGCTCCAACATCATAAGGGAAGAAATACAAACTAGAATCAATTCTGGAAATAAGATATACTATGCACTACAACATCTACTAAAATCAAATGCGCTATCTCGTAACACCAAAATCACAATATACAAAACACTGATCAGACCAGTTGTGCTGTATGGCTCTGAAACCTGGAGTACAACGAAAGGAGACGAAGCCTTGTTACAAACCTTTGAGAACAAAGTTTTAAGACGCATCTTTGGACCCATTTGGGATACACAAAGTGGAGATCGGAAAAGAAGAAGTAACAATGACATTTATGATCTGTTTAAGTCCCCGATAATCACTGGTATCATGAAGGGTAATAGACTACAATGGCTGGGGCATATAGAAAGAATGGAAGGCAATAGGGAAACAAATCCCGCTTACACTCAGGAAATAAATGACCGTAGACCCCGAGGTAGACCAAAAAGACGGTGGAGAGATAATATATATATACAGACCTACAAGCACTTGGAATCAACGACTGGCAATCAACCAGAGAGACGAATGGAGACGGATTGTATCTGTAGCAAAGAACCTCAATGGCTCGGAACGCTGAAGAAGAAGAAGAAAACATGAATATATCTCTTCTCACAAACACATGGGTGTATCTCTTCTCACAAATACATGAATGTTTCTCTGTTCACAAACACATAAATCTATATCTTCTCACAAACACATGAATGTATCTCTTCACACAACCACATGAATGTATCTCTTCTCACAAACACATGAATGTATTTATTTCTCACGAACACGTGAATATATCTCTTCTCACAAATACATGGGTTTTTCTCTTCTCGCAAATATATTAATGTTTCTCTTCTCACAAACACATGAATGTATTTCTTCTCACAAACACATGGGTGTATCTCTTCTCACAAACACATCAATGTGTTTCTTCTCACAAACATATGGGTGTATCTCTTCTCACAAACACATGAATGTATCTCTTCTCACAAACACATGAATGTATCTCTTCTCACAAACACATGGGTGTATCTCTTCTCACAAACATATCAATGTGTTTTTCTCAAAAACATATGGGTGTATCTCTTCTCACAAACACATGGGTGTATCTCTTTTCACAAACACATGGGTGTATCTCTTCTCACAAACACATGAATGTATCTCTTCACACAAACACATGGGTGTATCTCTTCTCACAAACACATGGGTGTATCTCTTCTCACAAACACATGGGTGTATCTCTTCTCACAAACACATGAATGTATCTCTTCACACAAACACATGAATGTATCTCTTCTCACAAACACCTGGGTGTATCTCTTCTCACAAACACATGAATGTTTATCTTCACACAAACACATGAATGTATCTCTTCACACAAACACATGGGTTTATCTCTTCTCACAAACACATGGGTGTATCTCTTCTCACAAACACATGAATGTATCTCTTCTCACAAACACATGAATGTTTCTCTTCACACAAACACATGAATGTATCTCTTCTCACAAACACATGAATGTTTCTCTTCACACAAACACATGAATGTATCTCTTCTCACAAACACATGAATGTTTCTCTTCACACAAACACATGAATGTATCTCTTCTCACAAACACATTAATGTTTCTCTTCACACAAACACATGACTGTATCTCTTCTCACAAACACATGGGTGTATCTCTTCTCACAAACACATGGGTGTATCTCTTCACACAAACACATGAATGTATTTCTTCTCACAAACAATGTGTCTTTTCTGACTGTCGTAAGTCTTCCTTACTTACTTTCGTGTTGTCCCTGGAGTGGGGGGAATCAACACTACATTTTTATTACCCCAATATTATTGTCCTAGAGAAACCACCAGACTCCGTCCACAAAACTCCGGTCTGCAAACACCTTTTTCTTACTCTCGCTCACCCTTGTATCATGCCCCCTCTCACTTTTCCCCAACATAACATACTCCACAACTCAAGCTTTAACAAATAAATACAAAATAATTTATTAAACCAAGAGTATAGGTGTGAGA
>JACEFZ010000925.1:0-20910 GCA_014155875.1 Cepaea nemoralis
GGAACCTGATGTTCGAGCAGGTTCTGTTGTGACTACAGGGCGTTGAACAAAATCACTAAGAATGTAGCGTACCCACTGCCAGTGATTGATGATATTTTGGGGTTGCTTAATGGCTCCACATTCTTCACGACGCTAGACGCAAGGTCAGGATTTTGGTGTATTCCGATGTCGAAGGACGCGCAAAAGAAAAGTGCATTCTGTACTCATATGGGTTCGTACGAATTTCTACGTATGCCGTTCGGGGTTCGAACTGCCCCTCTCACTATATGCTCTTAATGAATGAAGTTCTAGAAGGTATGCAAAAGTTTGCTCTAGCATATATAGACGACGTTCTGATTTTTACGAAAGGAGATGTGGAGGATCATTTAAAACATATTAGACTAGTATTTGACAGGTTAAGAAGGCATGATGTTAAATTGAAGCTTAGTAAGTGCCAGTTCTTAAAAACAGAAACAAATATTTGGGGTATATTATAAATAGAGAAGGAATCAAACCAGACCAGGAAAAAGATAAAGGCTATTAAAGAGTTACCCTCCTCCAACTAACATAAGGAAGTACGTGCGTTTATAGGAACCTGTGGGTATTATAGGCGGTTTGTCCCAGCATTTTCAAAGATTGCAGAGCCAATTACAAATTTGACAGGTAAATACGCTAGATTTAAGTGGGATGATGAGTGTCAAAAGCATTCGATGTTTTAAAAAACAGTTTAACAGTGGTACCACTATTGACGCATCCAGACTTGAACAAACAATTAATACTATATACAGATGCTTCGGACAATGCAATAGGAGCATGTTTGGTTCAACCATATGAAGGAAAAGAGTCTGGAATACCAGGGGTTAAAAATGAAAGGCCAATCTACTTTTTATCTCACAAACTTAGCAAAACTCAACGCAAATGGCCGATTATTGAGAAAGAAGCTTATGCCATACACTACGCTCTACAAAAACTAAATTACTACTTACATAATGCCAATTTCATTATTAGAACTGATCACATGCCATTAAAGTCTATATTAGAAGCACCAATACAAAATAGAAAAATACAAACGTGGGCATTGAATCTACAGGGATGCAATGCTACAGTGGAATATGTTTCAGGAAAACATAATACATGCGCCGATCTTTTATCTAGGATCCCGTATCCACAGTCATCAGGGAACACGGAAGATGAAGCTGAACCAGAGATAGACGATCGAAACTGGCAAGTAAATATATTAGATTCTGCCATAATAAATAGAGAAGAATTTGAGAGTTTACCGTCGGATCAAGAGTCTGAACATATAACAGAAGACCCACATTTGGAACAGTTTAATATGAAAGATGAACAAGAATTAGATCCAAAAATAGTACAAACCCAACTGAAATAATTAACAGCGAAAATGGAGAACCAATAAGTGAACAAAAACAGATCCTAATAAGATGGAAGCAGTATTTCGAACAACTTCTCAACATCCCATCAGATGTCACAGGAATTCAAGAGACCTACACAGATGTCACCGAGGACCTAGAACCAGACATACTAAAAGAAGAAATTATAGAAGCCATCAGATTAGCCCCATTAAACAAATCACCAGGACAGGATGAAATACCAAATGAACTAATTAAAGCAGCAAGGGAAGTAGGAACAGCTTGGCTACATAGACTATTCAACCATGTTTGGGTAGAACAACAGACACCACGAGACTGGGGAAACGCCATAATTATCCCAATTTGGAAAAACAAAGGCAGCAAAAGAGATTGGACACAATACAGAGGCATTTCACTGTTGAGTCATACTGGGAAAATATTTTGCAAAATTCTTGAAAAAAGATTACGAACTACTTTAGAACCCCAGCTAAGCGAAACGCAGCTTGGATTTAGGAAAAACAAAGGATGCACAGACGCCATTTTTGCTCTTAGACAACTTATAGAAAAATCAATTGAATTCAATGAAACACTCTACTTAGCCTTTGTCGACCAAGAAAAGGCATTTGATAGGGTAGATAGAAACAAGCTGTGGGAAATCCTTAAACAATATGGAGTGAGTACACATCTAACAAACCTATGCAGAAGTTTATACAACAACAGTGAATGCATAGTGAGAGCAACTGGAGAACACTCAGAACCCTTCACCATAAGATCTGGAGTACGACAAGGTTGTGTCCTGTCCCCTCTCTTGTTCATAACATATATAGACAACATATGTAAAGAAACCAGCCAAGCAGAGACAGCAAGAATACCGCATGACGAGAACACAGAAGAAGAACCATCTGCAAATCTAACCATTAGAGAACTCCTGTTTGCGGACGACCAAGCACTAATAGCAAAATCAGAAGCTGAATTACAAGACCACATGAATAGTCTAAACGAAATGTGTAGGGAACATAACATGAAAATTAGCACAAGCAAAACAGAGGTAATGACTATAACTAAAGAAGAACAAACAGCAACAATTCACCTAAACGAACATCCCTTGAAACAAGTAAAGAGCTTCAAGTACCTAGGAAGTATCATCAAATGGCAGATCAGAAGACGAGATCGAAAATAGGTGCAATAAGGCAAATCAACTCATTGGACAAATGGCACCAATACTAAAGAACAAACATGTATCAATAACTACTAAGAAAGCACTTTACAACACAATCTTCCTACCAACTCTGTGCTACCAATGCCAAACCTGGACAATGACAGAAAAAGAGAAAAGAAAAATCACAACAACAGAAATGAGGTTTCTGAGAAGAATACTCAACGTATCAAGAAGAGATAAGATCAGAAATGAAGAAATCAGGACTAAAGTAGGGGTTAAAGCTGCTCTAGATTTTATTAGAAAGCAGCAAGTCAAATGGTTTGGCCATGCAAGTAGGCTACCAGTCAACAGCATGCCACAACAAGCAATGATGTACAGACCAGATGGAAACAGAGGAAGAGGCCGACCACGTAAACGTTGGACTGAGGGAATAACAGAATCCATGGGAATGTCGATATACGAAGCCCATAACCGGGCACTCTCACGAAGTTTATACTTCACCTCGACACCGCAAGGTACAAGAGGAACATGATGAGAGAGAGAGAGAGAGAGAGAGAGAGAGAGAGAGAGAGAGAGAGAGAGAGAGAGAGAGAGAGAGAGAGAGAGAGAGAGAGAGAGAGAATAGTACAAATAAAAGGAAAACTGAAAGAAACAGGGGAAAATAGTTTTAAAAGAAAGTTTGTAGAGCTACAAGAAGACAATCAATTATATTATATCAGTGAAAAAGGTGAAGGAATAAGAAAATATATTCCGAAACATTTAGAACGAGAAGTTTTAAAGGCATGTCACGATAATAATGGTCATTTTGGGCGAGATAAGTTGGTTAGGGCTATTAGAAGTAAATATTACTGGCCGAATTTATTTAAAAGCGTATATGAATATGTTGAAGCATGTGAAAAGTGTAGGTTAAGAAACATGAAGATAATTAAATGTCCTTTACAAGATACAGATATTCCTCAATTTCCAATGCAGAAAGTAAGTTTGGATATTTCAGGTCCTCATCCAAAAACATTATCGGGAAACGTATACCTCCTACATATCGTAGATTCATATAGTCTTTGGCCAGAAGTTTATCCAATTCCAGACAAGAGTGCTGATTCAGTTATAAATATGCTTCTACAAGAATTTATACCAAGGTTTGGGTGTCCACAAATAATACTTACAGACAATGGGAAAGAATTTGTAAATAGAAAGTTTGAAAAATTGGTAAAAGATTTGAATATAAAACACATTAAGACTTCATATTACAGACCAACTTCGAATGCCAAAAATGAGCGACAACATAGGACATTATACAACATACTAGCGAAAAATGTAGAAGAACACGATATGGATTGGGATCTTTATTTGGGAATAGCATTGGCGTCGATCCGTACACATCAAAATGAAGGAACAGGTTTCTCACCATTTTACTTAGTACATGGGAGAGAACCAATATTGCCAATTGACAATTTATTAAAGCCTAGGAGAAAATATATGGGGAAGGATTTTCAGGAAACAAGGTTGCAAGAGATGCACAAAGCACATGTACGTTTAAGAAATAATATAATTAAGGCTCGAGAAAGACAGAAGAAATACGCAAATAAAAATGCACACTTACAAGAGTTCAACATAGGTGATAGAGTTTATTACAAAAAACATAGGAAAAACTCTAAGTTTGATGCTCATTGGGTCCCGGGATATTATATTTTAGAAAAGAGGGGTCCAGTATCGTATACTATTAAGAACCAAGTTACAGGGCATGTTGCACGTTCACATGTGGAGCACTTAAGACGGGATAGTGAGGAAAAGGATGCAGAGAATAATAATTATTATTCAGAAGAATTGTCAGATGGACAGATTGTCAGACAAACGGAATATCCAATACCTATAGAGAATGGGAAACAAGTAACAACAGCATCTACTACGGCTGAACAAGAAGAAACAATACCAAAAACAGTCGTGATAGAGGAAAACAAAACGTATGACGATTATAATAATGAAGAATCAATCAAGGAAAACATAGAAGCACCATTTATGAATACAAGACAGGCAGTAAAAAGAAAGTTAGATAGACAGAAAGAAAGAGAAATTAAGAGGCAAAGGAAGTTTAGACTGAATTCTTCAAGTGATGAAGATATGCCACTGTTTGAAAATTTATTAAGACGTCAAGACAGAAAAATTAGATTGGATTTAGAAAGGAAGAGATTAGCGGTTGCTAGTAATGGATATACAGATGCAGAACAAGAAATGGATGAAAAGTCAGAAACTGATGAAGATGCTGATATGAAAGAAGATAGTTCTCCTCAGGAGGATGACGATATTGATGTAGATATTGCACTTATAGAAAAAAAATTTGAAGCTATTAAGAAAGTGGAGAAGAGGTAAATAGTGCGGTAGAATATTCTGTAGATTGCAGATACAAGAAGAAGTTAGACAAGGTAATTATGTATTTCCAAGGAAGGAAATTGGCAACTTAATCAAGAGTTGTTGGGATGAGTAGACATAATATGGTAGTAAGTTCAGACTTATTGATATATGCTTTGTGATCATTTTGATTTTTAAGTTGAAGTGTTGAGTTTTTCTTAGACGGAAAATAATGGATTAGTAGTCATAATATGTATGTATATATATGGTCTTTCATTTCATAACATATGTTTAATTTGATTAATGTTTGGGGATAAAGATGATGTCAAGGAATGAGGGGGTTGATATTGTGTAGTCTGTTGTTTGACTTCAATTGTTCTTTATAAAATGTGAGGATAATTTAACGTTGCTTTTATTGAGTTATCCTGGGTGTGTTTAAAATGATTACTGGCTTGACGTTCAGTTAGGGGAAAAATGAAAAGTTGTTTTTGGGAACTTACAGAAAATGTGAAATAGACGTTGAGTTGTTTAACGTATATAACGTTTATAAATAGAAATTGAGGGTGAAACATGATTGAGTTAAGGAGGAAGTGGTAGTGATTAGTGAAGTGATTCAATATGTTGTAATGGAGGAGCATATTTAAAAGTGGCTGGGGGTATCAGCAAAAATTGATATTACAGGTGGTTTGGAAAGAGTTAAAATAGGGAATTGAAATAGAGACTACATTAGTTGGTTCGTAACGTAAATACATGGATTGGTATGACGGGCGATATTGGGTAAATGGGAAGTTGAAATAGGAGTAGGGTTGAACAGCGTTTAAGGGGAGAATATGGGGGGAATGCCAGGTTGAATTTTGGCATTTAAATAAGTGGACACTGGAAGAAGAAGACTGTACGTAACAGTATACTAATAATTTGCAGGTTTTGAAGGAGTGGTTGAATTTGACGAGGTGTATAATACAAAATGGTTGTAGTGTTGGATCAACTTTTTGATAACAACAATTATTATTGACGAAAATGAAGATAAAATTTTAGAAACTTTATTTTTATAAAGTTTTGAGAATGCATGGGAAGAGAAATGTGGTTACTTCTTACTTTTTCCCCTTACTTTCTATTTTTTTTAAGGTGCGCACCTACCAAATCCTACCTACCCAATCTAACTTATCCAACCTAACTGACTTAACTAAACTTTTCTGTCTATCCTGGAATAGCGAGAATGTGAATAAGGGAGAAAAAGATAAGGGAAATATCTTCAATTTTTGTCAATCATAATTTAGATGGACACTTTAATAGCAGTTCGCTTATGGAGAATTTTGTAGAGAGTTTTTGTGGAGAACTTTATAACGAGTTTTGTAGAGAGTTTGTATTATTGATATAGTATGAAGTATGTCTCTAGTTAGCATTTGGCTATGATGAGATAAGAGGGTGAGAATTGAGTTGAGAAAAATATGGGATTGTTGGGCAGGTATAGTAGAAGTAAGTGGTTAAGAGTTGGGAATGAGATTTTTTTCAGGGAAAAAATCTCCTTGAAGAAGGGGAGGTATATGTATCAGTATAGCTTGGGAGTAAAGAGTTGGGGAATGCTGCGCATTCATTAACTAGTGGGAAACCATAGTTGGTGAACGTGTGTGCACGATTGGATAGACGTATCCAGGGCTTGCACACACGTCACTTGGGGACTGGGAATTCAGGAGGTAAACAACAAGAATGTCGGAGTTTTCCATCATATTTGAAGATGAATGATTTTCACCTAATAAACGCTTGAATTTATAAAAGACGAGACTTGTCCACTATATGATCACGTGCCTTCCACACTCAGCATTGTTATATCATCATGGCTACTGTGATAGATTCTCGAGATGTCATGCCTGTACAAATAATGACCATCATGACCTTCCATACATGTCTGCCACACGCTAGCCCCTGCACAACCCTGTACACCAATTACAAAAGATTGCAAGGAACCAGTGGTTCTCAACTGGTGGGGAATTACCCCCCCCCCCCTCCCAGGGGGGAATTTTAGGGTTTCCAGAGGGAAATGAAGACCATTTCAAGATCGCGTTAATACAAGAACCGATTACTTGATATTGTTTTTCCCTTCATACTTTACAGTTCTGTACGTCTTACCCCTTCTAAAATTCATTTTATAAAGTAAGTAGACCCACAAATCACGTTTTACTTGGACGTCTAGACTTGTTTTGGTATGTGCTTCCATTATTACGTATACTGTGTAGGAGCAGGAGTGGTGGGGTGGGATTTTTAGGTAGGAAATATGAAGGGGGGGGGGGGGATGACGTTCTGAAAATATGGTGAAGGGGGCACGGGCCAAATTTTTAGGTAGGAAATACGAAAGGGGGGAATGATGTTCTGAAAATATGGTGAAGGGGGGCACGGGCCAAAAAAAGTTGAGAACCACTGTCCTAGACAGACAGATGGCTGCGTGTCTTCTACGCGAGGTTGCGATCAGCTCCAACCCCTGGTTGGTTGACTATATTTGGTTCCAACAGAGACTAGTGGCCCAGAAACAATCCGTCACCTTGGAGGTCAGAACGGCCGAATGGAAAAGAGTGCCTTGATCTTAAACACCCGGTGTGTTGATGTCGAGGTAGTGGTTTCAACCAATACACCGGGCCAGTTAGAGTAAAATAGTGACTTCTCTTCCTTAAATCGGGGACGTAAATTACAAGTGCCTCGGTGGGATTGCCAGATGGCGAGGGACGCTGGTAATAGGGAAAGCTAATCCACACACACAAAATCAGTCCAGCATGGACAACACCTATATTCAAAACGAGCGAACAACAACAACAAAAAGTACAACCAACAACAACAACAACAACAACAACAACGACGACGACGACGACGACAAGGCAAGTACCTGGTTTAATACGGCCTGGTAGGTCTCTCTGTTGGCCAGGTTTAGGACAATTCTCTTGACACTGCTTCTCGTGGAGAATCTATCCATGTGTCTGAGGAACTCGTGAGAGGAAGTCACATTCCGGAGACGCCGAGCGTCCACCATGAGAGCGTAGGTATGAGATCTGAACGAGTCGTGAAGACGCTGCAGCTCCCACAAGGCTAGCAGGTTGAAATTATACATTAAACATGGGAATACGGGTATAAGATCACATCAAGAGGTGGACTAACGGCTGAAATCAGACATGAAATATGGGAGTACGGGTATAAGATAACATCAAGAGGTGGACTAACGGCTGAAATTAGACATTAAATATGGGAGTACGGGTATAAGATAACATCAAGAGGTGGACTAACGGCTGAAATCAGACATTAAATATGGGAGTACAAGTATAAGATACCATCAAGGGTTGGACGAACGGGTGAAGTCAGACATTAAACATGGGAGACAAGTATAAGACAACATCAAGAGGTGGACTAACGGCTGAAATCAGACATTAAACATGGGAGTACGGGTATAAGATAACATCAAGAGGTGGACTAACGGCTGACATCAGACATTAAATATGGGAGTACAAGTATAAGATACCATCAAGGGTTGGACGAACGGGTGAAGTCAGACATTAAACATGGGAGACAAGTATAAGACAACATCAAGAGGTGGACTAACGGCTGAAATCAGACATTAAATATGGGAGTACGGGTATAAGATCACATCAAGAGGTGGACTAACGGCTGAAATCAGACATTAAATATGGGAGTACGGGTATAAGATAACATCAAGAGGTGGACTAACGGCTGAAATCAGACATTAAATATGGGAGTACAAGTATAAGATACCATCAAGGGTTGGACGAACGGGTGAAGTCAGACATTAAACATGGGAGACAAGTATAAGACAACATCAAGAGGTGGACTAACGGCTGAAATCAGACATTAAACATGGGAGTACGGGTATAAGATAACATCAAGAGGTGGACTAACGGCTGACATCAGACATTAAATATGGGAGTACAAGTATAAGATACCATCAAGGGTTGGACGAACGGGTGAAGTCAGACATTAAACATGGGAGACAAGTATAAGACAACATCAAGAGGTGGACTAACGGCTGAAATCAGACATTAAACATGGGAGTACGGGTATAAGATAACATCAAGAGGTGGACTAACGGCTGAAATCAGACATTAAATATGGGAGTACGGGTATAAGATAACATCAAGAGGTGGACTAACGGCTGAAATCAGACATTAAATATGGGCGTACAAGTATAAGATACCATCAAGGGTTGGACGAACGGGTGAAGTCAGACATTAAACATGGGAGACAAGTATAAGACAACATCAAGAGGTGGACAAATGGCTGAAATCAGACATTAAATATGGGAGTACATGTATAAAATAACATCAAGATTTGGCCGAAAAGCGGTCTAACAGAATATACACACAAAATCGTCTGAGAGAGACAAACATTGTTGGAGATCAATCGCAGCCAACCTTCATTCTGGAGACGGCACCTGATTGATTGACTGACTGTACACGTTTCTCGTGCCTTATATAGTTTATATTGTAAAATGATGCCATAGAAAATACTGACGCTTGCAGTGCAATAGTCGGTTTCACATATTCTTGGCACGGCATAATTCGTGGGTTAACCACTTCTTTTCCTCGCTAGTTTCCCTGCCTATAAAATTCCCGTAACATTCTGAAAATTATTCTGTATTCATTTAATAAAATTTGAAATTGTAAGTAGAGTGAGTGAAACATTGAGGTACTTCTGAAATCTATCATTAGGCTAACTGACGATGGCCATGTGATACATGCAAGGTAAAGACGAAGTGCTTTAACTATTGCTTTAACAAATGCTTTGCAGAACATCGCCATCATTACAACCCAGTAGTAAGAGTCTCGAACCTTTACCATTTCATACCTACTAATCTATTTACATACCTAATCTTTCTTTTTAGGTATCTTTCTGGCATTCTGTCTGTCTCTCGCTCTTCTATCCTGTTAGGTTTGGCAAGTCTAAAAGATGACTCATTGCCCACAGAAAGGAGACCCATTGCCCATAAGAAAGGTGACCCGTTGCCCACAGGAAAATACACATAGTCTAATTCTAGCTGCTTGTTAGGAGGAGAAGTACACTTGAAATCATTGTGATCTATGACAAATGAGGTGGAGAAAAGACTACCGGGAAGACACAGAGGTCCATATCTGAATGGTGTGTCCACGTACATAATCTGGCCATGAAGACAGAACTGATCTAAGACTGATGACCGTGTAAGATGGCGAACAATAACAACCAAAGATGGCGAACAATAACAACCAAAGATGGCGAACAATAACAACCAAAGATGGCGAACAATAACAGCCCAAGCCTGTCGGCATGCACATCATGATAACGATGATGACGAATTCACTGCCCCGACATGCTCTATTTATAACGGCTATTGAACACCTGCCGGTCTCTCTGGCCGAGGGGTTACAACACTTTCTCCGTAATCCCGTTTATCACGCAGAGTCTCGTACCAGGGCGAGAGCTGGGAGCGGTTCGACCCCCACTGGTGACTTGCGGGATAACTGAGCCGGCCGCTCAGAAAGCAATGGCAAACTACTGAGCGTAATCTTGCCAAGAAATCAACATCAGCTGAAAGATGCTGATGTTGACAGCGATGTCCTGTAAAGGATATGCAAAACATTTATTTATTGAACACCTGGATAAGAAACCAGCATGAAGAGTTAATTAATAAGATAAGTATCGTTGGCGTCCGGGGACATTGTCACAAACTATTTCGCTTAACTAATAGATACAATCACTCAAACAAATATGCTGAACGTTTATTTCCCATGATTTTTATTTTTTTTTAAATTTCTTTTAAAAATGATACTTAAGGTCAACCGTACTTCCACAAACTGTTTCACTAACCTGTAATTGATTTTGGTTTCCAATTAAAATCACGAGATAGCTATTCACAGAAATGTTCTCACTGGTTCATTAGACCAAAGTTTACAGTCACGAAAATTGTGAAACTAACAGGAAATTGAATACCGGTGTAGCGTGACTATGTCCAGGCCTACCGCGTTAAAGACCGGAATTGGTTCGGAACATTTCTTTTCCCATTCGATTAGTATTTTGTCGCTTTTCGCGGACTGTTGTCTGATGGGCTTTTCAATGGTGGAAAGAAATCAATGCTATCACAAAGTACCGTTAATTGTGGGACACGCCAGGTGAAAGTGAATAGTATTATCGTTAGTATCTGGTAGTACCTTTTCCGCATAATGATGCAATAAATGTCCAGCCATTTCTGCGTCTGCAAACTAGAGGAATGTGAGCGAAACAGCTAGGAAGTGTTTGGAGACAGCGAAAATGTGGTTCTGAGACGAAAGATTCGAATAACTTTTGCGGTCAGAATAAATAACAACTACTGTACCTGAAAGGCTAGTTAGTTAGTTAGTTAGTTAGTTAGTTAGTTAGTTAGTTAGTTAGTTAGTTAGTTAGTTAGTTAGTTATCTGTTTGGGTATCATCCTTGCACTCCGGACAAGTCCATAGGTGCTCATATACTTCCCCCAAAACATGTACCTGTGTCAGGTGGTTATTAGCGCCAGTTCTGGTTTGGTTGACGAGACCCCTCATTCTCCCGATGTGCCTCTCGTGTCTGACCGTGGCAGATCTAACTTCCAAGTCTCTCATGCTGGGCAACGACATGGATTCACAGGTGAGTCCTCCACTCTCGACATCTCTCCAAGGGCGTTAATAACATCGGCACGATAAATATGGTGGTCATCTGATTCTGCAGGGTATGCAGAGCAAGCATGTTTATCAACTCGTTCATTTCCCTCAACTTCCGCATGACCCGAAAAGAAGATGAAGGCTAATTAAAGGTGAACATTATACACAAATATAGGAAAGAAGTACACCAGAGGTTCCCAAACCACGGCCCGCGGGCCACTTGTGGCCCGCTAGCTGTCAGAAAGTGGCATGCGAAGCCTCGTTATTTAATAAAATATTTTAATAATATCAAAAATACACTCGGAGCGCCCCGTCAGCATATAATGCCAAGCTCTTTCAATTCCAGCGGAACCTTCAGCACGAAGTAATTGATTTGAAATGCAATTCTGCACTGAGATGTAAATTTCAGGAGCTGTCTGCTTCACCTTCAGCTGATCATATGATTTCATTCTAGCGACTAAAGCCTGTCGAACAATTTGAACACTTGCGTTCGTTCGCCCAGAGATAAATTTGTCGGTTTGGTTCGATTTACATATACGAGCAGTCATTTTCCGCAATGACTTGACTGGCACCTTGCCGTCTTGACAGACGATAGTTTGTAAAATGGGGTTATCTCTCAATAACACAATGCCTGGGCTGAATTAAGAGACCATGTGTTGCCCATGCAGCATGATTCCTCTCTCGGCCTGTCTAGTTTACTCCAGAGGAAAGGTGACACCAATACGTCTGGACCCAGACAGGCTGCAGAAGCTGCCAGATCAGCAAAGCAATGCTCTAACTGTCCGCCTATCGGAGCTTCGATCCTACACCAGTTACCAACCAAGGCTTAGGGCCTGGTCTGCCCTGCCATGACATTTAGTCTTTAGGTTGCATTTCCTCACACCAGGATAAGGCTTGTACCCTCCCAATTGCGCTCTTCCGCCCGAAGCCGTTGGCACAATGTTGGGTGTCGGGTTTGGTAAGTGCCGACCAACATTCGGCGCTAACAGAAGCAGGTAGTACCGTCTACTGTCATACGGTAGCTCAGTCATATCTAAGACCTGACACAATTCCCGCAATGACCGTTATAAAAGAACAAGCAACGTTTCAGACTCACCGACTGTACCCAGGCATTTATAAACTTGCATCTGAACTTAAGTAACTGGTTATGAAAAACAGCTACAATTGTAAATTAATTACATTAAGAGCGATTTTCGAAACTGATTAAAAATTTATGGTTTAATAATCTTTTGATTTTAAAGCCAAAAACAAATGATAGCAGTGTATCACTGACACTAAAAGGTCGCTTAAAAGTAGACAGGGTCGACTTCATTGCACCAGGTTTTATCCCATATGGCTCGGTCTCTTTCCGCAGCGTGGAAAGCATCGCATAAAGCACGAACTCCGTGGCTCCAGTGATGACTCACAGTAGGCTTCGAAAAAATTCACTCGTTAATCGAAGGACGCGGCCCGGTCTCGAATCAACAACATTCGGAGCCCGAGTCAAACTGTACTGACATGAAGCTAACATAGTACTGACACTGACTGCCTTTAAAGGTTTAGAATTTTGTGGACGAAAGTTAAGAAAGGTATGAATAATATTGCACGAATTCAATAATTTTATAACGTTGTGGCCGCTTAACTACCGACAATAGTAGATTTAGGCCCTCTGCTTGAAAAGCTTGCGAACTACTGACGAACACAGTTTTCTTTGGTCTCATAGTGAGAACTACGACAGGGAAGATTAGATGTAGCAGAGGCAGAGGCAGACCGAGTTAAATGGTGCCTAAGAATCGCAGAGGATGGCTGTGGGAAATGTCATCATTATCATTCATCCAGAACACAATGGACCTAGTGACACGGAAAGACATTAACGTCTTCGCCAAGGAACTTGTTGATGATAATAACACTTTTGAGGTGCCTTCAGTTGTTGATTGATTATTGGGTTCAATGAAGATATTGATGATGATTATGATGATGATGCTAATGATAATGATGATAAGGGAGGAGAAGGTGGAGAAAAGAGAATGTTAATCGAAGTCGAACTTTTAACTGATTAAGTGCATCTGATGGAAGGGGCCTTGAAGAGATTAGAACAAGAATCGCCATGGCGAAGGTTGCCGTTTGCAAGATGGAAAACATACTGACCAATAAAGAGATGTCATTTGCAAAGTGAAAAATAGTATTGAAGTGCTAAGTAGAACCTATTCTTTTATATGGATGTGAAACGTAGACAATGAGCAGACAAGTTGAAACACATGTAATGGCTGTGGAAATGGAGTGTCTGAGGAAAATGCAAAAAGTACCATGGGCAGACAGAAAAACCAATGACCAAGTTCTACAAAAACAAATGAAAACTAAACTGATTAGAGAAATTAGACGTAGACAGTCACAGTTCTTGGACACGTCATGATAAGAAATAAATTGGAGAACTTTGTGACAACTAGCAAGATCGAGGGTAAGAGAACAAGAGGGAAGGCAAAGAAGTAAATACTGGATGGCCAGGCCACGTGGTATGGTCGAGACAAGAACACAGAGCTGATCCCCGACTCGTGACATCGTCTAAAATGGCGAAACATGACCGCCTATGCTATCGGCATGGCACATGATGATGCTAATACAACATGTCTGCTATATTATTAACAACTTTTTAGCCATAACCGTGAACGCACTCCTACTTTCCATTTTCCGCTATCCGTATTTGTTTGGAGCAAACCTACTTTTATGTTTAACACCGAATAAGTTAAAAACTAAACAAAATGAAGATTTCTGGAAGTTACCATCATCGGAATCAAAGACGTAGTAGATCTTTTGCCAGTTTAAGTACTTGATGACATCAGAGACGGCGGTGATGTAGTTTGGGCTGAGGCTAATATCATAGTCGTAGCCATCGCCTGCATGGTTGGTCGTCTGGGAGTAGACCACAAAAGGCACGTGTAGGGCATGGCTGTAGGACTGGATGATGTTGTAGGAACGCGCGGTGGAGGAGCCTATGAGGAGGTAAACGCCAGCGTCCAGGCACCTGCAAACTAACAGGAGAAGAAGATCATTACATGTGTGGTTGATTGGTAATTCATGGGTTTATTAATTTTGATTTTCTCATTGAATACAAAACGTGATCTTAGTTGTACGCACAATGGAACAACGTATTAATGAAATGATTTACCGGATTGATCTGATTAGCCTAGGAACCTTGTTGCAGATTTACAGATATGATATGGAGTGGAGCCCACTCCATGACAACGAGCAGCATGACGATGAAAGTGGTGGCAGTAACACATGCTTTCATATGCCTAGAATCACAGCATTATACCAACGTGTGTGTATGAGGTGATTCAATGAGCATGATTGTGAAGGGTGATTCAGGATCTGTACGTAGACAGTGGACTGATTCACTGCGGAAGTCCGTTGTCCGTAGGGTCACCTTCATCTTCGTCCCGGGACATGCTGGAGTCGATGGAAATGAACGAGCTGATAAACTGGCTGGCTCTGCATCCCCTGCAGATGGCCAAGCCCATGGATCGTGCCGATGTTATTAACATCCTTTAAGAGATGTCGAGAATAGAGGACTTTGACGTTAGTGAATCCACATCGTTGTCCAGAATAAGAGACTTGGGAGTAAGAATTGACACGGCCAGACAGGAGAGGTACATCGGGAAAACGAGGGGCCTCGTCAACCAACACAGAACTGGCACTATTAGCCACCGGACGCTGATGCATATGCTGGGGGGGGGGCGGGGGAGGGGGAGGATCTGAGCACCTACGGACCTGTCCGGAGTGCAATGACGATGCCCCAACTGATAACTGATAACAGACATTATATGTTTCAACAACAACAAAACAACAACAACAACAACAACACGGTAACAGCAGCAAAACAGCAACAACAACAACAACAAAGCCATTCTGAAGGGAACAGTCCTGAACGCAGAGTTATAATATATTAATACGTAGATGCTGATACAAATGATATACAAGTGTAAGCCGACGTTAAAACATATAGTAATAGAGAAAAGATGACATTGCTGCGTCACGGCTTCATCAGCAAAGAAAGAAGAAGAAGAAGAAAAGGCGACAATATATATCAGGTTGATGACACAACGATGATTACATTAAGGATTACTCAGCAGAAACATAAAACATGGACGAAAATGTTATGTGCTTATCGAAGAACCTCCGAGTATGAAAACAATAATATGGTTGCTATAGTTGTTGTTATTGGTGTTGTTCTTATTGTGGGCGTTGTTATTATTAGTGTTGTAGTTGTTGTAGTTGTAGTTGTTGTTGTTGTTGTTGTTGTGCCACGTCCTCCTCCTCTTCCTCCTCCTCCTCGTCCTCCTCCTCCTCCTTCTTCTTCTTCTTCTTCTTCTTCTTCTTCTTCTTCTTCTTCTTCTTCTTCTTCTTCTTCTTCTTCTTCTTCTTCTTCTTCTTCTTCTTCTTCTTCTTCATCGTCATCTTCCTTCTCTTCTTCTTCCTCCTCTCCTTCTTTGCCATATCGTTTTCATTTGCACATCTCTGCTGCAGTCTTACACTTTTTATACTAACACACATGAGAAGACAACATCAAGAGATGGACGAACACTAGCCTGCCAGAGTGTACAACCAGGCCGAGAGACAGACAGTGTTGGCGATCAATTTCACCCAATCCTTATTGCCCATATGACAATTGATTGATTGACTCTCTTGACACTCATAATTGATACCACCGTTTTTTCATTAAACGAGCCATAACACAAGAAGACGCATATAATTGCGGGAAGGCTGCCAAAATGGCAGCCATTAAAAGCAATATGTCTACCGCCAAACATGGGTGGATCTTTAATAAGAACGCAAATGAGAAAACTTACGAAACAATATTCGATTCCTGAAGTCTAAAACAGCTAAACCACCTGGGAATTCAGGAACGCAATGAGCAATTTCTCCTGACAGTGTCGGCAATTGGAATTGTGATCTTAGGGAAATGCCAGGTCATTCAGGGGCGTTTCCTTGTCGTTAGACGTTTTTCATTTGGATTTTCGTTTTCCAGAAGTTCGTTAGAATCTAAACCGAGTGATAATGTTTTAATTTAAATTTGGTGTAGGCTAGAGGGAAAGAGTCAGTACTGTTTTGTACAGTTTAAAGTGAATTCTTTCTTCGTCTTCTTCTTTGTCGATCTGTTGATCACCTGTTGTTTCTTGTTGCTACTGTTAACCAACATGTTAATGTTATTGGTGCTGCATTTGTTTTTGCCCCCCCCCCCCCCTAGCTTAACACGCTGTTCACACTGTTGTTGTTGTGTTTCTTGTTCTTGTTCTTCTTGTTCTTCTTGTTCTTCTTCTTCTTCTTCTTCTTCTTCTTCTTCTTCTTCTTCTTCTTCTTCTTCTTCTTCTTCTTCTTCTTCTTCTTCTTCTGCCTCCTCCTTCTTCTTTTATTGCTGCTCCTGGTTTTTGTTATTTCTGCTGCTGCAGTCTTCATCTTCACGGCCTGACATTAAGCTGTTATAAAACGTCATCTGGGATTGGTAGGCACATTACGCACATCCCGTTTCTTGTTATAATTTTTGTTTGCAATAAATTACTTCATACAATTGCTATTGTTAGCTGAATCACACTGCATTTTGTCTGGGGGTGGTAGTATATAATGGCACTTCTGACACGTGGCCAGGCTAATTAACTCGTATTTATCTGATGGTTTTAGCACTAGTGTTACTTTCTGTAAGCTTGAGTCACCATGCCTTCTTATGAGGAAGTGTAACCTGAAGACTAAATAGCCGTGCAGACCAGGCCCTAAGCATTGGTCGGAAACTGGTCTAGGATCGAAGCTCCGACAGTTGGGCAGTTATCGCATAGCTTTTCTGATCCGGAAGCTTCAGCAGCTTATGTTGTTCCAGACGTAGTTGTGTTAAATTTCCTCTGGAGTCATCTAGGCAGGCCGAGAAAGGGATCATGCTGCATGGGTAACACACGGTCTCCACAATCTGCCCAGGCTGTTATCTATGGAGACGTGTAGCTCGATTTCACAAACTAACGTTTGTCGTGACGGCTAGGTCCCGTGAGTCAGTCAGTCAGTCAGTCAGTCAGGCAGTCAGTCAGTCAGTCAGTCAGTCAGTCAGTCAGGCAGTCAGTCAGTCAGTCAGGCAGGCAGTCAGTCAGTCAGGCAGTCAGTCAGTCAGTCAGTCAGTCAGGCAGTCAGTCAGTCAGTCAGTTAATCAATGAGTCAATCAGTCAGTACATAGTTCCATACTTCATCATCATCAAGTGCCATGCTAGATTGCGTAGGCGTTTATGCCTCTCCACATATCTTGGTATTTGGGGTTCTGAATCACCTCTGCTGCTGATATTCCCACATGCCACTGACTCAAATCCGTCCAGCATCACTTTTCTTTGTTTGCCTCAGCGTCTCTTCCCCTCGATCTTTCCAGTCATCATGATGTTCTCCAGTGCCTCTCTTCTCATCACATGACCAAATTAAGCTGTTTGCCTCTGTCTTATTGTTGTACATACTGTTCTAGTCTCATTAGCCTCTTTCGGGGAATCGTCGTTGGTTACTTTGGAAGTCCAAGGAATTCGCAACATTCGTTTCAGGAACCACATCTCTGTTACTTCCAAAGTCTTCCTAATTTGTTAATGTTCATTCCAAGATTCAATGCCATACAGCAAAACAAGTTCGATATAGCATTTCATCATTCTCTTTCTTATATTCAATGATAGTGACTTATTGCATAAGATACTTTTCCTTGTCTGAAATGCATACTTACTGGCCCTGATAAGGTCACAGTTGTTGCCAAGGTTAGCCAGATGCCAGGTGGGCTTGATGATAATCTTGTTTCCACTGTCATTGTTGTAGACATCAATCAGCAGCTTCAACATGGCCACAACATCCTCCTCCTCGGAATCGGCAATGATACCTGAAAACATTCAAAGGTCGTGTGTAATTGAGTTCCCAGTAGGAGGTGTGCTCACAACAATGCCGCGGACAAAACAAAGGATGCAGGTTCAATGACACACGGCTCGGATAATTGTTCTATAGAGACACACATGCAAGTAAATATATTACGTCAATATAAAATCTAAAACAAATACATTCTACTGAAAAACAAAATATGTAATCAAAAGAGAAACAATAGATTTCTGTTCAGTTAGAAATGTAATTGTAATAACGATAAAAGTTTGGCAGAACTAACATCAGATTAGTAACTGTTCGGTAAGTAGTTGTATCAATTCTATTTGTCTGCAAACACTTTCCTGCAATGGTTCTGTAATATAATAGCGCTATCATATTTTGTAGGTCTGACAGGAAGGAGGGATAGGTGGCTAATCTTGTCCTCACTATTGGCAAGCGATGAGTCCAAGCATCGAACCCGCGTCTGTTCTTGCTCATGGCATTAGTTTGCCTTAGTCGACCAAGAAAAGCCATTTGATAGAGTAGATAGAAACAAGCTCGAGAAATCCTTAAATGATATACAGTGAGTCTACATTTAAAAAAAAAAACGTATGTAGACGCTTATATAACTACAGTGAATGCACGGAAGGAACAAATGGGGGACACTCAGATCCCTTAACCACAGGATCCGGAGTACGACAAAGCTATGTCCTGTGGACCCCCCCCCCCCCCTCTCCCCTTTCACTCTTGTTCATAACCTATATAGACAGCATATGTAAAGAAATCAGTCAAGCAGCGGTAACAACATTGCATAACGAACACAGAAGAAGAACCAAATTACACTATTAAAGAACTATTTGCGGACGAGCAAGCACTAATAGCAAAATCAGAAGCATAATTACAAGTCCACATAAATAGTCTAAACGAAGCATGTAAGGAACATAACATGAAAACTAACATCAGTAAAACAGAGCTGTTAGCTCCGTGGTGAAGGAGTTACAGAACCAGTTCTTAATCCCAAAGACACGCGTTCAAAACACAGCTGCGGGAGATTTGGTACTGCGGGAGATTTGGCAGCAGAACACCTTGCGTTAGTTGTTTACGAAATGGCATGGGTGCCGGTCGTTCAGTAAGCAATGGCAAACTACTGAACGTAAACTTATCAAGAGATCACAACAGCACAATCATGACTGCGACGTTCTTTTCAGGACATGCAACTAACTAAAACAGAGTCAATGACTATAACAACATAAGAAAAAAAAAGAACAACAAAGACTCATCTAAAAGAACACCTACTGAAATAAGTAAAGAGCTTCAAGTACTTAGGAAGTATACTATCATAAAATATCAAATCAGAAGACAAGATCGAGAATATATGCAATAAAGCCATTAGACAAATTGGCACCAATACTAAAGAACAAACATGTATCAGTAGATACTTAAAAAAAAAACTGCAAAATAATCTTCCCACCTACTCTATCCTACCCATGCCAAACCCTAACAATGACAGAAGAAGAGAAAAGAAAACAATACAACTACGGAAAATGAGATTCTAAAGAATAATTCTCAATATGTCAAGAAGAGAAAATCAGAAATGAAGAAATCAGGACGAAAGTGGGGTTTTAGGAGTGTTAGATTTCATCAGAAAAGGGCAAGTTAAATGGCTCGGCAATATAACTAAGATACCAACTAACAGTATATCACAACAAGCAATAATGTACAGACCAAATGGGACCAGAAGAAAGGTCAACCATGAAAACGATGGCCAGTGGGAATAAGCGAGTCAATAAGAATCTCGATATGTGAAGCCCATAAACTGGCACTTTCCCTCTGTTTATACTTCACCTCAACATCGCAGGTACAAGAGGAACACGATGAGATGAGATTAGATGAGCTATTCCACATTGTTTTAGTTATATTTGTATTTGTTTTAGTTGTTCTCCTTGTTTCTAATCCGAATAATCATCCATCCATCATGTGCCATGCCGGTAAGCGTGGGCGGTCATGATTCGCCATTTCACTCGATCACCAGAGTCGTGGATCAGCTCTGTGTTCTTGTCTCGATCATACCACGTGGTCAAGCCTTCCAGGTACTTATTTCTCTGTCTTCCTCTTGTTCTCTTCCTTTCGATCTTGTCAGTTGTCACCAAGTTCTCTTATTTATTTCTTCTCATAACATGTTCAAAAATAAATTGACTGTCAACGCGTAATTTTCTAATCAGTTTACGATGTTCGTATGTTTTTAGTAGGACTTGGTCCTTGGTTTTATTATCTATCCATGGTATTCTTTGCATTCTCTTCAGAAACCACATTTCCATAGCCATCAGATGTTGTTCAGTTGGACTGCTCATATTCCACTCTTCACATCCATACAAACGTGCAAGCTCTATATAGCACCTCAACACTCTTTTTCTCGTAGATATTGGCATCTTTTTATTGGTCAGTATGTTTTTCATCTTGCAAAAGACTACTTTCGCGTTTCGATTCTTGTTCTAACCCGAATAACAATATTCTCTTAACGCTACAATTAAATATTATATGTTTAGTATTAACTCTTTTTTTAACTTTCACAA
>JACEFZ010000926.1:0-21224 GCA_014155875.1 Cepaea nemoralis
TCAATTATAATTGATACTGAAAAATGACAAGTTTTTCTTTCTCAAACCTTCTTTGTTATGATAATACAGAACTTGAGATCGCATAATGTGAAGGGTTGTAACTATTTATTTTCAGATGACCATTCACGGGTCCATCTACAGACTGATATTTTAAAGAACTACGGTGATTACATTAATGCTTCATACATTGATGTAAGTTTTTAGTTTTACCTGATTTGTTATATTAAAAGTTATTTGCGCATCCTTTACAGGACGTCGCAGTTAACACCATCAACAAGTTTACGTTCAGTAATTTGCCATTGCTGTCTAAACGACCAGCACCCATACCATTTCGTAAAAAACCAACACAAGACGATCTGATGGCATATCGCCCGCAGCTGTGTTTCGAGCGCGGGTATGCGGGATTACGAACTGCGTCTGTACCCCTTTCGCCAATTAGACTTTGTTATATTACGAATGTAAACATTAAAGTGTACAGAAGTTTACATATTTGGGGTAAATAATTACTCAAGATGCACACGCAAAATTGATTTTAGGTACAACGATATTAGAAACCAAAAGACATATCGAGAGAAACGGGCATTTCTAACCAGAAGCAACATCAGTATTGAACTGCGGAAACGAATTATCAACCCACATACCTAGCCTATCATGTCCTGTCGGCCCGGTGGTCATGCATTCAAATTCCCTTTGAGGCGGGGATTTGTCTTTTCTGACCTGGGCTCACAGGTCGACCCAGCCTAAAATAGTACCAGGAAATGTTTTCGTAAGTAAAGGCCGATGTCTAATATTTACCACATCACCCAACGAGTGACGTTCGGCCTGAACATCACCATATACTCAACACGCCTCATGGTGTGTACAGGGGTCATCTACCAACTTTCTAATATTAGAACTGGTGCATAGCACAATACGGCTCTGAAATATGGACTCTAAATATAAGTGACAGGAGGAACTCTGAAGCCTTTGAGATGTGGTGTTATGGCAGGATGCAAAGAATAATCTTGACAGAAAAGAAATCAAATGAGCAAGTTCTTAGATACATTGAACCATTAAAAAGTATGCGATAAAGGCGATGTACATGGTTTGATCACCAAATAATACATAGAAGTATGTTAATGAGTTACTGACGTCAAGAGAAACACTGGATGTCCTAGCCAATATAAATGTGTAAATATATCGTCGAACACCTTTAGGTGGGCAGAAATACTTGCTAGCTGTGTGGTATTGCAGCTCCTGACAATACACTAGTCCGGGTATAATCTCCAGCAATAATTGGGTTCATGATTTCCTTCCTGGCCAGTAATGCTCTGGGGTCGATCCAACTTCATAAAATCGACAATAGATAGTTCTAATTACCCAGAGAATAGTATGGGAATGGAACCGATGTGGTGGAAATGATAAGAGCCCGTTAGCTCTTACACTTCTGGTATGATGATGATGATGTAACGGGATCGTTCCGTACAGATGTCAGTATGGATTTCAAAGTTGACTTCTCGTTCAGGAAGCAATGGCAAACTACTGAACGTGAAATTGTCTTGACAATCAATCTATGACTGGCATTTATCGCAACGTCATGAATAGGGCATACACTTAACATAACCCCCCACCCACACACCACACACACACACAGACACACACACACACAACATTGTAAGGAAAGACAACATTAGCCCAGTTGCTAGCACACTTGTCAAATCTGGTTGTTATGTGATCAAATCCCCATGAACGTGTATTTTTTATTGAGGCTTCCCGGTCGACCATTAGTACTGTCACGGGATACTGTGAGTTTAGCGATTCCACATAAACTTAAATATAAAATTACTTGCACTGTATGAGGACAGAGTGAGGGGTCATTGACTGCCGATTTCACCGGACAAACAACGCGGAGACATCGGGTTGTGGAAAACACGACGGCATTGATCAGAGAGTTAGAACTGTTTGATCCACGATGAGTGGGGAGCGCGGGAATCAGCGGAGGAAACGAGACGGAGCGGCCAAGAACGAATACGTGATTTCACAAACCTTTGATGGGGAATCACGGCAAATTCGATTGTTGATGTAGCGACATCAAAAGAGAACGGAGAATTGGAACTAAGGTATAAATAGTTGGAAACTTGTTTTTGTGTTTAGTGTGCGACCAACTGGACGGAGAATGGATCTAGGCGTCCTTAATAAGAATAGAAATATAGATTCCTAATCGTTTAGAGGCGATGGGACATTGGTGCTTATGGGCTTGTGTATTTCGATTCATGGACTAACATAGATAATATAAGGTACTCTAGCTTTAGCTTAGGAATCTAGCATCGGGAACTAGGTGTCTGTGCTTTGCTGTTACCATTTCCTTCTTTTAGCTATTCGCTTAGACTTAAGTGAACTCATCTGTCTTATGTCAGAGTATCTTTCGGAAGCGTCTGAGTACGGCTGGAGGCATGCTCTCACATAAGAATTAGTCTGAAGCAGACTAATATCACCTGGTTATATATCACCCACAGGTTCTACGAAAAACTCCTGACATACACAGAGAAAATAAGAAATTTACTTCACTTGTGCAGAGATACAGTTCTCACAAATAAGAGAACTCTGTAATGCAAAAGTATCCAGGTTAAGAAAGCGATGTAAAGGAAGTTAATTCTATAAAGGCAGAGTGACATAAGCTAAATATATTTGAATTGGGTATTAACCTAAAAGAAACCTTGGAGAACTCAAGAACAGGTTACCTGTATAAAAAAACTGTTAAATAAAGAACTTGAGACAATGTGTAGAACATATATAGTCTATATACAAACAGTGGTAGACAGTGGTGATGTGTTTCAGTGATGGAGTATATTCACTTCCAGAAAGGGAAATCTGTGGAATTCAAAGACTTACCGTAATCGCATTATTTAATTGTGATCACACGTTGAACACTTTCAAAAGATTGGAATACGCCCAGACTCAGGCGGTGAAGAGCATCCCCGGGTGAGAGCTGTCCATATATGTGTGATGTATTGTTGCATGGCCGTATGCAGAAGAGAGATGTGATACGGCACATAAGACTTCCAGAGTCCTATCTCGCACTCACAATAGAAGACACTACCAACTACATATACACATTCAATACATACAACTGACATAGTTTTCAGCAATAAATATTTTATTAATTGTTGGAGGAAACTGTTGTCGGGGTATGATATGAAGGAATAAGAGAGAAAGAGAGAGAGAGAGAGAGAGAGAGAGAGAGAGAGAGAGAGAGAGAGAGAGAGAGAGAGAGAGAGAGAGAGAGATAGTGAGTAGAAGACAGAACGGGGGGAATATTGACAAAGGTCTGACAATAGTTCCATAGTATAAGAAGGATCTTAAAGGTGTGCTTGTTGATTCCACTTTTCCCCCGGGACGACAAGCGACAAGTACCAGGAAATGTCGTGGTAAGTAAAGGCGGACAGCGTAATCTCCATCACACCATTATCACATGCTATTTGTCTATAAAAAAAAGAAAAACATGGAGCTAGCACAATAGCCAGTACGCTCTAGTACATGTACAATGATCCACAGATTAGGTAAACAAAAATATCTCAAATTGTGCATTTGTGTTTGTGAAAGATCATTTGCATTGCACACAGGTACTTTCATATATAGACTAGACTTTGGATAATCTCAAAATAAGGCACAAACTCCCTAGCACCATCGAAGATCCCCGTGTGTTTGTACCAGATACACACACGCTATAAATGTATTTCTGGGTAGTTTTGTAATGGTGATATATCTATTCGAACTACTCTTTTCGATTTTTAACTGCCGAGGTATTTGAATGTGCCGAAGTGCACATTGGCCTGTCTAGTTATTAGCCCAAAGGCCTGGTGTAGTATTTAAGTTGACAGCTTCGAAATCAGCTACCGGACATCCCTCCCTCAGTGTGTACACATATCAGCGTATTGTTGATTGTATCAAATATTGAATAGACTGTGAAGAAACTGGAGGCAGTGTACTTGTGGATTTTGAGAAGAATATTGAAAAGATTGTGGTCAGAGAAGAAAACAAACGCAGAGTATCGAAATCGCAAGGTGTTACAAGATCACTGATTAAACCCGTACGGAATAGGCACATTACAAAGAGTTGGAATTAAGAAATTACCGTTACGTGTGAGAATTCTAGGCAAAAGAAGCAGAGGAAGACATGAATGATGTATGTGTAATGTGTAAACTAGATAACAAGGAATAATAGAAACTACACCAGCGGTTCGAAAATGTGAGTGGCCAAAGAGGATTAGAGAGTCATCATTGCCGATGCCTGCCCTAACCCGGCACGTGAAGAAAACATGATAAATTATTTCACTGATCCGTGTGATATTCATTGCAAGAAGTATGAAACTATACATTTCTGCACCTTCTTTAAGCACCCATAGAGCTCTGGGAGTACAGTGGCTAGCACGGTAGCAGAGGCGCGGATGTGTTTCATTGACCCAGGCTAAAATAGATGTCATGAGTAAGGGCAATGGCTATTGACAACATCACCCATTTCGTGGCGATTGGTACACAATATGTGGCTAGAACCATATAACCAAATGACGTGACAGGTGGTCCTTTTCTTTACCTTTAATACTTTGTTATTTGTTTCAGGGTTATCAGCAAAAGAAACAGTTTATAGCTTCACAAGGCAAGTCATAAATTTGATTTTTAACTTATAATTATAAAATGTACATACATTTACAATTACAAGTGAAAGAGAAAATGAACGTAACATTTAGCCGTACACAAATGTATCATTCTTATCAAGCTGAACATTAACACTTTCTTGTTTATTAAAAACACCACAATAACTAAAGACTAAAGCGTTGTTGACTCTCAATGATGTTAACGTGAGTAGGGACGTTTTTGTTGAAAACTTAAAATGTTACTTGCCCAACAGAGAATTACAATAGAATCGTTCTGCTTAAATGTTAGTAATCAGTCACATGATCACATTGTGGTTATTATAACTACACATTAGTGATTGAGCAGAGATACACGTTACAATTACTATGATTACGTGTTACTTATCGAGCAGAATTGTTCTTTTAAAATATTAGTGATTTAAAGATTGAGCACAACCCACAACTGGCAACGCTGATCGTATTCCAGAACGAAAATAAGGCCCTGCCCACGTCAATTTGGAAGCACTAGACTCGAGTTTAGCTCTCGTTTGAGCTCGTCAGTAGGGCATATCCTTGATAGGACTCGGAATCAAACCCCGAATCACTGACGTGTGATCACACGTTACATGCAAGAAGCAACCAAATTCTCGCACTAGAAAATCACAACGTCAGCCATCGTAGGCTATATATTAGTGATTTAACATAATTGCTCTGTTTAAAGGTTAGTGATCTAACATTTACTGACCCACAGGGAATAAATGAACTTCTATTTGCAGACGATCAGTACCTGTTTTACAGCGATGAGGGCAGACTACAAAATCATATTACTAATCTGAGTTCAACCTGCAGCAGAAACAATATGAGTATAAACACAGCCAAAACCGAAGTAATGCAAGTTAGCAGATCGCCAGGCCCACTAAGTGTACAGATAAATAACACAACTCTGAAACAAGTTAAAGAATTCAAATACCTTGGAAGTATGATCACAGAAGATATCAGATTGGACAGAGAAGTTGAAATCAGATATCAAAAAGCTAGTGCACTTACATATCAACTGTCACCCTTACTGAAACATCCAAACATACCCATGTCCGCAAAACGACAGATAATAAACAGCATATTCACACCAACCCTATGCTACCAATATCAAACCTGGACTTTATCCACCTTCGCAAAATCAACACCTGCGAAATGAGATGCCTGAGGAGTGCTGCCAACCTAACAATCCGAGACCGAGTAAGAAATGCTATTATCAGACAGACTGTGGGATCAACACCTTGTGCCACATTTATTGAAAGACAGAAGATCAAGTGGTTTGGCCATGTCGTTAGAATGCAACATCAGCAACTACTATCACTGGCCTTACATCAAAGATCATCTGCGACGAGACCACGAGGACGTCCAAGAAGAAAATAGATTGACGACATCAGAGACATTGTACAACCACACGGAATGACACTATCCAGTGCCGCCCACCGGGCGCAGGAACGCAAATTATTCCTCCCCACGACGCTTGACGGCAGAAGTGGAAGATGATGATGATGATGATGATGATGATGATGATGATCTAACATAACTGATTTGTTTTTATATTAGTAATGCAACGCAATTGTTCTGTTTGAATGTTAATGATCTAGCAGCATTGTTATGTTGATATGTTAGTGATCTAGCAGAATTGTTCTGTTTAAATGACTGAAGTCATATATTGACATTCATCTGGGTAACTAACAGGTCCTACGAAGATTATTTTAGAAGACTTTGTCCGCATGCTCTGGGAACAAGAAGTGCAAGTCGTTGTCATGCTTACCAACTTAGTAGAGGAAGGGAAGGTACGTTATATGTTCCTATTTTTGTCGTTATTGTACAAAACAATGTATTCCTTTAGTGAAGCCAGACACAATATGTTGCAGAATGTTTGTAAAAGTCCCATTGTCTCCGTACACAAAATAACATGTATCAATTCCATTGAGAGGCCAAGTAGCTTGCATGAGTAGAACGGGAAAAACAATTAGCAAATCGAGTAGTCGAACATATAACAGTTTGGGTGGACAAGAGAATCAGTTTCAGGAATCGCTGCCCAGTCGAAAGGCTATAAAACGCCCTCTTCGTCGATTTCTCAACAGCTTATAAACTAGGGTGTAACGTTAACATAGAAAAGGCGTTTCGTATAATTTATTCGACGAAAAATCAACAATTGCTCAAATATAGTGAGGTGCTAGAAATTAGGCAGTTCTAGTCAATTTTATGCAAACAGTAGAAGTTTCTAATTTGAAATTATCGTGGAGATAAAAATGCTCAGCATTTAAACAATATATGTGACCATGTGTTTTAAATTTTCCAGCCTAATTACTGTTTATTTATTGCCTGCATATGATATATAACTGTGCTGTATGCATCTGACGAGGTGCCAAGAAATATGCCAGATATGCACCATATTGTTTGTGGCTTCTGAGTTGAAAGTCGTCGTTGTTATACAGGCCCCGTCGTTGTTGTACAGGCCCCGTCGTTGTTGTACAAGTCCCGTCGTTGTTGTACAGGCCCCGTCGTTGTTGTACAGGCCTCGTCGTTGTTGTACAGGCCCCGTCGTTGTTGTACAAGCCGCGTTGTTATTGTACAGGCCCCGTCGTTGTTGTACAGGCCTCGTCGTAGTTGTACAGGTCTCGTCGTTGTTGTACAAGCCCCATCGTTGGAGTTGTTCGCCAGCGTATAAGATAAAACATTTGCGGTGTGCTTAAGATTTTGTTTCCATCTCGTTGGCCAAGCGACATGCTCATTTCGGTGTGCATATGCAGTCAGTCTAAAAGGGTTCAGTATGTGTGGCTCTTGGCAGGCTTCATCATAGCGGAAACCGTGCACTTTAATTGGATGAAGAAACTCCAACAATACTTGTTATTCAGTTAGTTAGTTACACAACCATTACAGAACATAGCAGTCAACTCCAGCATTTTGTGGCTGTTGGTGATTCCCGGACAAGTTTCTGTTCAGTAGTTTGCCATTGCTTCCTGAACGGCTGGCACTCATACCATTGTGCGGAGTCCAACGAACGACTGTCTGCTTCCAAATCGCCCGCAGCTGTGTTTCGAACGCGTTATGTGGAATTACGATGACGTCCGTAAATCCTTCGCTACAGAGCGATACTTAACATATGTTCTATCTTGCACCCCGTTTCAACGCCTTGAGGCGTATTCGGTATACAATGCTAGCCTCATATATGTATAGACCAATCAGCACTCATTGGGTGATGTGGTCAATACTACGCAGGCCGCCGTTACTCCCCATTATATTTTCTGGTACCCATTTATAGGCTAGGCTGTCCTGGTAACCAGGATCAATTTTAACAAATCTGCCTCGATTACGTGACTACAGGGCTGACAGCCAAACACACTAACCACTGCGTTACCGTCGATCCCGACTCTCCTTATCTAAAGCAGTTTGTGCATGTCCGGCAATCATGTAGATTATCAGTTGTGTATAGTTATCAACTCTGGATATCTCTTGTTTGCTTCTGCGCCGGCTGCCTTAGCTACACTATGAAAAAATAACAATGAAGCTCACTACTCAGTTTGTTTTGTCGATATTGAGAGACGATGCTTCCCATCCTGGAGAAATTGATTTGTCATTGGAATCATCATCATCATCATCATCATCATCATCATCATCATCATCATCATCATCATCATCATCACCATCATCATCATCATCATCACCACCACCATCATCATCATCATCATCATCATCATCACCACTGTCATCACGTGTAAGACGCACCAGAGCCATGCCATCTACCTGCTCATTGAGACGTGACTCGCGACCGTATGTTGACGTTACAGTACAGCTACAGCCTCAGGGATTATTGTTAGTATTATTATAGAATAGGATATGTGAATACATATAATATAAATCAGCATTTAAGAAGAATTACATGTACGTGAGTCTTGGTCTCCAGGTTTTCATTCATTCATTCATTCATTCATTCATTCATTCATTCATTCATTCATTCGGTAGCATCTCCCTTGCGGAACCTCGCTCCCATAACAAAAATTTCCGGAAATCTTTTCGGTCATAAGCAAGATGTTCAGTGTCCGATACACCCATCTGGAAATCATCCGCCACATCCTGCACCCATCTTCTCTTTGGCCTTCAACGTCCTCTCTTCCTGGGGATATACCTTTCCATATATATATATATATATATATATATATATATATATATATATATATATATATATATATATATATATATATATATATATATATATATATATATATATGATGATGATGAATTGTACGGTTATTAATGTGCTTGTAATTATATTGCTGAATATAATTACGAACCACTGACAGACTGAGTGAATCTTCTACAGTTAAAGTGCGAGCAGTACTGGCCCAACGATGGTGAAATAAACATTGGTGAAATTACAGTGAAGCTGACAACCACCCAAATATTTGCTGACTACACTGTCAGGAGACTGTGTCTCTATAAGGTAATTCATAATAACCCTAGTATTTCTATACATTTTTGGCATTTGATATCTGATACAGCGTATTGTTTGTTCCTGTCTTTTTAGTTACTACATAGATTTTACATTAACAATTGAAATATGCGGTTCTATTGTTTATCTATCAAAATTAAAGTAAATGAATCTATGAGGTTAAGTCAAGGGGGGAAAAGTTGCCTATTTCATTACCATCGACCTACTGCATGGAGATGAGATGAGATTTTGCTGGCAAGCAGTTCATAACTTAACCGCTGGGTAGAGCTGCAAATTAAAACCCATTTCCGTTATGTTGATAAAATGGTATTAAACAATGACTGCTGTACTGAGTTATTGTACACAAGAAATGATATTATTCGCTTTATGTTGGGAAAAGGACAGTCCCAATTCAAATTAATCACAAAATCGAAGCTCTGTATAGTCTGTATAGTCTCTGTATAGTGAATGATGGCTGTACATCACGTCAGACATTTGTGTCGGGAATTGATTGACCCTCGAGTTAATGTGAAGGACGAACAAAAGATCTGATGTTCTTCCGTGGGAGCAGAATTTTTTCCTGCAATTGAAGGGAATTTACTTGATGATCGTCAAGTTACACTGAAAGATATATGAAGAATAATTTACTATTTAACATGTCAAATTTTGTTATATTAACAACGGAAATGTTATTCAATAGGGTATAAGACCATAGGTAACTGACAGAGGACCGCATGAAAAACACTGTCAGTTTGTCCCTCACCCATCTTCGCTTTAATAAATAATGACAGGATTTTTTGAACAAATCATTCCTGGGCATGCCAATATCATCGTGAGTCAAAAGATAATTCAATGGCGTGGTAATATTCAGAGCCACCTATTGTACACACACACACACACACACACACACACACACACACACACACACACACATATATATATATATATATATATATATATATATATATATATATATATATATATATATATATGTTGAGGCATCACGTTTCCTTCCGTTTGGGATTCAGTTAAACTAGCGCCGGTGATCTGACGAGCTCAAACGAGAGCGAAACTCGAGTATAGTGCTTCCATATTGACGTGGATAGGCCTAAGGTTCATACCAGAATACGAACAGAGTTGCCAGTAGTGGGTTGTGCTCAATATTTAAACTAAATGCATGAATTACCGGTACTGTCGTGTTATGCCACTCTCATGAAACTTACGAATAAGGCCACATTGTCATCCAAGAAGGAAGTGTTGTTGAGCCTTAGGTTCATACCAGAATACGAACAGAGTTGCCAGTAGTGGGTTGTGCTCAATATTTAAACTAAATGCATGAATTACCGGTACTGTCGTGTTATGCCACTCTCATGAAACTTACGAATAAGGCCACATTGTCATCCAAGAAGGAAGTGTTGTTGCACGACAATACCGACCAAACACTGCTTGTGGGACAGTATAGTTTTTGGAAAGCTGGAAATGGGAATTGTTTAAATGCCCGACCTACAGCAAAGACCTGGCACATTTAGTACCCATATCTTTCCACTGAGTATAAGAATGCCTGTGTGACAAACAATTCCAAACAGATGTCATGCGTGAAAAGAACAGATGACAGCGTGTACAGGTTACTACCTTCCACCCACACGGTTTTAAATCAGGATTTTACCGCTAGACTATTGCCTGAATAGAATGAGTGATTACATTGTATGGAGTGTTTAGACACGTATACAATTTTTGAAGCATTTAGCTATGTAAATGAAAATAAACTAATAGAAAATACATAAGTTAAATCAGACTTACTCTTGAAGTTCTGTTTAAAAATAGCATAATTAAATTAACAAATTATCAAAATGGAAACCTGACACGTTCAAAGGTTCCCAGGCTCCTCCTAAGAATTGCTACGAGTGTGTATCGGTTCTTCACATTAGTTCTATGCTGTTTCATAGGTTTTCTTGTGTCCATTAAAAAGCCTTTAAGTCTAGCAACCGCCTGCTTGATACTAATGGCTCTCATTTTGGGCAAGGTCATTATCTGAACCATGTCATGGAAACCAACAGTGGCACTAAGATATTTCATGGAACCTTTATTGGTGTATAAGATTTTTGATTTCTTCAGAAAATTAAAGTATCTAATGCAATAAGTCACATTCAAAGAATGTCGGGAAAAAAGTGTACTGAAATATTACAGAACCTGTTTTTCTGTAAACAGAGAATCGTTGTAAGTGAATGAACAAATTAGAAAGATCTTGAAGTTAGTGGAGATCTGGCACCTGAGAAGAATGTTTCGAGAACATTGAACTGCGAAAGCGGCTAACAACAATTTCCTGACAGAGGCTAGTGGCAATAGAATATTATGCAAAACTATAAGACAAAAACTAACGGTATTCTTTGGTTACACATTGAGAAGAAAGCTGTTGGAAAATAACATGACGATTGGAAATATCAGTAAGAGAACAGGCAGAAGCCGACCGAGAGATACAGCCTTCATTTAGAGCTGTTAATCTCTTTGTAGGTATCTGATCATGCAGCGGAATTATGCATATTATTTCAAAATTCTGAGCGCAAACAATGATGTAGGTAGAGGTTAGTACACTTGCCTTCCAACAGCGTGTTCATGTGTAGGGGTCTCCGAAGTATCCTGGAATACACATTAACGAAACATTCCGAGCTGACTTTTCCACTATGACTATAGCAATGCATTTAAATTCACCCCCCCCCCCCCACCCCACCCCCACCCTCCCTATCTTTGTTCCATCCCTTTCTCTTTCCATCCACTATCAGTACAGAATAGCAAGTCTCGAATTTAATTTTCTAAAGAAATGTTTTGATAAGGTTTTTATTTTATTTTTTAAAATAAATTATGTAACTGAAATATAATTTTCAGACATCTCAGCCAGTGCAGGTTCTGACACATTTCCACTTCACAACCTGGCCAGACAAAGATGTCCCAACAACTGCCTGGGGATTGGTAGATCTCGAGCAAAGGGTGACTTCTATTGCCACTAGTAAACCCATCGTTGTTCACTGCAGGTAGGCCACGAGCTGCTAGATGTGCTTCTGCCTGACGGCTTTTTGTTGACTTGTCAGTGTTTCTCAACATACACATGTACACTATTTTCTATAAGCATATACTTATATTTGGTTTTGGTAATGTCCTCTTAGTCGAGGGAGTAAATTGAAGTACTTGGGTATAACCTTTGACAGGTGTTTGTCTTTTAAGGATCACGTGGAGGTTTTGATAGTGAAGGCTGGTATGGGACTTAATGCGTTGAGGGCTATAACCGGGGTAGACCAGAGGATGCTGTACAGGCTCTTTCAGCAGTTAATAATTTTTGTCATTGAGTATGGTTTGGGGCTGCTGACAGTATCAAAGAGCCAGCTTGAAAGGCTGGAACGCATACAGAATGTTGCCATGCGGGTAATCATGGGGTGCACAAAGGACACACTAATTACATGCATAAGGCATATCCTGGCGCTACCAACAATGACGGATAGGCATAAGGTCCTTCAGGCCAAATGGTACTTGAGAGTTGCTGCAGATAGGGATCACCCGCTGCATGTAGCCATGGATATGGTCAATGGTCATAGGCTAAGACGAGGTAGGTCCTGGATGGCACAGGCAGAACTTTCTATAAGTCAGGTGTGTGATCTAGAGACCATCAATCGCGAAAGTGAGCTGGTTGAAGTTCCGGAAGACATGACGGACTGGCACAATGTAATAATAACACTGGGTCGTGAGTGCAGAGAATGGACATATGTCAGCACTGAGTTTGAAGTACAACAGCTGATCCAGTGCAACACACATCAAGGTGACATAGTCATCCACACCGATGGGTCAGTGGTGAGAAACAGACGTGGTTGGGGTTTTATTGCAAAGGCTAATGGACGATTCTTGAAAAAGGAGAGTCTGGCATATGAGACTACGACCTCCAGCATGAGAATGGAGGTGGAAGCAGTAACAAAGGCATTCCGTTGGCTAGAGGAGACTACTGCAACACACGTTGTATTCATTACGGATTCAAAGAGTATTCTTAGTAAGGTGGAGAAAGGAATGTTTCGTCTGGAATGGCTCTCGTCGCTTCAGGGGACACAGATTGTGAGAATTGTATGGATATTTTGCCCTGGCCATTCGGGGGTGCGGGAATAAACAGACTGATAGACTAGCAGGGAATGCACCTCTTGGTGGTATATTGCCTATGGATAAGGGGGAGGTGGTCGTGCGCTTGTGTGACCAGGTGGAGAAGGCGTAGGAACAGACTGAGAACCCATATGTGGAAAGAATGAGATTGCGGGGAATCGGCAGGGATTCTGGAAGTAACTCAAAACTCAGAGAAAAGACCAGGAGAACTTTAAATCAGATAGCGGTGGGAACGATTAGTAGTATGACTCTTAGCTGGCTGTTGAACGAGGGGATGGAGCACGTATGGGAATGTCCTGAGTGCAATGATGTGGGTTCTTAACTCAACTCAAGTCAACATTTGGTTTTGGTAAATGAGCACTTTCTTTGCACAGAGATATCTCCATTAGTGTCTATGTCTCCGCCACAGATCACACAAGGATCATTTCAATACAGTGCACACACAGCCAAGCGACTGTGAGGGTCCAGCTATGTCTAACCCAAAATGACTATTCTTTTTTTTCCAGGTCATTATCATCATCATTATTTTTTCAAGTATCTTTCATAATTGTGAAATTTAGCATGGACAGCGGCCTATTCGTCTTATTCTTTTCGATTTCCAAATACCGATAGACTTTTAACGTTGCATCGTGTACATGTGTACGTGGCATAATCGAAATCAGAACACAGAGTGATCCGAGAATTAGTAATCGTGTGAGACAGAAAACAATGGCCCCCCATGCCCATGATGACGATGGTATTTTAAAAGACAAAATAGTAGAATTTCAAATAAAAAAGATAGTTACACTAGGTGTGAAAGAATTCAGTTAAATAATACGTGCAATACATAAAAAACACATTCACAAATAATTCAACTAATGAACTGGACGAAGGACGAACAAAACTACCAGATATCTGAAATCAAAGAAAGTAAACATTTTAATTGGGACAATTAAAGAATTTGCACAGTGTATATTAATGAACCTAAATTATTGTAGAAGAGAAGTAAGCCTGCGAGAATGGAAACGCAACATTTGTTTTGGTAGTACAATTAAGAGAAGCAATACATCAAATACAAATAACAAAATAAAAGCCTTAGGAGCAGACAATATAACTATTAAACATTTAACAGTCTTGATAATTCTGATATTGATATCATATTTGTTATCTTGTGTATGCTAATTTATACCTCGTATATGTGACACGACGTCTACAACAGCTGAAATTAAACAGTTTCCATTGCCATTGCAAAGAAAAAAACCTTAATGAACAGTGTAAAGAATGTGCGTGTGCACGTAAGTCTACCTGTCTCATAACACGGCAATATTCATTGTTTATGTTTACAACATTCATTTGACCATATTTGTTCTCCTATGTGAATGTAACATGCAATATTGATGAATGAAAGATGAGTGATTGGAAGGGCCGAATGTAAGACGGGTCTACGTGTCCAGTGTGTGACCCTCTGAAAATAAAGTTCGTTCGTGCTTTCGTTCGATTTCAAATAGAATATATAAACTGGCTTCTCAGTTATGTGATGAAATTATTATTAAGAAAATGTAGCAATAGTTGTATACGCATTCGATTAATTAATTTTATATAACATTAACCGGGAGTTTCATTGAAATAGGATTGCGGATAGGATAGAGGAAAATCATTACTAACTTAAAATAAATTATATTTTCTTTAGAGAACTAGGAAACAATATGTTCTGTTAATGATAAATCAAGTGTTAACTTGTTGGAATAACATATAAACAAATACTCTAAGTGGCGCTGCTGATCATAGTACGCACAGTAAGGCATGAAAATTAACTGTTGAAATTGATTGACATCGCAACCAATGAAAGTGAAAAGAACGGACTGGAACTAAACAATACCAAAGTAAAAGCTTTGGAAATATCCATGAAAAAAAAGCATCCATAGCGTACATTGACAGCACAATAGTTAACACTAAAAAAGTAGAAAGATTCTACTACCTATTGTTGTGAATAGAACAGATGAGAAAAGCAACAAAAAAGTAACATGCAGAATAACCCACGCAAATACAACATTCCAACAGATTAAGAACGGTCTATGCAACTTATCACTGCCCGTGGTCAGAAAACAAGTGTACGGATAATATATACTGCCCATAAGATCGTCTGCGCCACCCGGCATGGTGATGATTAAGTTTAATTCTTTGTATTCAAACAATGGTCATATCACAAAAATGGAGACATTGCTATGTTAAAAGTTAGTTGCATATTCTTTACAGGACGTCCCAATCAACCCATTCATTTTTTTGTTGATTGTGATTTCTTGGCAAGTTTACGTTCAGTAGCTTGCTTTCTGAACGACCGGAACTCATACCATTTTCATAAAAACCCAACACAAGGCGGTCTGCTGCCAAATCGCCCGTAGCTATGTTTTGAACGCAGTATGCGGGATTATGAACTGCGTCCGTAACTCTTTCGCCACGGAGCCGGGTATTGCTATGTTAAGTCAAGATATTTTCACTGAATAACTAAATATGTCTGCAATATATGTGTATCCATCTTATGTGACAAGTGCTGGAATAGGGACGGACGGGAACCGTTCATTGCTCTACATAACATTCTGGAGGAAATCAAACATACCGGGTATTTGGATGTTTTCACAACTGTCCAGAAACTCAGACAAGACAGGGTGAATATGGTGCAGACTTTTGTAAGTAATAAATTTACGGTTAATCTCATCAAAAGAAATTACAGTGGGATAAGGTATTTGATGATTCAATTTGAAAATACCACCATTAATTAAGAAAACTATCTTGGCACAACTATTTCTCTTCCTCTTGCTACACTCTCAAATTAAATTTCTTCTGCTTGTGCTACTCTAAAAGTAGTCATCAAATACTTTGCAGAGAGTTTACATCCTAAAGGTTTCTTAACTCGAAGAAAGAAAATTCTGAATTATGCTTCGATATTGTAGAGACTAGGGAACACATCACAGCTGATCAATTGGCTAAGGAAGGAGCAAAAGAAGAACAGCCTGATGTGCCCATTACATACCACCAAAAGAAAAGTATGATCAAATCAGTCAGAATGCCACCAAAACCTGCTCAAGACGACTACCACGTTATGGACAGACCAGAACAAGTCATTATTCTGCGCCTTAGAACAGGACACAATAGATTACGCAACCACATGTATACAAAATTCAAGATTGGTGACTCAGCCATGTGCACATGTGGTTTGGCGCCGCAGACATCAGAGCACATACTCCAAGACTGCCCGAAATACAAAATATCCAGGCGAACATTCTGGCCTAGAGAGACAACAGTGGAAGATAAACTCTATGGACCGCTGAGTGAACTAAAAAAGACTGTTAGATTCATACAGAAGAGGGAACGCAGAGGTGTTTCCAAGGCACCAGGGCCGGGTTATATACTGGCCAAGACCTATTGACGCGTCCTCGTCGAGCGTCCTGGGCAACAGGTCCCTTCGGGGTCCTGGCTAAAGTCAGTAGGATCGCCGATTCCTCCGAAGTCGGAGAGTGTCTGCCTGTACGGCGAGGAACCACCAGTCTGCACACCAATAAGCCAGACATGGGACAACGGATACTCACGCAAAACTCAGGTCCTGTATGACATCACACTGATGTTGGACAACAGGATGCCTTCATCCGACATACAGGACTTCGCGTTGGAGCTCAAGCCAACGAACACAAGCAAGCAAGCAAGCATACAGAAGACAACATTGCAGTTATAGATGTATTTCAAGCAAACGAAAGAAGAAGAAGACATCACAGTGTGCCAAACTCAGTTCTGTTGACCGAGTATCTACCGGTAGACGTGGTCGCTCTGCATCTGAGTAGAGCAGGGCAACTAACTTGTCCTGACTGTCGGAAATGACTGTTAGCAGAGCTAAAATTCTACGTGTGATGTGGAAGGCATGGGGAAAACCATAAAATTATCTTTCAAAGAACTCTTTAAATTATGAAAAGCTTGGAAACATCGGGAATATGGCTACTGAGACAATGTTGCTAATACTTTGCGATGTTTAGAATTGATTCAGAAGACCGAGGATCGATATCGGTAGAGATGTATGAACGCCTGTGACATTTGGAAGGTCATGTGATGATGATCATGATACTATTTCTTCTTCTTCTTCTTCTTCTTCTTCTTCTTCTTCTTCTTCTTCTTCTTCTTCTTCTTCTTCTTCTTCTTCTTCTTCTTCTTCTTCTTCTATTTTTCTTCTTCTGCTGCTGCTGCTGCTGCTGCTGCTGGTGCTGCTGCTGTGCTACTGCTGCTGCTGCTTCTTCGGGCTCCTTGATATGACATTTTGAGTGTATTAAAGTATTTAAAGGGGCGTAGCTGAAGATGACGACACAAATCAATGGGCGAATGCTGTGTGCGACTTATAGCTTGACTGTTTGCGTCAAGGTCAATGAATCAAAGGAAGTTTCATGTTTACGTGTATTGGGCATATGGTGTTAGTCCCATATTTTGTTCTTATCTACATTCCGAAGGACGTGGTCAATATCATTCCGAGCGACTTTACTTCGCCTCGATGCGAATTCGAACACATGACCAAAGGGCCGATAGCCAAGTGTGCAGGCCACTTCGCTAACACTGCTCTCGATTGAATTATGTCTGTAGTCTATTTCTTACGTATGGTCTTGGAAGCAATCTTCATCAGTGCAGTCAAAGAGAGGAATAGTCGAAGAGGGAATATAATCTGACTGCTGCGTAGACTCAAAGCCTTTTCTCTTGTTCTTCACTTTCTTCAAGGGTTGAAGTGGTTGGAACATTCATCGTGTATAAAGCAGACATACTGATGACTTTTTATGAATAACTAATAGCTAAAGACGCAATAGCGGATGAAGCGGATATTCAAGGGTGCTCGAATTAAGAGCTAACAGTGGTTCAGGTATGGAGAAAAGTATGAGAGGTCGCAGTCGGCGTGTTGGCAAGTGTGTCAGAGAAATGATTTGCCTCTACACTTGCAACATTTGCTGAAAAACTATGGGTGTGTCCGGAAAGTTATGATGCCGAATATTGAATCAATAATCAATCAACAGGGAGTTCAGCATGACCGAATGGAGCAGAGCGATTCTTTTTAAACATCTGGTGTGATGTTGCAGAGGTAGCGGGTTCAACCCTTACACTGGTCATTTAGACTAACATGTTTGCTTCTCGTCCTAGCCTTGGGGACGTATATTACAAGTTCTCTTAAGTCGGAGCAGATTCGCCTGATGGCGAGGGAAACTGGTAATAGAAATATATTTCACGAGCAAACGTCAGTCCAGTGCATTAAAAAAATCGACTATGAATACGCTTGAGTTCAAAAGAGAGTAGGTTAAAAGCGGTAGTTAAAGAAAATCGATTAATCAGTGTTATAGATTATGTCCATTTTTTTTTTTGCATTTTATCCTAAGCCATGTCTCTTTGGCCACGTTGCAATTCTTCTCATTTGCTGTGTTCAATTTATGACATTTCTTTTTATCACTCCTTGCTAGAGTCCTTGATTCCCTGAGATCCAACCGTTCCTGTGTAATCCATTGTGTGTGTGTGTGCGTTTCTTTTCCTTGCTTCTTAAAGGATATATTCTTTCATTGGTTATCTCACACCATTTATTGCTTCCGGCCATGTCTCTTCAATTGCACAAAGGCATTCAAGTGCTTTCAATGTATATTTAGTTTGCAAATATATAGCTTTTTTCCTATAACTGCAAACTTCAGATGTGGAGTGCAATAACGGCAGTTAAGCATGCTGGTTTCCAATAAACAAATTCTTTAACTATTAACTTAATTTAATTTCATTGTAACATTGTTTTCTTGTCATTATATTTTGAAATACATTAATTTCTTCTCTTGCTAGTTACATATAACCGGGTGATAATTTCTAAAGTGTACAGGGTTTCAGTCGTGTTCACTTACAACGAGTATATTTATAAGTTGATTGGTGCTAGGTTTAGAAAGCTTAACGTAAACAAGTATAACTGTTCACGCCATGATGTTTATTAGGCATACTGTGCTCGCCCAATAGTTTAGACTAATCGGCACTCGATGTGTGACGTAATTAATATCTCACTAGCCTCCTTTACTTCCCAGGACATTTTCTGGTGCCTTTTTTTAGAGAAAACTTGTCCTGAAAGCCTGGATGGTGATTACAAAGCATGGCGTGCTAGCCACTGCGTCACCATGGTTCATGTTGATAGCTTTGGTATTCAAAGATATTCACAACAACTGACAATTATCCCTAAGTGTAATATGTGTATGTGGTCATTATTCCAGCAACAGTATGAACTCCTGCACAGAGCTACGCAGATAGCCATGGTATGTAGGGGTACCACAGTGACGTTAAGCAACATACGAGACAGGGTTCAATTCCTGGAGCAGAACTCTGAATCAGACCAGTCTAATCTGAAAAAGGAGTTCAAGGTAATCAACATGAAGAATGATACTAAGACTATTACTAAGTAACTTCAAACATAAATGTTTCATGTTGTTAATTCAAATATATCAAAATTTAACTAAGGTGAACTGTAATTTTAGTCTTTTGGCTTTCTACCTAGAAGCACATTTCTTTAAACAGTGGATTGTATTGTAGACTATTTGAAATCGAAATGAAGAAATTGGGGGATTGGGGGGGGGGGGGGGGGGGGAGTAGCAGAAAGAAATTTATGATTACGTTTGCTCAGGAAAATAAAGTAATGCTATGATTCAGCAATTACATTTGTAATTTATCGCATACTGTATTCGGCAAACAAAAAATGCAAGCTCAAATTGTCTGAAGCTACCGTCATTATGTATCTGAAACCCCCGCTGTGTAAGCAGAATTACTTGCAATGTATCCATGGTTACCGTGGTAACACATGCTTTACATTCGAGGAGTGTCAGTGGCTGTGTGTGATGTATTTCTGCCAAATGGGATTCATCTATTCGCTTTATATGATTTATAACTCTGTAGTTGCACCTAGCAATGATCACCGAAATGTTATAACAATGTAGTTGTACCTAGCAATGATCACCGAAATGTGCCAGGCAATACAATGTGTAACCAGTTGTGTGTGCCTTCTTTGTTTAAATTTACTATGGGAAGCATTGCTTTAAATTAGCTATTTTTTATAATAAACATTAAGCTGAAACTAGTCAAACAGTAAAATAGAAATCTGTTGCATTATAGATCGATTCTGACGTTTCCGACATACAGCTCAGGGAAAGCATAATGGCCATAAAATGGTGCCATATGGAATCTGTACTTTTGCATGAATGTGAGATATGTACAATAAATAGACAAACTGAAAAACATCTAATGGTTGTGGAATCGTGGTTTCTGAAGAAAATGTAAATAATGCCATTTACAATCAGGGAAAAAACAATGAGCATGACCTACACGAAGTATATGAAAACCGTGAAATTATTGGATCAATTTGACGGAGACAGTCACAATTTGCTTGGGACATGTTATGAGAAGAAATAAACTAGTGAACTGTCAACTGTCAAACTGTCATTTACTGCTAATATAGTACCTTGCGGTGTATGGCAGAGGGGTCTTTGAGCCTGAGGAATTAAGGCCACCTGGCAAGTGCAGTCACCGCGAACTGTGCAGGTTAGGATTATTTTTTTTTGCCCCCGACAGAAAAAAATCCACCTTACCGAGGAATCGAACCCGGGTCTCCCGAAGGAGAGTCCGGCGTTCTAGCCACTCGGCCAACCGCTCCTCAACTAGCGAACGTGATGACAATTAGCACAACTGAGGCGAAAAGAACAGTAGAAGACAGAGAAGTAAATATCTGGATGCCTTCAGCACATGGCATGATAGAAACATGAACACGAACTTGATCCATGACTCCGATGATCGTGTAAGATGGCGAAACATGTCCTTTCACGCTGATCGACATGACATACGATGATGATGATGATGATGATGATGATGGTGATGATGATGATGATGATGATGATGATATATAAACGTATATACATTTGTTGATGATTGTTTGGATAGATGTATGTTCATGAAAGTTAAACTAGTATAGCATTGAATTTGTTTCCGACGCCG
>JACEFZ010000927.1:0-21296 GCA_014155875.1 Cepaea nemoralis
CACCTGAAATTTTAAAATGTGGGCAAAAAAACAATCATCCCCCAGAACTGTATGAAATATTACAGCTCTGCTGGAGAAAAAAATAAATACACAAGATATGAAAACGCAAACATCGTTACCCTTTAAAAAAACCCAAAGGCGACAGAAGCGACTGCACAACTTCGGGGCCCATTTCCCTTCTCAGCTTTAAACAGGCAAGTTTTTTTGCCAATTAATCCTTAAAAAATTACCTTTTCTTGTTTGAAAGAATCTACCCCAAATCGCAGTGCGGATTTAGCCCCAAACCGGTCCACCTCGATATGTTTTTCTCACCCCGGAAACCCCCAAAGAGAAGTGCAGAGAACAGGGGGGAAGCCATTATATATAGCCTTCATCAAACCTTTAAAAAAGGGCTTTAAACCTCGTGAGAAAAAAGGGGCCCTTTTTTAAGGTCCTTAAAAATTTTTTGGTTTCCACCCACCCTTCTTAGTCTCGTGAAATCTTCCACAAAACCCCTCAGGGGCCCAAATTTTATTTGAGGGCTCAACATCCCAGTCATTAAAGCAACAGCAGGGGAGAAAAGCAGGGATGCGTGCTTGCTCCTACACTTTTTGGGGTATCTTCTTTCTGTTTTTCTTAAGGAAACCCCATTTGGGACTGCCACTAAAGGGCTATACCTCCCACAAAAGACGCTGGCAAATTTTTTAAACCCCATCAAAGATTTCAAGGCAAAGACCAAAAAAAGACCAAGATGCGTAAAAAAACTACTTTTTGCAGATGTGCGGGCACTGACTACTCATACAGCAGAAGTTCCCCAAAAGGGCCCCATGGGATCTTTTTTTTGGGCCCAAACCCCTGCCTCCCCAAAGATTTTGGGCCACCTTTTACCTAAATAAAACACAGGTGAGGAAAAAATGCTGATGCGCCTCCGTAAATAAAAATCTCTAATTATGTTTGAAAGTCGTCCACGATTTTGTGTATCTGGGATCGACAATATCAGATAATTTTTTCTTTAGAGACAGAAATCGACAGACGCTTTTGGAAAACCCCCAGCCACATTTTTTCCCCGCTAGCTAAAAGAGTTTGGGGAAAAAAATAGACTAAAAACGTACAAAAACTCAATTATTAAGCTTGTGTTGTTGCACACTACTCTACGGGTCTGAACCTGGACCCCGTCTCAAACAGGAAAGGAAGTTGAATTCCTTCCACAAAAATTCTGAGACTACCTGGGCATAAATTGGGAAAAACCACATAAAAAACAAAAAGGTGCTTGAAAAAGCAAAATATTACCACGTTTCAAAACCCCCTCAAGCAGAGACTCCCCCCCGGGGGTTTGGGGGCCCCGTATCTCGAATGGAGGACGAACGTATTCCAAAGATCCCTTTCGGAGAACTAGCCCAGGAAAGAGGCCAACCGGAAGACCCCAAATGCGATATAGGATGTTGTAAACAAGAATGAAAAACCCTTGAATAGATCCAGACACGTGGGAGAGAGTTTTCAACAGACAGATGCTCCTGGAGAAGAGATGTACGAAACGGACTGGTGCTCTTTGAGCGCAATCAGATCCAAAAAACTGAGGAGATACGGCACAGGCTCAAAGAGCAGTCACTTACTGCGGGACTTGCCTCGCCCACAATTGGGGAACTGTACAGAGATTGTCATTCTCGAATTGACAAAACAGTCCCCGCGGTGCTCCCCAGGCACCTCCCAGCGGCACAACTCAAATATCTTCGGACTGAAAGGGGCCCTACTAGTTAGTTAGATGGGTTCCCTTAGTTTTTTAGTTTAGTTATTTTAGTTAGTTATTTAGTTAGTTAGATAGTTATTTAGTTTATTAGATAGTTAGTTTATTTGGTTTAGTTTGGGTTTTAGTTAGTTGTTAGTTTAGTTAGAAAAGTTAGTTTGTTTTTTAGTTAGATAGTTAGTTTTTTATTTTTAGTTTAGTTTTATTTAGTTTTATTTAGTTAGTTTTTTAGATAGTTAGTTAGTTTAGTTTATTTTAGTTTATTTTAGTTTTAGTTAGTTAGTTAGTTAGTTAGATAGTTAGTTAGTTAATAGTTAGTTAGTTTAGTTAGTTTAGTTAGTTTAGTTAGTTTAGTTTAGTTAGTTAGTTAGTTAGTTAGTTAGATAGTTAGTTAGTTAGATAGTTAGTTAGTTTAGTTAGTTTAGTTTAGTTTAGTTAGTTAGTTAGTTAGTTAGATAGTTAGTTAGTTAGTTAGTTTAGTTAGTTGAGTTAGTTTAGTCAGTCAGTCAGTCAGTCTGTCAGTCAGTCAGTCAGTCGCGGTTCTAACTTCATAGCAACGGGTCGTCCCCATGATGCTCTGTTTCTCTGCTTGTGAATATCATACAAAATGCTCCTCACTGCTCCACGTGAAAGGGGGAACAGGCAGGAGTCGCGACAAACCAACAGCCCGCACAGGTATACTATGCTTAATGCCGCTGACAGAATGCCAACACAATAGTCCGCCACGAAAAATACAGTTCATCGTCGATGGAAGCGGCAGTCACTAGAAAGCAAGCAGCCACACATGAACTGAATGAAGTTCGCTACGGCAGCCAGAGGATCTCTTTATAAAGACATTGGCTAAAACACCGAGCAGTATGGTCGCGGCCAAAAAGGATAGCAATGACAAAGAAACTTCCTCACAAGTGCCCAGAAAACTATAGGAGACAACATTTTTCTTTCTAATATAATTGTAATTTACGTCCCCAGGCGAAGGTCGAGAAGTCAACATTTTAGTCCAGCTGACAGGTGTAGGAGTTGAGCACTCTACTTCGGTATCAGCACACCAGAAGTTCAAGAGTGAGCGCTCTTATTCATCGGTGATACTGACCTTCTTCTTCTTCTTGGCAGAATGTTAGAAGGGTAGAATGTTAGACGGGCCTGCGTGCCCAATTCTTAACCCTTTGAAAATAAAGTTTGTTCGTTCGTTCGTTCGTTCGTTCGTTCGTTCTTGTTCTCCACCTCTCCTTCATCTTCTTCTGCTTCTGTTTCTCCTTCATCGCTTTCTTTGTATTAACATCATCATTATTATATAATAGCAAGCCAACGAAGGCTGGCTACAATGTACACCCACCACATATTAAACAAATAAGAAGATGAGATGGGAGGAAAAACACTTCATCACAACAAATGTTTTCATTCTTAGATAACCGCTGGCATCGATAACTCATGTTTTCTATAACCTACCCCTAAATCTCCATGTTATGTTTCTTTACTCTGCCTCTCTTACATCACACCCGCCTTCTCATCTTCTTATGTTATTCAACTTTCCGCCACCAGCCCCGCCCCCTCCCAATCTTCATCTCTGATGTATATGAGAATGGACACGGTCTTAGCGCCATTGTAGCTAATGGCTGTATTCACGTTATGGTCACTGCGCCACGCGGTGGAATCCCGGGCTTCTAGGATGTCAAGAAAGGATCTGTCTTAGAACTCTTAGATCCTTGTTTTATAAAGTCAAATCCAGTGTTTGTTAATTGTTAAAAAAAAAAAAAAAAACTAACAGGAAGAAAGTAAAAATGCGCCTTTACACTTCGTGGGACGTATCATGTGTATGGCGAGGGAGAGAGAAAGAGAGAGAGAATGGGAGAGAGAAGGGGAAAGAGAGGCAGGGAAAGAGAGGGAGGGAAAGAGAAAGAGAGACCGAGAGAGAGAGAGTAAAGGACTTTGTACAGACCTTGACACGTATCGAGTGTATGGTGAGGGGGAGAGGGAGAGGGTGGGAAAGGGAGAGAGAGATGGAGATAATGAGAGAGAATGAAAGAGAAAGAGAGAGACAGTAAAGGACACTTTGTACATACATTGATGCGTATCAAGTACATGGAGAGGAGAGAGAGAGAGAGAAAGAGAGAGAGAGAGTAAAGGACACCGTGTACAGACTTGATGTGTGTCAAGTGCATGGTGAGGAGAGAGAGAAGGAGAGTAAAAGACACCTTGTACAGACCTTGTCTCGTACCAGGCATATAGAGAAATGACGCATGTGGCTTGTGGTGCTGGACTCATATTTTTATAGATCAATCGGCACTCCAGGGATTAAGTGGTCAATACCAAGCCGGCTGCCTTTACGTTCTAAGACATTCAAGGTACCATTTAAGGCTGGGTTGAGTCAGGCAAACTAAAACAAACCCGATGGGCGGTTGAGAATCAAACACCTGAATAACGGGTCGGCAGGCCAGCATGCTAGCCAGTAGTTACAACCGCTCCCTCCATTAGTGGGAGGAGGGTTTTTGTGAGTAAATGTTGTGACAGAGTGGATTTCTGATGTGGGGCTGTATTCTAGTGTGTGTGTCTGTGTGTGTTTGTGTGTGTGTGTGTATGTGTGTGTGTGTCTGTGTCTGTGTGTGTGTGTCTGTGTGTGTATGTGTGTCTGTGTATCTGTCTGTCTCTGTCTCTGTCTCTCTCTGTCTCTCTCTATGTGTGTGTGTGTCTGTGTGTGTCTGTGTGTGTATGTGTGTGTGTCTGTGTATCTCTCTCTCTCTCTCTGTGTGTGTGTGTGTGTGTGTGTGTGTGTGTACAAGCATGTGTGTGAGAATGTGTAAGTATGAGTGCGAATGTTTATGTGACAATTTGACTGTGTTTGCGAGTGTGACTGTTTGTGAGTCTAGTATATGTGGGAATGTGACGGCGTGTTTGCATGTGTGTATAATGAAAGAATGTCTGTGTGAGTATGCATGTTTCAGTACCTGCATGAATGTGCGTGAGAGTGAGTATTGTCGTGTCCTCCTTTAAAGTGTCGTCCCTGGAGTGAGGAGATCCGACACCCACATTATAATATTATTTTTTTTCCCCCTCAATATTCTGGAGAATCCACCAGCTTCCGTCCAACACACTCCATCAGCCTATGGACACCTTTTCCTATCACTCCTCACACTGTCGTACTATGCCCCCTTCTCATACTTCCCCACGCAACATACTCAACAACTCTTGCTTCTAGAAATTAATAAAGATTAATTTATTAAAATAAAAGTGTAACGTGTATGAGACGTTGTATGCGAAGAAATGTGTGACGTGTTCTATAAAGTGTAGAGAATCTGACTCTCAGACATCAGATCAGTCCGCTGATCACAGCAAGATAGACCACAGCACGTTACGTCAGAACAAGTACGTCTCACCCGTTGCCGGAACCATCCTGCCGGATACTGCTTTGCTTCTGTAGACCTCTGGTAATCCCATTTCATGAACATGAGAAATAGACACCGGTGGTATGAACAGTTACTTATGGACCGGATTCACTCTACACAATGTCCGTTCCTAATGTTCTCTAACCAAACTGCACAAGTTCTTTTATAGTGTTTACACAGTTAGTAAAGTTAAGTGTTAGTCGACAGATCATCCTCGTTGCACATCGAACCATTCAGTCCGCAAGTGCTAATTACTAATGTTAATTGTTACTGTACTAACACTAGTTACTCTTAACCGGTTCTCGGTTCGTTACCACTGTTTAATGCTGTATGGTGCAACTGTAATCTTCACTATGTTGGGTGAATCAACCTCCCTCTAGCTTTTAATCACGTCTGTAAGCAATCTTTATTGATTGCCGAACTGGTGTTCTTCAGACTGGGATTTTCTTCCTTCCCAAAACTTTATTGAGCTTCCTTGGATCTGGTAGGGAACCTAGGATAGAAACAACACACCTGGTGATAGTACTAGTTCATGATTCTTTCGGCTGAGTGTAAGCCTATCACCTTGCCTAATGATCGTTAGCTAACTAGACTTAGTCATAGAGCAGATTAGCTACCCACCTAGAATCGAATCAGGTTATGACAAAGAAAAAATCAGCAAACAGAATGTGGAACCCCTCCCACAAGGGACACCTACGGGCAATCCCAATTATCCCTCATTACTCAATTTTCAACTAGTAAAGCTTATCAACACTTCACTAATATATTCTAGCTAACAGAGTCAAGTATCACTTCCCTACTCTAGCTAGTTTCCACTAACAGTGCTAATCATCACACTATAGTTTAACAAGGCTACTGCCTAAAGTAATTATAACGAATATATTATAATAGGTTATACCTTAAATGGCACCACTGCAGTCCTATCAATCATATCTACATCTGCCATTATAGGCACGTGTAAAATTAAGTCACTAATTAACACACGGTAGATATTATTTCCACTAGGCGCTGCCGTGCCCTGGCACTCTGACTAAAGCATAATTTCAAGTCCTCCCTAGCTGGTCCCCAACTAGAGTTTATATGGCAAACTACCAAAGTTGTCCACGTGACTTTATCCTCTTCTCCCCCACACAGGTGTTATTTGGACATATCAACCATTTGCAAGGATCTATTTTTCCGGGCTTAAATCCTGTCAAAGTTGTCAGTAATTGTTAAGATTCTCAAAACAAGCCAGCGAATTTTATGACGACTTCCAACAAACAGTTGCAAATAACCCGTCAAACTCTTCATGTTCCGGAAACCAAGAATTGACATATGTACTGTTTTCTCCCTACTAAGTACTTCCGTTTTACATCTGCCATTGTGATCTCACGGCTTCCATCTGCATTCAAATGTTGACAAACTTGTCAATCTTCTGTTCCGTGGTGACAATATATGTGATTCTAACTGGTAATGAACTGCCAACTCGGTGTATCCCTTCCTTCTCACTCAACACCAAATGTGTAGATGGGCTGACCCCACTGCTTCCATTTACATTCAAATGTAGACAAACTAATCAAGGCGATGCCAGGACCTGTCACCATCAACACCGACCGTTCCAAATCCGTTATAGATGTACACGTGCAGCTACAAATATTGTCCTGAGATTTTGACATCCGCGGTGTTTTTCCAGTTAGTAAAATAATGGTGCTGAAAATACACGCCAAGCAAACGTCGGGAATATTTATCTGTTTAACTCATGGCAATCTCGCGACAAGTATATACGTTTGTAAGTGTATATGTTTGAAAGTTTAGTGTGCATGCTTGTGTAAGTATGCGCGTGAGTGTGTGTGTGTGTGTGTGTGTGTGTGTGTGTGTGTGTGTGTGTGTGTGTGTATGTGCGTGTGAGAATATTTATCTGTGAGTGCATATGTGTGCGTATGCTCATCGGTGTGTATGCATGAAAGACTGTATATGTGAGTGTGTGTGAATCTGTGTGAGTGTCTGTGGAATGTGGGTAGTATGCGTACGAACATGTATTTGTGAGCGTGTAGTTTTATCAATGTTTGTATGTGAGTGCGAGTGTGGGTGTGTACTTGTGAGTGATTGTGAGTATCAATATATGTTTGTGTATGTGTGTGTGTGAGAGAGAGAGAGAGAGAGAGAGAGAGAGAGAGAGAGAGAAAGAGTGTGTGTGTATGTGTGTGTGTGTGTGTGTGCGTGTATACGATGACATACATTATCCGTCTAAGTCGTATACATGATAACTGTCTCAGTCAGTTGTTACATTACCCCAGTTAATTGTATTTGTGTTTAACTTTCCCAGACACTTGTTACATTACCCCAGTTAATCGTATTTGTGTTTAACTTTCCCAGACACTTGTTACATTAACCTAGTTAATCGTATTTATGTTTAACTTTCTCAGACACATGTTACATTACCCCAGTTAATCGTATGTATATTTAACTTTCTCAGAAACTTGTTACATTACCCCAGTTAATCGTATTGGTGTTCAGTTTTCTCGGACACTTGTTACATTACCCCAGTTAATCGTATTTATGTTCGACTTTCCCAGACACATGTTACATTACCCCAGTTAATCGTATTTATGTTCAATTTTCCCAGACACTTGTTACATTACCCCAGTTAATCGTATTTATGTTTAGCTTCCCAGACACATGTTACATTACCCCAGTTAATCGTATTTATGTTCAACTTTCACAGACACCTGTTACATTACCCCAGTTAATCGTATATATGTTTAACTTTCCCAGACACTTGTTACATTACCCCACTAAAACATCGTGTTTTAAAACTTTTCCAGACAAGAGTTACATTACCTCACCCAGACTCTTCGCCTCAATATGAATCGATGTCAACACAAACAAACAACATAAGAGATTGTATGCATTGATGTTAACACAAACAAACAACATAAGCTTTTCTCGCCTCTCCAGTTCCGGACTGCAACAGGACAAACACTTAAAACAACATAAAATGGCCATCTCTATGTCGGTAAGATGAGATATTACCACCAATGTAAATATCACATATTTCTGACTCTATCAGTCACTACAGACAAACAACTCCGTCTATTTTGACAAGCAGTCAGGTTGCCACCATGAATAAATGTAAACATATTCCGTGTGGGAAGGACCAAGATATTATTGTCCGTGGGGTCTTCTAGGGAACCTGAAGTTGAAAAGCATTGCAGAGACATGGGGAGGAGATGGTCTTTCCCGTGTGACTAGATTACTTGGTGGTAGCATATTAAAAGTGAGACGGGCAAATCGATAGCACTTGTTTGATCTTCGTGCGAGAGGCGATTGGTCAAATATGCGCTTCCTCTTGTAGTTATAGCGCAGTGGTATATATATATATATATATATATATTATATAGTAGAATTTATAGAATCTTTTAGTTTATGGCTCAATGGTTGTGTGTGTGTGAGAGAGAGAGAGAGAGAGAGAGAGAGAGAGAGAGAGAGAGAGAGAGAGGAGAGAGAGAGAGAGAGAGAGAGAGAAAGAGAGAGAGAGAGAGAGTAAAATTTATAGAACAAATAAATTGGTCAGCAGGCTAATAAACATGTACATACGTACACACTCATACACAGGCATGCATTCATGCATGCGTTCACACATAGAAACAGACATAATGCAGGGTCAAATAGACAGATGAACAAATCTTCACGGAAACTCGTGTGCCTTTCATAAACTCATTTTTACTTTATTGCGTTATCCCCATATACGCTATGAAGCAACGTATGTGTACGTTCTTTAACGAAGGATATTTTCAACTCCGACGAGGCTACTCGCCTAACACACAACATTTCTCACTTCAGCTCGAGAGTAAATGAGAAGGTTAAAGCAACATTATTACTTCACACAGGTCACTATCATGTTGTCAAACTATAATTTCCGTGACTGTAACGATAATTCAAATGGGAATTGACTATTCCTCGACCTATTTGAAGCTGCCCCGTGTTGTATCCAGTATAATTTCCAGTTCTGTTATTTGAGCTTTCTTGCAGTAGCTAATAGTTATTTTTTGTGCTTTCTTGCAGTAGCTAATAGTTATTTTTTTGTGCTTTCTTGCAGTAGCTAATAGTTTATTTTTTGTGTGCTTTCTTGCAGTAGCTAATAGTTATTTTTTGTGCTTTCTTGCAGTAGCTAATAGTTATTTATTTGTGCTTTCTTGCAGTAGCTAATAGTTATTTTTTGTGCTTTCTTGCAGTAGCTAATAGTTATTTTTTTGTGCTTTCTTGCAGTAGCTAATAGTTATTTTTTGTGTGCTTTCTTGCAGTAGCTAATAGTTATTTTTTGTGCTTTCTTGCAGTAGCTAATAGTTATTTATTTGTGCTTTCTTGCAGTAGCTAATAGTTATTTTTTGCTGTCCCGGTCGCTCGCTTTGAACCCCAACATAATCCACACACGTGCTCCTACTACCACTAGTAATTGATACTACTAGGGAGTCCACCGGAGTGATTTTTGCTTGTTAAGAAGCTTTACCGTTTACCAGTGTCAACCGCCACTAGACGAACCCACTCCGACTTCTGAGGTACTTGTCATTAGCGTCCTCAAGTCAAGGAAGGAAAGTCAATATTTAAGTTCAACTGACCAGCGTGCCTAATTGATACCTACTGCAGTCACCAGCGAAAGTTTAAATCTGACTCCGTTTATCGCTTCAGCCCCGTCGACTTCCACTCTGTGGTTAATAACTATTACTTATGAACTCTCGGAGTCAGCAGGGGTAGAGTTCTACGACACGTCTGGACTCCGAGGACCTTACAACCCTGCTCTTGTCCACGACGGAGTGATCAGGCCGCCTGTCTCGTGATCCGAAGATCGTATGTTCTTTTTCCGACTCGGCCATTCAGTTCATGGTTGCAATATTTCCGGAGACCATTGTGTCGTCGCTAGAGGTACAGAATTGGCGCTCTGTACGATGCTTTCAGCATATCGCTCCCAGGAAAGAGACCGAGCCATATAGTATAAAGCCCAGTGAAAACTTTGATCTAAAGCATAGTTCATACACGTGCTGATACTTCAAGTGCACTGGACTTGGGTGTGGAATAGCTTTGCTTATTACCAGTGTCCCTCGCCATCAAGCGAACCAACTCCGACTTCAGAGGTACTTGTAATTTACGTTACAAAGTCCATGACGAGAAGTCAACATTTTAGTCCAACTGACCGGTAAAGGGGTTGAACCTGTTACCTCGGCTTTACCACACTGGATGTTTAAGAACGGTGCGTTTTTATCCATTCGGCAATGGTGTCCTCCACCCGTTGTAACGAAGTCCACCACCCCTCATCTCAACCTCGCTTTCATCATCAGTTCCATCTACCCGTAACAATTCCCGCCGCGTTATCTGTCAGTGCTGACTTCTCTCCCCTTCTTCCTATTTACCGCCCGTGTGTTAACGTTTTCTTGCAGAAATATTTACTGAAGTGGCTACGGTAAAAGACAATCTATGTTATTTAACAAATATACACCGTATTTAACGGGAAAATAACATAGTAGAAACAAAGAACGCATAGGAAGTCAGGAATGTGGCTTGTTGTTTTCATGCCCTGTTGTGCGTATGAGTGGCATTTTTATTGTTTTCCCAGTGCGCAGTCATTGTCGTGTGCTCTCGCGATGGGCCATGATATGGCTGCATGTTTCTTGGTACAACTATGTGCTCTATGTACGTAGAGTGGCGCGGATTGTTGATGAGAGGTTTCTTGTGTGGAGGCAAGTGGCGTGGATTGTTGCATGTGAAGTTTGTTGTATGGAGGCAAGTGGTGTGGAGTGTTGCATGTGAAGTTTGTTGCATGGAGAAAGGCAGGAGTGGCAAAGAATTATAAAGAGAAGGAATGCAAGAAATGAAATCAACCTCTTCTGTATCTCCACTTTTCAGTCGTTAGCAGATAGTGTGTCCCTGTGACCCCAAGAGCTATGCCGGCTGATTTGCCAGCTACTGACATGTTCTCGCTGTTTGGATAGACCGGGAGAGAGAGAGAGAGAGAGAGAGAGAGAGAGAGAGAAGAGAGAGAGAGAGAGAGAGAGAGAGAGAGAGAGAGAGAGAGAAAGAGCGGACGGACGGGCGGGGGGCGGGCGGGCAGACGGACGGACGGACGGACAGAATGACAGAGAATGTGACTTTCAGATAACAGACTCAAATAAAATGAGCTGACACCTTCACATCAAAGATGGCTGAAATTACTCGAGAACTCATTCTACCTCAGGTCATGACAATGCAGTTTAGCATCCTGTTTTCCAATTTTTTTTCGATAGTGTCTTCCGAGTGCATACTGTTTTTCTTTTTTTTATTAATTTCCCTTGAACTTCTGATGCTGAAATGGTGGTGTTAAGTGTGTGTGTGGTGTGTGTGTGTGTGTGTGTGTGTGTGTGTGTGTGTGTGTGTGTGTGTGCGCGCGTGCGTGTGTGTGTGTGTGTGTGTGGGGAGATCTAATTATATGCTGTAAAGATGTCTTAACCTGGCATTGCTGCTTAGGCGATAGTGAAAGCGTGTTCACAATTCCCCGACATAACCGAGTCGAGGGTTCGAACAGCCCGGGGGAAATTTTAAAGCAGACCGCGTTGTGTTGATATCGATGGTATGAGCGTCGGCTGTTAAAAAAGCATTGACAAACTAAGGAATTAAACTTGTTTCTACATCAAAACATTAAATTTAAAGCTGGTGTTGAGTGCAACTTGTGTAAGGACATGCACTATAGTTTTTAAGGAGGTGGTAAGGTCCGTAGCGAATATAGCGCAAACATGTAATCCTTACTGCTTCTGGCTCCTATACCCAGACGACCAGATGTTTATCAATAAACGCAGGCAGTTGACTTGTCCAGATAACTTCTATAAAATCAAAATAACATCAGAATATATTTGTATGACTTTGAAGCATATTTTGCAAGTTTATTCTCCTGAAACGGATCATTTCCACTGGACAATAGATTGGTCTATCTTGACAATGAAATACCCACTACCGCAGCATGGAACATTACCAGCCCAGGCTTTATCCCAGCCCTTGTGACAATGAAATACCAAATACCGCAGCATGAAACATTACCAGCCCAGGCTTTATCCCAGCCCTTGTGACAATGAAATACCAAATACCGCAGCATGAAACATTACCAGCCCAGGCTTTATCCCAGCCCTTGGACATGAAAAACCAAATACCGCAGCATGAACATTACCAAACCCCGGCTTTATCCGCCCTTTTACAATGAAATACCAATACCTCAGCATGAAAATTACGCCCAGGCTTTATCCCAGCCCGTGTGACATGAAATACCAAATACCACAGCATGAAACATTACCAGCCCAGGCTTTATCCCAGCCCGTGTGACAATGAAATACCAAATACCGCAGCATGAAACATTACCAGCCCAGGCTTTATCCCAGCCCGTGTATCGAATCTTGACCTGGTTCTTTCCTGATATGTCTCTCCACGGATATCAGGTTTCAATCCCAGGTGTGCATACCCCTCTGCCTTCTGGGCTTCGAGAGTGCAAGGAGAGCTCTGCTAGACAGTTCCAGCGGAGATGGTACTTTGGCACTGGGTCGGGAGATGGTACTTTGGTACTGGGTCGGGAGATGGCACTTTGGTACTGGGTCGGGAGATGGCACTTTGGTAGTGGGTCGGGAGATGGCACTTTAGTACTGGGTCGGGAGATGGCACTTTGGTAGTGGGTTGGAAGATGGCACTTTAGTACTGGGTAGGGACTTTAGTAGTGGGTCGGAAGATGGCACTTTAGTACTGGGTCGGGAGATGGCACTTTGGTACTGGTTCGGGAGATGGTACTTTAGTACTGATTCGGGAGATGGCACTTTGGTAGTGGGTCGGGAGATGGCACTTTGGTACTGGTTCGGGAGATAGTACTTTGGTACTGGGTCGGGAGATGGCACTTTGGTACTGGGTTGGGAGATGGTACTTTGGTACTGGGTCGGAAGATGGTACTTTGGTACTGGGTCGGTACTTTGGTACTGGGTCGGGGGATGGTAATTTGGTACTGGGTCGGGAGATGGTACTTTGATACTGGGTCAGGAGATGGTACTTTGGCATTGGGTCGGGAGATGGTACTTTGGCACTGGGTCGGGAGATGGTACTTTAGTACTGGGTTGGGAGATGGTACTTTGGTACTGGGTCGGGGGATGGTAATTTGGTACTGGGTCGGGAGACGGTACTTTGATACTGGGTCGGGAGATGGTACTTTGGTACCGGATCGGGAGAAGAACCTCTATGGGAGCCTCCTCCAGGAGATACAAGCTAATGTCAGGACTCAGCCGAGCTGAAGACAATGCATGAAACTTGGGAGTTTAAAAGTCGCAGTCTTCCAGAGGATTGACAGCCAGTAAACCAACTTCTTATGGCCCATACCGTGTGGCTTGGTCATCATGTTTCTCCACAGCCTTCTGTTTCGTGTGCTGTAATAATTTCTGATAGAGTTGTTCCTGCATGTTATGACGCCATACTGTCTAGCATTTTCTTTCTTGGTCTCCCCGTGCCTTCCTTCCCCTGCAACTATTCTTTTGTCACCACGTACTCCAGCTTTTATCTTCTTATGATGTGCCCAGGGAATTTTATGTTTTTGGTTTTTCCTCACTTTGAACTCAAGCGTAGTTCATACACTTACTACTACTACTCCTAGTGCACTGGACTGATCTTTGCGTGTAGATTAGCTTTCCCTATTACCAGTGTCCCTTGCCATCGGACGAATCCACTTCGACTTCAGAGGCATTTGTGATTTATGTTCCCAAGTCAAGGGCGAGAAGTCACAATTTTAGTCCAACTGACCGGTGTAGGGGTTGAACCCGCTACCTCGACATCAGCGCACCGGGTATTTAAGAACGAATGCTCTTATCCATTCTGCCATGCTGACCACTGTACCAAAGAATGAGGATTACCATTTTCTATTGGAGGTAACCAGTTCTCTTTGTGAGTTAACTTCTTTCAAAACATCGTCATTACCCTTTTTATCTATTCATGGTGTTCTCGCCATTCATCTACAGGATGTATTTTTAATGACTGCGCAGTGTTTGAAAATATTGCCGGTCCAAGGTTTGTATTTACCTATTATGTTGCATGAACTTTACAGAGGATACATACAAAACTTGTACCGGCAATATTTTCAAACACTGCACATTGATTAAAAATACACCCTATATAAAACCACATCTCTGCGGCTTCCACTACCAACCAGCACAATCCCAAAACGTCAAATATCGAGACTTCACTTGAGGAAATTTTGACCATGCTCTCGTGCGTTTTATGACCTTTCCTGCTCATTTTCTCGTCAGGAAACTCAGGGTAACAATATGAGATAATGCGGAAACAGTAGCTAGCACAATCTTCGTGAGAAAACATTCTGCGGGAACCAGTGTCTCGACTGATACATCCATAGATGATCAGAATGTCTATATTCACGAGGGCAATCCCGGAAAACATTCCACAATTTCACTTGCTGTGCTTCGGCTCTTTCAGAATGTCTTCGCCTCGCTCGTTACTGTTTACTGTGTGAATTGCTTACTTGGTTCAACTTTTACTGTTTGTTATTGTGTGAGTTACTTGCGCGTTATCTTCAATCACGTGTGGATATCGGTATTCCGAGCTTGCTGCACATACATGGTTGTGCCATTTAACAAGTGCCCGTTGTTTTATCCCATATTAGAATAGTATTAAGGCACTTACAATAGACGGTTCATATTTATTGTTCACTTTTGGAAAATGTGATACATTACATCGGATATTTTGTTTCTACAAGAAAAGTCATAGTCTAATTTATTATTAACTCATTTTATACTTGTTCTTTCGAAAGCAATTTACAGAATGAAAGAAAGAGAAGAAAGGAAGGAAGGAAGGAAGGAAAGAAGGAAGGAAGGAAAAAAGGAAGGAAGGAAGGAAGAGGAAGGAAGGAAGAAGAAGAAGGAGGAAGGAAGAAGAGGAGGAGGAGCAGGAACAGGAAGAGCAGGAGCAGGAAGACGGGGAAATAAGGAAGAAGACGAAAGGAAGAAAGAAAATTAAAAAGAAAGAAGAAAGTTAAAAGAAGACGGGAAGAATAAAGGAGGAAGTATGGATACAGAAGGGAATAAGTATAAAGGAGAAAGACGGCATGAAGACTAAACGACGACTGGAAATGAATGTGACGAAAGAAGGAAGAAGGAAGGAAGAATAAAGGATGAAACGAGGAAGGAAGAAGTCAGACGATGACGTACCACGATGCAATTTTACTGGATAAATAAGTAAACCCAGGGCCACAGGCCACACTCTACAGATTAATCCCCAAATGGCAAGCGAGGGGATTATCCCCGGTTCAACCAGTCTCGTATTCCACTACATTGTATAATGTTCAGCAGTCAAGGTTGTTCAGTCCTTGAAACTGACTTGCTTCTTCGGATTCGGAGGGAAGTCAACAAAGTGTTTGTAAATATCGTTTTCGTGTAACCATCCCGTGTTCAGGCGATGCTTTGTTGGAAATGTACTCCATCATTGTCCCGCAGGCAAGACGCTGAAGATGTGTTACAAATGTCAGGTCTAACGGGGATTCGACGATACCTAGACAAGACTTGTCTACGTGGCAGGACGGTGTCTTCTGGTTCTTGTGCTTGCTAGCTCAGATTGTACAATGTAACATCGTAGCGTTGGACGGTGATTCCGACCAAGTACTTAATTGTCTTAAATCGGTCGACACAAAGCAGCTAAATAACTTTCAGTGCAAAAAATTAAAATAAATAAATAAATAAAAAAGGTTGGACCAAACATAGTGCACAATCAAATAAATAAGTATTATAATGTAAATTTTCAATAATTCATTCATCATGTGACATGCCGATAAGCGTGGGCGGTCATGTTTCGCCATCTCACACGATCACCAGAGTCGTGGATCAGCTCTGTGTTCTTGTCCCGACATGCCATGTGGTCAAGCTATCCAGATATTTACCTCTCTGCCTTATCTTATCTTATCTTATCTATATAGTAGTAATGATTTGCTTCACTTATCTGATAAAGCCCAGCATTTGTTGTGCAGTGAGCGCACTTACACAATCCTGCATACCGGATTCGAAATCAGCCACTGGCTATTTGGCAGGAGACCATATTGCGTTAATTTTCACAATTGTAAAAGCGCCGGTTGTTCAGGAAACAATGTCAAACTACAGAACCGTTAAATTACATAGAAAATGACAGCTCCCCCCCCCCAAAAAACAAAACAAAAACAAACCCAACAACAACAACCAAAAAAAAAAACCAAAAAAAAACATTCAATCTTATATATATATATATATATATATATATATATATATATATATATATATATATATATATATATATATATATAATATATATATATATAATATATATATACACATCAACTCGTAGGTTCGAATCTATCTATAAATGTACACGTAAGTGGCTCATCCCGTAGAAGAAATCTTTAGCTGCACACTTCAACCAATCATGGACAATGTAGCAATGCAGACAGGGTTTGCGCTAACAGGTCATCATCATAATCATCATCATCATCAACAGTATCAGCCCTCGAGCAGGTACTGAAGTCTTAATGAACGCAGCAAAAGCAAACACACAGATGCAAGCCCGCGGTACAACCCAAGTCTTTACCGAAGATGGAAACCGATACTCAGAGGACTGACTCAGTTCCGTGTGATTGTGCATTCACTCGATTATAGAAGTATTACGAACGAACGAACTTTATTTTCAAAGGGTCACAAATCAGGCATCTACAGTTTTCCCAGCTAATTATTCTTGTTTTTAATCTGTGTGTTCTTTTTATTAAAGACTTTTGTGGATATATTCACGCCTATTTTTGTGTTAGATATTGTGCATATTCGAATTATAACAGTCGTTATTACTTGTATATTTGCAATAGAATGTTACGTTAATGAATACACAACTTTTGGAGATCCACTAAAAGCTCCAGGCGAATCGACCGTTTATGCAAAATAATTACAAATTTAGCGTGACGAGGGTTAATTAAATCGAAAGATCTTTCAGCAGACGACAGGCATCGCCACGGCAATTCAATTTCCATTGCCAGTCAGTGCCTGTTTAGCGTGTGCAGCATGTGTCGATGTGTCCGGTCGTCACTTGTCTACCTGCCAATTAGGATAATGCAAATAATCTGTTTTCTGTGACTCATTTAGGGTGCCAGTTAGTTAGCTGCAATGATTGTTGCGTGTTGAAGAAGAAGAGGGACACTAAAAGCATGTAAATGGGTAGATGCCGGTGTCTTTGGCTCAGGGTTTAGTGAAACGCAGTTTCCCAGTTTCCTGAAATATCGAGTCGAGGGTTTGAAGCCCCGTCTGATTTTGATGCAGATCACCTTGTATTGATTTGGAAGCAGACTGATTTGCGTTGATTACGATGATATGATGTGTCAGCCATTCGGAAAGCAATTGCAAACTACTGAATGTAAAATTGTCTAGTACAGTGGTTCTCAATCGGTGGGGAATCTCCCCTCCCATCCACAGGGGGGGGGGGGATTTTAGGGTTTCGGGGGGGGGGGGGGAGTTAAGATTATTTCAAGATCGTATTAATACAAGAACCAGTTACTTGATATTGTTTTTTCCCTCTAAATTTTACGGTTCTGTACTTCTCGCCCTAATGAAATTCGTTTTATAACGTAAGTAGACCCGCAAATAATGTTTTATGTAGATGTCTAGACTTGTTCTAGTATGTGTTATTAAATTTAGCTTCAATTTTTATGTATACTGTGTAAGGGTGGGGGAATTTATAGGGAGGAAATTCGAAAAGGGGGGGGGGGTGCCGTTCTGAACATATGGTAAAGGGGCGCATGGACCAAAAAAGGTTGAGAACCACTGGTCTAGTAAATCACAAACAGCGCCAAACAAATAAACAAACAAACAAACAAACAAAAAATGGCGTTGTTTGCAACGTCCTGTAAAGAGCATGCATATAACTTTTTCAACAGGTAAATCAATCTTGTTTGGGAAGTCATTTGCAGAAGGCCACGCTCGCTACAGCCGGCCTGATACTTGCTGCATCAGCCACCTTGTGCCGATTGGCCTATACAAATATTGGCTGAACACAACACCTCAGGCCTGATGCGCCGTAAGCGGTGCAAAAAGGTCTATTACCTACTCACTCTGGTCACAGCCTGCTGGACAAACTCTCCTACTCGCCAAATACTAAACTTCTACACATATTCAGCTGTGAGTTATCGAAATTTTGACATGTTGTCCTATAAATACTTCTTAGTTTTTCTACGGGCAGTCCATTGGGGTCCTGTAAATGAAAAAGAACAAGACATATTTTTGTACCAAGCAGCGCCTTGGGTATATGGTGTTAGCCTATTAGTTTTAGACTAATCGACACTCGACTGATGATGTGGTCACTGTCACGCCATCCGCCTTTACCTCCCAGCAAATCCTCTAGTAGTATCCATTTTAAATCGGGTCACTCTTATCATAGGAGCCTGGACATCTGATTGACTACACAAGGATAATCGGGTGTCTATGAAAAATGGTCCTAAGAAAATCTATCCTGAAATGCACTGCAACGTGGCATGTCTCTAATAAGAGTCGGATTCTTCTTCTTCTTCTTTGCGTTCATCCGGAGCGTTTTTTCAGATGTGATTGCGCTGTGTCTAAGTTATGCGCCCTTGGGCCGAAACCCGTAGGCCAACACATCTTACTTTTAGCGTGCTTTTTTGACCAGGTAGCATTCCTGGGAGACTCTCACTTTTGCGGTACCGTCCACAACCCAGCTGGCCAAGTTGGAACGGTCGAAGACTTAACGGTCATCCCTCAAAGGAAGGCAGGGACAGTCAATGGCATTTTCCGCCATCCAGGGTAGCTTACATAATTGCAGGGCCGGCACATAGCGCCCTTGTGCTGGGCTCACCGAGGGAATCGTCACGTCCTGCTCATAGCTGCTTTTCCTCACTTCAATATATTGGGCATTTCGTTCGCCCCGGACCGTTCCCGCATAAACCAGAAAGGTCTGCAGATGGTATCCACTCAGCGAGTTTTCGGTTCGGACATGTGCTTGTCATTGTGCCCGTCAGAGCTGTTTCAGGCTCGACAGACATTTGGTAACTACCTAGTTAGAGCTGTTCCGAACAAGCGCGGCATTCGGAAACTAGGTAGTCAGAGCTGTTCCTAGCACGAAAGACATTTCACTCGGAAGTTTTTTTGCGTTGTGCCTGATTTATTTGCACCCGTAGGCCAGCACATCCGGCTTCAGCAGGCATTTTTACGGGTTAGCCTTCCCGGGGTTTCGAGGAACGTTAGACTGTTAGTGCTGTGGTGTATCCCACATCTCAGCTGGTAAAAGTAGAACGGTCATCGACATCACGGTAAACCCTCAAGGGGAGGCAGGGGCAGACGTCCTCTCCTACTCGCAGAGGGGGGCTGCGTGGTCTCGAGGTATGGCGTCCGCCTCGAGTGCTGGAGGTCCCGGGTTCAAGCCCCGGTGAGGACAGGGGTTTTTTCACGTGGACTTCTAGTAATAAAAATTTCCCCTGGTCTCTGGGTAGTGAGATCGTACGCCCGTGTGTATTATTGCGCACGTAAAAAAATCCCTTGGCAGTTGGAAATCGAAAAAGAGCAGCCTAACGGCGCTGCCCGGGCAAAATTTCGAGTTAAAAATCTACCCAAAGTATTTCAGGATCCTCGCTGGTACTACGGAGTTCGTGCACTGAGCTGAGTTTCTCCAGACTCAGATTTGAGTTAGGAGGAGAACGGAGCACTTATGGGTTACACCCGTGTGCCGTGATGTTGATCCGTAGACTAAACTAAACTAGGGGCAGACCATGGGCATTCCACCGCTATCCAAAGAGGCTTCCATAATTGCAGAACCGGCACATATTGCTCTGAGACTGGGCTCACCCGAGGATTTGCCACGTCCTGCTCATGGCTGCTTTAATTCCTCACTTCCATGTGTTGGGCATTTCGCTTGCCACTGATCGCTCAAGTACACACGAGGAACGGTCAGTCTGCGGGCGACATCCACTAGGTAAGCTTTCGCTTTGGACTTCGGGCCATGCAATGGATTCGCTGGCCGTGCGTTCCATTTCGTGTTATTGAGACGTTTTTTTCCACCTTTGTCTAGACTCTCTATTAGTTAGATACAAACCGTCTTCGCAACCAATTTCATTCGACTGGGGCACCTCTTCTACCTTTTAGTAGTCGCTCACGAGGTAGGCTACATGTGCTGCCGGCTCAGCACCTTACCTCCGTGCAGAGGTTAACGAGAAAAACGCCAGGCCCTCTCATCCGGGGACCCCTCACATCCCCCAGCTGAGAGCCTTCGGACAAGTATCTGGACTGGACATGTAGCGTGCTCAGAATCTCACCTCCATTTTTCGGTTGGTGGGTTTATGGCTTAGAGGCGTTCAGCCACAACCCTCAACAGAGAGCCTTATAGTATGTGTCCGGACCAAGAACTTCTGCCTTCGTGCGCCTGATTTAAACTTTGACTGCTATCCTCAGTCTACCTGCAAAGCAGCAGATTGTGTCTCCCTTAGTCTGGCCCCTATCCCATAAGCTGTCCGATATGTAGTTTTTTCATCCATCGACATAGCACATGGGGTCAATGGGGCACGCAAGCTCCCCTACCACGGCAAGGTGGTGACACATCGGGAGAGAGAGTCGGATTCCATACTATAAAGCCACTCCGACACCTGGGCAAGATTCCATTCTATGAAGCCACTCCGACCCCTAGGCGATATTCCATTATATGAAGCCACTCCGACCCCTGGGTAAGATTCAATTCTATGAAGCCACTCCGACCCCTGGGCAAGATTCCATTCTATGAATCCACTCCGACCCCCGGGCAAGATTCCATTCTATGAAGCCACTCCGACCTCTGAGCGAGATACCATTCTATAAAGCAACTCTTACCCTTGGGCGAGATTCCATTGTATGAATAGACTCGTACCACGACCTCTGGGCGAGATTCCATTTATGAAGCCACTCCGACCTCTGGGCGAGATTCTATTCTATGAAGCCACTCCGACCACGACCTCTGGGCAAGATTCCATTCTATGAAGCCTCTCCGATCTCTGGGCGAGATTCCATTTATGAAGCTACTCCTACCTCTGGGCGAGATTCTATTTATGGAAGGGGCCCCTTTCCCCCACCTCTGGGCGGAAATATTTCCCTTCTTATTTTTAAGCCACTCCCCGACCTCTGGGGCCCGAAAATTCCAAATTCCTTTTTAAGCCCTCCCCCCCCCGAAAA
>JACEFZ010000928.1:0-20545 GCA_014155875.1 Cepaea nemoralis
TCCTGTTTTGCTTGGTTAAAACCTACATTTTGTTTGGCACTACAACACCAACAACAACAAACACAACAGGAATAACAACATCGGCCAGCAACATCAACAACAAAAATGTCAACTGCCATAAGCGTATTTGGAAGCATAACTGCAGACATAACAACAAGGAAGTTATCTTTCTCTACCTCGATATAATGTTGCCTGTCCTGGCAGGACGTTCCTATCAAGCCCATGATAACTTTAAGGCAAGTTTACGTTCATCAACACAGGGTTGATGGCAACGTTATGCAATGAACACGTAATTTGAAAATGAAAACATAAAAGTAGTTTGCCATGGCTGTCTGAAGGAGATGACAACATTCAAGTGCAACTGACTCGTGGGGGAATGAATCCACTACCTCGCCGTCAACACACACGAAGTTTAAGCGCCAGTGTGATACATCTCTAAGCCACGCTCTCTCTCTCATTTTCTCTCTCTCTCGCCCTCTCTCACACTCTCTCACACTCTATCTCACCCTCTCTCTCACTCTCTCTCGCACTCTCTCTAACCCCTACTCTCTCTCTCACACTCTCTCACACTCTATCTCACCCTCTCTCTCACTCTCTCTCACTCTCTCTCGCACTCTCTCTAACCCCCACTCTCTCACTCTCTCTCGCCCACGCTCTCTTCATCTCTCTTATACTCTCTCACTCTTTCTCTCAGAGAGAGAGAGAGAGAGAGAGAGAGATTGTGTGGTGTTGTGTGGGAGGGGAGCTGGGTGTGGATAAATGATGTGTGTGTGGGTGGGTGAAGGTGTGGTTGGATTTGCGGGTGGGTGAAAGATGTGTGTGAGGGTGGGGGTGTGTGCTTAGATGGGTGGTTGGGGTGTGTGAGTGTGGGTGGGTAGATAGAAGATGTATGTGTTGATGAGTGGGTAAGGGATGTGTGGGTGTTACTGGTTGAGGGATAAGTACGTGTGTCTAGGGATGTGTGAGGGGATGAGTGTATGAGTTGGGGATGTGTGTGTGGGTTGTGTGTGTGCGTGGATGGGAGGTGTGTGTGTGTGAATGGGGGATGTGTTGGTGGGTGGGGATGTGTGTGAGGGACGTGTGTATGGGTGAGGAGATTTTGCGTGGGTGGGGATGTGTGTGTATATAGGTAGGAGTGTGTGGTTAAGGGATGTGTGGCTGGGGGATGGGTGGATGGAGGATGTGTGGTTGGGTAGATGATGTGTGGGTGGGTGATTGTATATGAGTAAGGGTGTGTGGTTAAGGGATGTTTGGTTGGGGTATGGGTGGGTAGAGGATGTGTGAGTGGGTAGAGGATATGTGGGTGGGTGAGTGTGTGCAGGTTAGGAGATGGTGGGGGATGTTTGTAGGTGTGGGCTCGGGATCTGTGAGTGGGCTGAGGGAGATGGGAGATTATGTGGGTGGGTGCGGAATTTGTGTGTGGGTAGGTGCGGAATATGTGAGTTGACGGGGAGATGTGTGTGTGGCTGAGGAATGTGTGTTTGGCTGGGTGGGTGGAGGTGTGTGGGTGGAGGAGGATATGTGGGTGAGTGATTGTTGGTGGGTAATGGGACGGGTAGAGGATATGTGAGTGGGTGGGGAGATGTGTGTAGGTGGGGGATGTGTGGGTTATTGAATGTATGTGTGCTTGGGGTGTGGGTGGATGGGATGTGTGGTGGGTGAGAGGTGTGTGTGGGTGGGGAGATGTGTAGGTGTAGGGATGTGGTGGATGGGTGGGGGTATGTATGTGTGTGTGGGTTATGTGTGTGGTTGGGTGGGGGAGTAGGAGTGAATGGGGGATGTGTGGGTGGGTGGTGGATGTGTCTCATAACATAGTAATATGCATTGTTTATGTTCACAAAATTCATGTGACAATGTTTTTTCCTATGCACTGTTGATGAAAGAAAGATGAGTGAATGGAAGGGCCGAATGTAAGACGGGCCTGCGTGCCCAATTTGTTACCCTTTGAAAATAAAGTCTGTTCGTCTGTTCGTTCGTTCGTTCTCATTCTCACTCTCACTCTCTCTCTCGCTCACTCTCTTTCACTCTCACTCTCTCATACACTCTCTTACACACACTCTCTTACTCTATCTTACTCTCTCTTACTTTCTATACTCTCTCTCACTCAATCTCACTCTCACCTTCTCTTTCGCACCCTCTCTCTCTCTCTCTCTCTCTCTCTCTCTCTCTCTCTCTCTCTCTCTCTCTCTCTCTCTCTCTCTCTCTCTCACCCTCTCTCGCTCTCTCATTACACATTCCAAAGCCTAGGATTGACTTACACAACACAAGCTTAACATACTCTGCAGCTCAGCAACAATCTTCCATTTGAAATCAAAGGCATCACCAATCCCTATACATATAATCGCAAACTATTCGAACACTATCTCAGTACTGATTACCTTTCCCCTTAATAGTAAAATAATAATAATCATCATAAAACCCTAGTATCACAGCCAGTCCCCTTTTTGTAGACCAGTATATTCCACAAGGCAAATAACAAGTGCCACACCATTATTTGATATTACTGAGTCGTGTAGTATTGATGTTTGCATTTCCCCCATACCTTTATAGTGCATATCTTTTATATTGGTGATGTTCTCAGTTAGCCTTGAATGATGTGTGAATGAAATAATGTATGAAAGAGAGTGATAGAAGGGCGGAAAGTTAGAGGGGCCTGCGTGCCCAATTCTTAACCCTTTGAAAATAAAGTTTATTCGTTCGTTCGTTCGTTCATTCTCTCTCACTCTCTCTCTCTCACTCTTCCACACACCCTCTCTCTCGCACTCTCTCTCACTCTCTCTCACCCTATCTCACACTCTCTCACTCTAGATCTAATATAGATCTCCAATGTCTCTCTTCTCATCGCATGGCCAAGGAAAACTGTTTGTCTCTTTTTTTATTGTTGTGTGTAATGTTCTAGTTTCATTAGCCTCTTTCAGGCAATCGTTGTTAGTTACTTTGGCAGTCCAAGGAATTCGCAACATTCGTCTCAGGAACCACATCTCTGTTGCTTCCAGGTTCTTCCTAATTTGTTCATTAACATTCCAATATTCGCTGCCATACAGCAAAACAGGTTCTATATAACACTTCAGCACTCTCTTTCTTACATTCAATGACGCGTTCGAAACGCAGCTGTGGGCGATTTGGCAGCAGGCCGTGTTTCGTTGCTTTTCTCAATCAGTATGAGTGCTGGTTATTCAGAAAGCAATGGCGAACTACTAAACGTAAAATTTGCCAAGAAATTACTAACAGCCAAGGAAATGCTGGGGTCAACTGCGTCGATATGTACATGATATGCAACTAACTCCAGTCAGACAGACAGACAGACAGACAGACAGACAGACAGACAGACAGACAGACAGACAGACAGACAGACAGACAGACAGACAGACAGACTATCTAAACAGATAGACAGACACAAACAGGAATACAATTAGACAAACAGACGACATATTGACAGACACAAATAGACAGCCAGACAGACATATAGACAAACATGAATAGATAAACAGACAGATAATTGATAGACAGAAAGACAAACAGACAGATATGCAAACAGATAGACAGACACATACAGAAAGACACAGAAAAGGATACAGACAACTAGACAGACATATAGATATGTGAACGCCTGATGCGTCACAAAATGGGACGACAAGGCACTAGATATTGATGACACCAAAACCAGTAGGGGAATTTGGAAGTATCTAAGTTCATCGGCCAAGATATTTTTAAACAGCTTGAAAGGTCAAGCTCTGAACCCGAATTGTTTCGGTTTCCTAAAACTCTACATCAACTGTCGTTGTTCTGTAGCTTTCTCAGGGTCGGGGAATGCCAGATGTAATGTATACTTTAGGTTAGAGCTGTCAGAAAACAAAACAGGCCACATAGTTTATAGGTGCATACGAGAATCAGAGATAAACGAAAGTTGTCTAGAGACCAAAATGGGCACCGTGGGCTGGCAGATTTATGGCAGTGGGAACGTGCTTGAGCTGAGAAATCTACTTCAAGGAGCATGAACTCAAACAAGGACTATGAACTCAGAAACAAGGTCGTATTGGGGTGGAGGTAGTTAGATTAATAATAAGATGCAAATTGAAGCAGGGTACGCGAAGTACTGATTGGATGACAAGGGACAGCGACGTCACGTGATTCAAGAAAGGCGCCAACTCGAGAAGTAATATATACTTGAGGATCCAGTCAGTTAGAAGAGTCGAGCAGGAGAGAGGACAGTTAATAGTGGACTCCGGGAGCGGCGGGGGGTCTGAGCCCTCTTGGGGCAGCCCAAGGAACATAGTAACAGGACTTCAGAAATTGTGGCTAATCCGTGCCCAAGTCTGTATAGTATCTGTAGGAGGAGGAAGTGAAGGAAGACGGACAAGCGCTCATGCTAGGACTCGTCTGAATCACTGATAGGAGTGAGAGCGACTAAGGATCTGTGAACGGAACCTAACCAAGGCAGATAAGCCAAAGAAGGGAAAGACACGCAGAGTCCGAGGGTCGTTAAAGTGCAAGAGAGCCACTTGAGTTAAGAGGACCGCCAGCTAAGGAGACCGCTCGTTAGTTGCAGTAGATGGCTAAACGTCAAACAGGACGACCATAGCCAGGAACACTGCGGTTGGAACCACGCAGGAGACTAAAGGTCAGATATGACAATAAAGTCAAGTGGGATCCACGACAAGCGATTGATTGGGCAGAGACAAATGAAACCCAGAAGGACGACCATAAAACCCACTGGATGGCAGAAGAAGAATGTAAGTTGACATAAGACTTAGTTTAATTGTATATTATAATCAAGTATCTTAGTTTAGAGAGCTATAGCAAACTACTGTAGGTAAGTTTACCGAATAATTATGAGCAGTCGACAAAGGATTAGGATTGGATGCGACGTCCTGCAAATTACGTATATATAAATGGCTGGTCTATAGTGTTGGGAGTCATATTAATCGGAGAGATAAGCAGAGTGTGGATAAACTGTATATGTTCATGTAAACTGAGCCATTAGCCTACAAGATTAATGAGAACTAGGCTAGTGCAAGTGCATGTAAATACGCAGAGATGGCAGTATTGCAAGGATATAAACACAGCGACCAAACACAGCAGACAGCAGAAGAAGACGGCAAGGCACTCGCGATCACTAGGTCAACCAGACAATAGGTGAGGTCGTTGGCCGGAGACGGGACGGACACAGGAAGGAATGTTGTCTTTTGTTAGCTGGACATAGGTGAAAGGAGGTCGCGCTTCTGCGGTTGTGTAGCTAAGGTGTAGTTAGGCTGGCCCGGCGTGGTACAGGCAGCGAGTTCAGATCTTCGGGTAAATAGTTAAATACTTTTAGGGTTATGTTGGCTGTAGGCGGCGCGTCGGGAAATAGGCGATAATAATATTAGTTAAACATATGTGTTCACAATAAGGTTCTTAATTTATGTTATGGCTAAGATATACTAATACTAGTATAGATAAAGAAGCGATAGATGTCAAGGACTTTGTAGGTAGTGAAAGACTAAGGTTTATTCTCACATAAAACTCACGGGTATTGTTTTATAATGTTTCAGACATTGTCTGGGTAAACAGTTACCCGCTGAACAAGTTGGATGGGAGCGAATTAGATCCCTGGGTATATGGATTGATGGATCAATCTGTGGATCAATGGGTGTTTGGGCTGAAGACATGTACCACTGATAAGCCTACGGAGAGATAGTTATGAAACAAAGGCCGGTGTAATTCCTAGATTTAGTCCTTTTCTTCATGCGGTTAGGAGGTGATAGTAGGTAATGATTCCCTAACATCTGGTTGTATAGTTTATTACATTATCTACCTCCCCTTGTGGCGTCATGCAGTATTGTGTTGTTTTTTGGAGTCGATTATACATAGATGTGTCTTCAATGCATGTACTGGTTACTTTATGTGATTATACTGTAGATTGTCACTCTGTTACCGTTCAGAAGAAAATAAATATGTTTGAGTTGCCTTTTATTTCGACTTGTCAGTCTGAGATTGTGTAGATTATAGTAGTTTAGAGACATTGTGAGGTGGGCTGTACACTTCTCCTATAACCTGATGACATACACCACGAGACATTGATGGTGCAATAGTAATTAACTATTGTTCTCACGCGGAAACACGAACCTACATCTGTCGTATCCCTCACTCTCATCCTCTTTTTCTCCTTCTCTCTCTTCGTCTTTCTTTACTATCAAAGGTAGTGTGTAGTAGGCAGAGTTCGACTGAGGAACGAACTTTTAGGCTTCACACTTATCTTATATCATTCCCTCAATTCCCTCTTCTTTCTCTCCTCTCTCTCCTCCCTACTCTCTCTCTTCTTCCTCTTCTTTTCTCGCTATCAAAAATGGCGTCGTCTGGCAAGGATATGTTTCCAGAATTTTCTGGGACCTTCCAGCTTAGTCCGGGAGCTCCCAGGAGATTCCATGTGACCTTTGTCTCGGCGGTGTCAGGTTATACTATATAGTAAGATCGTATACATAGATTTGTCGCTTACAGTCAGTAGTTCGTGACTGCCTGCTCGATAGTTGTCTCAGTAAGTGGTCCTTTACTAGGCTACTTATCTCATAGCTGGTTGGTAAATTGTCTGAACTATCTGTCGGCGAGGTTTCTACTAAGTCTGTTCAGTTAGAAACTCTTGTGTAAAGTACACCGGCCAAACCACCTTGCTACAAGAATACAGGAAAACCCACTACAACAAAATACCCAGGGATAGCCAACTCAGAAGGAGTGTCAGCGCAGCGGAATCTGTCCGAAATGAGCTCAGACAACAGCTGAGCAGAGCAAGTCAACGTAAGGGTGGTCTTATCTTGTTATCGTTAAAGGACAAGTTCCTCTTTTCAGTGCACGCTAAAGACCATCTCACTGATTGAAGGGTATCACAATAAAATACCCCACCGTTATACCAAGGCCACCCACTCTTCGTCCAGGAAGTAGAGTCATGATTGACGACAGGGTATGGCAAGTGAAACCCAGAGCCATGCAAAGTATAAGAACAATTCCTACACCTGACATGCAGAGCAATCCAAACCTGTGGCTGTGGGACGGATGTCAGTTAGTTTGTCGGGAAGGCAGCTGTTTGCCTGGCTGAACTCAATACGTCTGGTGGCAGTGGCAACCTCTGAAACCATCAGGACAATATGTTTCAACTCCCCCCCCCCCTTTTTTCCTTCTGCAGAAGAGAACAGAGCGAGACGGGCTGTGCCAAACGTTAACAATGGCACATGTGCATACCAGAAATTCACGCATGAACAATTAGATCATCAAGAGGGGATATTCCCCCGTGTTTTATTTAGTGAGTTTATTATGGCTGTTGTGAAGAGACAAATGACAGTGTAATTCGTGGTAGTTAGAAAATCCCTTTATTTTAGAAGCGGGAACAGAGGTGGAATTCAGTGTACCAGCGTGTTCAAGTTTCAAGATACCAGAATTAGACATGTTAACAGTGTTGGGCAGTGAATGACAAGCGACGCCCTATATTTCTTCCCGTGCATATAGAATAGACACAAAGAAACAATCGTAGAAATTCAGTGAAGAAGAAAACGGAATCCAGAGAGCACCCGCAAGCAGAAACATATTCTTTATATATTTATTCCAGCGTGACAATGAACAGTAGTTAAATAATTAGTTAAACATTCGTGCTGTGGTGTTGATTCATTATTGAATGACATTTTGGTCGGATCGCTATATGGGTAGTAGCGTTTAGCCATCCTTTGTTTGTTTTACAGGTTCATGAATGTAGTTAGAAACATGTTATTTTGTTGTTTAAGTCAATATGACTACTTGAAAGGATCAACTGTTGTGGAGCAGTTAGCTCCCTTGTTATTTCCATAGCGGAAGTTGCCAAGTCGGGTATGCGAACGTTTTTATTTTTTTGTGTGGGCTTCACTTTATGGTGTTCGGGGCAGACACAACTGTAGTATTGGGTGTCATAGTGACAACACACAGTTCAACGTCGTGCCAGGAGGCCAAGGAGACCATTTATAATCTGAGATTGCCCGGGTAAATGTCAATGCGGGTACATGTTTGTTTTTAATGTGAAGGGGCATGGCGAAGAATAAATGTTAGAGCATGATGTCCTAGAATTGGGCACACATTTTTTTGTCAAAGTTATTTCAGCGTCAAGAGAGTAGGACATAATGTCCAAGAACTGGGCATACCATCATTGTTTTTTCAGAGTTATTTCAGCGCCAAGACAATTGAGCATGATGTCCAACGACTGGGCGCACATTTTTTATGTCCAAAGCTGTTTCATGATATATGTTTGGTTTGTTTCTATGACCACTAAATATTGCGTACTTACAGTAGGGGCTGATTTGTTTTTGTGTACATCGGTGGTGATCGTGAAGATTGCAGCTTCAGGCTGATGTGTCCTTGCGAATAGGGGAGAATTGGCTGTGTTATTATGTGTGGTGACCAGGCATTTGCCTGTCGTGTCACAGGAATTGTTACAATGTTTTTTTTCAGATTCAAGGATGACTACATATGTCCTAGTGGGTAGCACCTAAGTGAATTTGATTGTTCGTTTTGTTGTTGTTACAGGGGAGTGGCATATTAACTGAATGCCTACAATGACATTGTTTTATTATTTTTGGTGCCTCTATGTATTGCATCCATGGAGCTGGGTGTTGATGTTGATGTCAGAATTGCAGGTTTATTTTGTATACAGAATGCATATTCCTCATCGCCACTCATAGGATACGGTAATATATTTTGGCAGAGGCTGATGATTTATTTTTGGTCACTGATATTTGATATTTGTTACTTAAAGCATCAGGTTCATGGGATATAACAGGTAGCAGAATTACACTGAAAGGTTTGGGGCCAATGATGAAGTCCCATTGACTTATTGTTTACGTAATTAGTCCCAGATTTACACAAGGCCTTGCTTAGCATACCACGAGTATAGATATCTCTTGTTCGACGTGGGTCCGTCGAAGAGTAGGAGGGGAATATGTGAACGCCTGATTCGTCACAAAATGGGACGACAAGGCACTAGATATTGATGACACCAAAACCAGTAGGGGAATTTGGAAGTATCTAAGTTCATCGGCCAAGATATTTTTAAACAGCTTGAAAGGTCAAGCTCTGAACCCGAATTGTTTCGGTTTCCTAAAACTCTACATCAACTGTCGTTGTTCTGTAGCTTTCTCAGGGTCGGGGAATGCCAGATGTAATGTATACTTTAGGTTAGAGCTGTCAGAAAACAAAACAGGCCACATAGTTTATAGGTGCATACGAGAATCAGAGATAAACGAAAGTTGTCTAGAGACCAAAATGGGCACCGTGGGCTGGCAGATTTATGGCAGTGGGAACGTGCTTGAGCTGAGAAATCTACTTCAAGGAGCATGAACTCAAACAAGGACTATGAACTCAGAAACAAGGTCGTATTGGGGTGGAGGTAGTTAGATTAATAATAAGATGCAAATTGAAGCAGGGTACGCGAAGTACTGATTGGATGACAAGGGACAGCGACGTCACGTGATTCAAGAAAGGCGCCAACTCGAGAAGTAATATATACTTGAGGATCCAGTCAGTTAGAAGAGTCGAGCAGGAGAGAGGACAGTTAATAGTGGACTCCGGGAGCGGCGGGGGGTCTGAGCCCTCTTGGGGCAGCCCAAGGAACATAGTAACAGGACTTCAGAAATTGTGGCTAATCCGTGCCCAAGTCTGTATAGTATCTGTAGGAGGAGGAAGTGAAGGAAGACGGACAAGCGCTCATGCTAGGACTCGTCTGAATCACTGATAGGAGTGAGAGCGACTAAGGATCTGTGAACGGAACCTAACCAAGGCAGATAAGCCAAAGAAGGGAAAGACACGCAGAGTCCGAGGGTCGTTAAAGTGCAAGAGAGCCACTTGAGTTAAGAGGACCGCCAGCTAAGGAGACCGCTCGTTAGTTGCAGTAGATGGCTAAACGTCAAACAGGACGACCATAGCCAGGAACACTGCGGTTGGAACCACGCAGGAGACTAAAGGTCAGATATGACAATAAAGTCAAGTGGGATCCACGACAAGCGATTGATTGGGCAGAGACAAATGAAACCCAGAAGGACGACCATAAAACCCACTGGATGGCAGAAGAAGAATGTAAGTTGACATAAGACTTAGTTTAATTGTATATTATAATCAAGTATCTTAGTTTAGAGAGCTATAGCAAACTACTGTAGGTAAGTTTACCGAATAATTATGAGCAGTCGACAAAGGATTAGGATTGGATGCGACGTCCTGCAAATTACGTATATATAAATGGCTGGTCTATAGTGTTGGGAGTCATATTAATCGGAGAGATAAGCAGAGTGTGGATAAACTGTATATGTTCATGTAAACTGAGCCATTAGCCTACAAGATTAATGAGAACTAGGCTAGTGCAAGTGCATGTAAATACGCAGAGATGGCAGTATTGCAAGGATATAAACACAGCGACCAAACACAGCAGACAGCAGAAGAAGACGGCAAGGCACTCGCGATCACTAGGTCAACCAGACAATAGGTGAGGTCGTTGGCCGGAGACGGGACGGACACAGGAAGGAATGTTGTCTTTTGTTAGCTGGACATAGGTGAAAGGAGGGTCGCGCTTCTGCGGTTGTGTAGCTAAGGTGTAGTTAGGCTGGCCCGGCGTGGTACAGGCAGCGAGTTCAGATCTTCGGGTAAATAGTTAAATACTTTTAGGGTTATGTTGGCTGTAGGCGGCGCGTCGGGAAATAGGCGATAATAATATTAGTTAAACATATGTGTTCACAATAAGGTTCTTAATTTATGTTATGGCTAAGATATACTAATACTAGTATAGATAAAGAAGCGATAGATGTCAAGGACTTTGTAGGTAGTGAAAGACTAAGGTTTATTCTCACATAAAACTCACGGGTATTGTTTTATAATGTTTCAGACATTGTCTGGGTAAACAGTTACCCGCTGAACAAGTTGGATGGGAGCGAATTAGATCCCTGGGTATATGGATTGATGGATCAATCTGTGGATCAATGGGTGTTTGGGCTGAAGACATGTACCACTGATAAGCCTACGGAGAGATAGTTATGAAACAAAGGCCGGTGTAATTCCTAGATTTAGTCCTTTTCTTCATGCGGTTAGGAGGTGATAGTAGGTAATGATTCCCTAACATCTGGTTGTATAGTTTATTACATTATCTACCTCCCCTTGTGGCGTCATGCAGTATTGTGTTGTTTTTTGGAGTCGATTATACATAGATGTGTCTTCAATGCATGTACTGGTTACTTTATGTGATTATACTGTAGATTGTCACTCTGTTACCGTTCAGAAGAAAATAAATATGTTTGAGTTGCCTTTTATTTCGACTTGTCAGTCTGAGATTGTGTAGATTATAGTAGTTTAGAGACATTGTGAGGTGGGCTGTACACTTCTCCTATAACCTGATGACATACACCACGAGACATTGATGGTGCAATAGTAATTAACTATTGTTCTCACGCGGAAACACGAACCTACATCTGTCGTATCCCTCACTCTCCTTCTCTCTCTTCGTCTTTCTTTACTATCAAAGGTAGTGTGTAGTAGGCAGAGTTCGACTGAGGAACGAACTTTTAGGCTTCACACTTATCTTATATCATTCCCTCAATTCCCTCTTCTTTCTCTCCTCTCTCTCCTCCCTCCCTCTCTCCTTCTTCCCCTTTTTTTTCCTCTTGATCACAGATAGACAGATAGGCAACAGACAAACAGATAGATAGGCAGACAGACCAACCGACAGACAGACAGACATACACATACGTAAGAATGTGGAGTTGGAGAACATACATCAAAGCGTGTCAATCAAGCGATACGTGATTGCATTTCTAAAAAGAAGATGAGTAGAACAAACCACGTGCAAATGTCAAATCTGGAGCTGATGTGAGTGGCGAGACGTGCACGACTTAGCGAAAGCATCGTGCAGAGATCTCGCGATGACACATGCCGGGTCTAAACGTCAGACCCAGTTAAACGGAACTTGTGTTAAATGCCTGGGTCACCGAGTGCACACAGGATAACATTTATCAGCGCACATGTGGGTGGCTATGTGGCGAGGGGGTTACGGAGGCAGTTCGTAATCCCGCATATTGCGTTCGAAACAAATCTGCGGACGATTTGGCAGCAGACTGCCTTGCTTTGGTTTTTATAAAAATGGTACGAGTGTTGGTTGTTTAGACCGCAATGGCAAACATAGTGAATGTGAGCTTGCTAAGAAAACACAGGCAATGTGGGTGGACGACATGGTGTATTTGATGCCTCGTCTCGAAATAATTCTCGCTCCTGAGATAACAGGTAGTGTGGCGTTTGTTCCATGCTCAGTGTTCGTAGACTTACGATGGACAGGACACGTTAAGAGGATGGACGATGGTAGAATAACACAGCTAAATGCTAGTTGCATATTCTTTACAGGACGTAGCAGTCAACTCCAGCATTTTTTCTTTGGCTTATTGTGATTCCTTGGCAAGTTTACTTTCCATAGTTTGCTATTGCTTTCTGTACAACCGGCTCTTATACCATTGTACGGAAACCAACGCAAGACGGTCTTCTACCAAATCACCCGTATCTGTGTTTTGAACGGGGTATGCGGGATTACGAACTGCATTCGTAACCCCTTTACCACAGCGCCAATCTGCAGTTATTGCTACCAAATCGGTTATGGTTTCTGTTATTTTTTGTGTATGTTGTTGTTCTTGTGCCAATGTTGATACTGCTGTTTCTGCTACCATTGCTGCTGCTGTTGTTGTTAAAGCAGTTGTTGTTGCTGTTACTACTACTACTACTACTACTACTACTACTACTACTACTACTACTACTACTACTACTACTACTACTACTACTACTACTACTACTACTACTACTACTACTACTACTGCTGCAGCTGCTGCTGCTGCTGATGCTGCTGCTACTACTACTATATATGATATTTATATATACTATATAATATTTGAATTCTTATTGAAGCGGCTTTTCTAATTAACTGTGCCTAATATTAGAAACGGCAAATGTTTTGGGAAATAAAGGCGACCGGTGTGATAATGACCACGTGACCCAGTTAATGCCGATTGGTCTTTAAAAATAATGGTCAAGCCTCATACATGAAATGCGCTTTAAGGTGTGTAACAGGATCTTTTACTTATTTGTGCATGGATTTACAACAAGTAAAATTCAGCCCAGTGCTACTAGAAGTATCGTATATGGACTATGTTTGAGTTCAAAGCAAGCGAGCGCAAAAGAAAAAAGAAAAAAAAAACATATGCTGGCGTGAACAAGAATTTCGAAGTGCATTCGTGACATATTCGCCAATCCTAATGTTTACCTTCCGCGTCTCTCCACCCCCACTCCCTTCCATCTTATTCTCCCGCCGAGTGTCTTAGCCAATACCTTAGCTTCTGACGGTATTGGCCTTTGACCCGTTGACCATACATCCAGTTCATACAATCCACTCATAATCGTCTAACGCGCGTCAGTCGCTCCAAGCAAGGATACAGATTCAGATAAGTACCCTTAATATTGTCATGTAGTGTGTTTCATGTAGGTTTGTGTCGGTTTGTGTTTGTTTGTTCTGTGCTGACGAAGGCTTTGGCCACAACGTCCAATTTGTTTCTTGTAATCGTGTTTCAGTAAAGCTCACAATCTACTTCTCGGTTTTTGCTGATTCATTCTTTGCTGGCGTGAACACCACACACAGGGTTAAATGAAGATTCTGCCGAAGAAGTCTCAAAGCATTTTGCAGGATATGATGCATATTTGATGGTCTACAAGGTGTGGACTGCAGCTGGCCCTGCAGCCAGTGGGGTTAAGATCAGCTAGCCTCTCCCAGGAGGGATGAAAATTAGTAGCCTGCCGATGACCCGAAGACTACACAAATCAACCCCACCTTCCAGTGGTGTAGACCGGGAAACCATGACCGCGAGGTCATGGACCATCGAGGCTCTGGCCCGCCAGGATGGATGGGACTCCCCTTGGTCAGATTTTTCTGTCCTAAACCTGCGTCTAGCCTAGCTAGCCGACAGGGGATTTTTCATACTGCTCGCAGAAAAAGAAAGAACTATAATAGGACTGTTGAAAATCAGAAATGAAGAAATTAGGATGATGGTTGCAGCAGCACTATATTTCATCAGTAAACATTTAAATGGTTTGATCATATGTCTAGATTACCAACTAACAAGAAGCAATAATGCACAGACCAACTGGAAGCAGAAGAGGCCAACCACGCAAACGACTACTGCTAATACTACTATCCATGGGAATCTCGATACATGAAGCCCATAAACAGGCACTCTCCCGCTGTTTATGTTTCACCTCGACAACGCAAGGTACAAGAGAAACAAGATGAGATGAGATGCGTATTTGCCATTCTCCTTCTTCTTCATCTTTGATCCTCTTTCGAGTATGTCCGACTGCAGCATGAATTTGTGTCAAGTTTACAGTCTCCTTCCATGGTAACATTCTCTTTCCACCCGCAGGTAGGTTTTTTTTGCTAAACATTTTTTTTCCTCCAGGACAGCGGCTTTACGGGCTACTCTTGGGATGTGCAGTTGCCGTGTGCTTTTTTTAACTTGCTCACGATACTTTCGGGTTTTCGCCCTTACCCAAGAACGCTAGGTATTCGCTCTCACTACCCAAGGGATCAGGGGGGGGGGGGGCTGTGTGATATCATTAGATACTGATGGGTCTTGGAAAAATGTCTAGCCCTTTGCTGAAAAAAGAACCCGGTAGGTTTTGAGCCTGAGGCAACCCCCAACCAAGGCTCTCTCCATCTTTGCTTTTCATTCATTCATTCATTCACCCAGTAACATGTCCTTTGCAGAACCTCGCTCCCAGCATAACCTTCCGGAAAACTTCTCGGTCATGAGCAAGATGTCCTGCATCCGATACACCCATCTGGAGATAATCTGCCACATCCTGCACCCACCTTCTCTTTGGCCTCCCTCTTCCTCTCTTCCCGGGCATATACCCCTCCATTATTGTTCTCTCCAAACTTTCATGACGTTTCAAGTGACTAAAATATTCAAATTTTCTTTGTTTTGTGGTCTTCTGTAGCCAACGTCTTCAATATTCAGATGAATTTGTTCTGTTTTGTATCCAAGATATTGTTAGAATCCGTCTATAACATTTATAGTTAGTTAGTTAGTTAGTCGAGGTTCCAACTTCACGGCGACGGGTAGTCCCCATTATGCTCCATTTCTGTGCCAGTGAATATCACACAAAATGCTCCCGACTGTCCAATGTGAAAAGTGGAATAAAGTGGAATTTATATTCAAAGGCATGTATGCACTGTTAAGCTTGTTTAGTAAGTGTCCTGGTCTCACAGGCGAATGTTGCAATGGGAAAGATGCATGTTCTTAAAAATATAATTTTTGTAGGTCTATTTGACGTACGCCATAATTTATTCAGTTGTTTCAGTTTTTGAAGAGCAATAGATGTTCGTCTTTTAATTTCTTTCATTGTGCCACCATTGTTGGTAATTAATGACTCAAGATATTTGCCTTACGATAGACGCAATTCCTGTGCCTGACTGAAGAATAGACCTCAGCCTTCCTGGTTTAAGTGCCGGTATTCTAATTGCCCGACCACCCACTCTTAGAATTCACCCCCAAGATTTTTAAAGTCAGCAACACCACGCGTTACATTGAAGACACCAGGCCTGACACTTACCGTTAGATTTCAAACCGAAAAGGGCACGCAGGAACCGACAGATACCAAGAAATGGAAAACCGGAAGCCTCCATTTGTGTTCGTTCGGTTTCCCCTTGTCATAAATATTTAGATTTATCAATGATGGTATTTTTGGACCCTGTAAAATGTCGCGGCCTCTTGAATTTGTACGGAATACCCTTTGCGCTTTTGCATCAGAAACATGTGTGGATAAGGTTAACTTGATCTGTGCGGTTGTTTAAGAGAGAAATAAACGTATTCTCAACCTTCAGTATTTGGTAATGTCATAGTTTTTGATGCCTGTGGGTGTGCCTTGCTTAGGATTTTTCTCTGTATGATGCCGCGACTTTTTAAAGATTTTACTTGTTTATGTCACGACCGTTGTGCCATAGTTTAGTTGCATGTTCTTTTCCAGGACTTTGCAATTGATCCCAGCATTTATACAGGCTGCTTGATCTACTTGGCAGTTTTACGATCCGTATTTTGCCATTGCTTTCTAAACGATCAGCACTCTTACCATTCTATGAAAAGTAGCACAAATGGTCTGCTGTTAAATCACCCGCAGATGTGTTTCGAACGCGTTATGCGGGATTGCAAATTGCTGTCGTAACACCTTCGTCACAACGCCGGAGAAGATAGATAGAAAGGCATTCGAAAAGAGACACAGTTAATACTACCACAGCGGTCGGTGAAGATAGATAGAAAGGCATTCGAAAAGAGACGCAGTTAATACTACCACGGTGGCCGGTGAAGATAGATAGAAAGGCATTCGAAAAGAGACACAGTTAATACTACCACAGCGGCCGGTGAAGATAGATAGAAAGGCATTCGAAAAGAGACACAGTTAATACTACCACAGCGGTCGGTGAAGATAGATAGAAAGGCATTCGAAAAGAGACGCAGTTAATACTACCACGGTGGCCGGTGAAGATAGATAGAAAGGCATTCGAAAAGAGACACAGTTAATACTACCACAGCGGCCGGTGAAGATAGATAGAAAGGCATTCGAAGAGAGATACAGTTAATACTACCACAGCGGCCGGTGAAGATAGATAGAAAGGCATTCGAAGAGAGATACAGTTAATACTACCACAGCGGCCTGTGAAGATAGATAGAAAGGCATTTGAAGAGAGATACAGACAATACTACCACAGCGGCCGGAGAAGATAGATAGAAAGGCATTTGAAGAGAGACACAGTTGATACTATCACAGCCATCTTTATTACCCGCGAATTTCCATGTGACCCATTTAGACATGGCCCACCTGGGAGTTTGGGCTCGATTTGTGTCTTAAATCCGTCTCAATGATTATTCCAACACATGGCCACGGAGACAGAAACCAACTTGAAGTGTGGAGCAACCTGAGGTATGGAGCAACCTGTGGTTTGGAGCAACATGTGGTTTGGAGCAACCTGTGGTTTGGAGCAACCTGTGGTTTGGAGCAACCTGTGGTATGGAGCAACTTGAGGTATAGAGCAACCTGAAGTATGGAGCAACCTGTGGTATGGAGCAACCTGAAGTATGGAGTAACCTGAAGTATGGAGCAACCTGTGGTATAGAGCAACTTGAGGTATAGAGCAACCTGAGGTATGGAGCATCCTGAAGTATGGAGCAACCTAAAGTATGGAGTAACCTGTGGTATGAAGCAACCTGAAGTATGGAGCAACCTGTGGTATGGAGCAACTTGAGGTATAGAGCAACCTGAAGTATGGAGCAACCTATGGTATGGAGCAACCTGAAGTATGGAGTAACCTGTGGTATAGAGCAACTTGAGGTATAGAGCAACCTGAGGTATGGAGCATCCTGAAGTATGGAGCAACCTAAAGTATGGAGTAACCTGTGGTATGGAGCAACCTGAAGTATGGAGCAACCTGTGGTATGGAGCAACTTGAGGTATAGAGCAACCTGAAGTATGGAGTAACCTGTGGTATGGAGCAACCTCAAGTATGGAGCAACTTGAGGTATAGAGCAACCTGAAGTATGGAGCAACCTGAAGTATGGAGTAACCTGAAGTATGGAGCAACCTGTGGTATAGAGCAACTTGAGGTATAGAGCAACCTGAGGTATGGAGCATCCTGAAGTATGGAGCAACCTAAAGTATGGAGTAACCTGTGGTATGGAGCAACCTGAAGTATGGAGCAACCTGTGGTATGGAGCAACTTGAGGTATAGAGCAAACTGAAGTATGGAGCAACCTATGGTATGGAGCAACCTGAAGTATGGAGTAACCTGTGGTATAGAGCAACTTGAGGTATAGAGCAACCTGAGGTATGGAGCATCCTGAAGTATGGAGCAACCTAAAGTATGGAGTAACCTGTGGTATGGAGCAACCTGAAGTATGGAGCAACCTGTGGTATGGAGCAACTTGAGGTATAGAGCAACCTGAAGTATGGAGTAACCTGTGGTATGGAGCAACCTGAAGTATGGAGCAACCTGAAGTATGGAGCAACCTGAAGTATGGAGCAACCTGAGGTATGGAGCAACCTGAAGTATGGAGCGACCTGAGGTATGGAGCAACCTGTGGTTTGGAGCAACCTGTGGTTTGGAGCAACCTGTGGTTTGGAGCACCATGGGGTTTGGAGCAACCTGTGGTTTGGAGCAACCTGTGGTTTGGAGCAACCTGAAGTATGGAGCAACCTGAAGTATGGAGCAACCTGAGGTATGGAGCAACCTGTGGTTTGGAGCAACATGAAGTATGGAGCAACCTGTGGTACGGAGCAGCCTGAGGTATGGAGCAAACTGAGGCATGGAGCAACCTGAAGTATGGAGCAACCTGTGGTTTGGAGAAACCCGTGGTTTGGAGCAGCCTGTGGTTTGGAGCAACCTGAAGTATGGAGCAACCTGAAGTATGGAGCAACATGTGGTATGGAGCAACCTGTGGTATGGAGCAACCTGTGGTTTGGAGCAACCTGTGGTTTGGAGCAACCTGTGGTTTGGAGCAACCTGAAGTATGGAGCAACCTGAAGTATGGAGCAACCTGAGGTATGGAGCAACATGTGGTTTGGAGCAACATGAAGTATGGAGCAACCTGTGGTACGGAGCAGCCTGGGGTATGGAGCAAACTGAGGCATGGAGCAACCTGAAGTATGGAGCAACCTGAGGTATGGAGCAAAATGAGGCATGGAACAACCTGAAGTATGGAGCAACCTGAAGAATGGCGCAACCTGAAGTATGGAGCAACCTGAAGTATGGAGTAACCTGTGGTATGGAGCAACTTGAGGTATAGAGCAACCTGAGGTATGGAGCAACCTGTGGTATGGAGCAACCTGAGATATGGAGCAAGCTGAAGTATGGAGCAACCTGTGGTATGGAACAACCCGAGGTATAGAGCAACCTGAAGTATGGAGCAACCTGTGGTATGAAGCAACTTGAGGTATAGAGCAACCTGAAGTACCTGTGGTATGGAGCAACCTGAAGTATGGAGCAACCTGTGGTATGGAGCAACCTGAAGTATGGAGCAACCTGTGGTATGGAGCAACCTGAAGTATGCAGTAACCTGTGGTATGGAGCAACTTAAGGTATAGAGCAACCTGAGGTATGGAGCAACCTGAAGTATGGAGTAACCTGTGGTATGGAGCAACCTGAAGTATGGAGCAACCTGTGGTATGGAGCAACTTGAGGTATGGAGCAACCTGAGGTATGGAGCAACCTGAAGTATGGAGTAACCTGTGGTATGGAGCAACCTGAAGTATGGAGCAACTTGAGGTATAGAGCTACTTGAGGTATAGAGCAACCTGAAGTATGGAGTAACCTGTGGTATGGAGCAACCTGAAGTATGGAGTAACCTGAAGTATGGAGCAACCTGAAGTATGGAGCAACCTGAAGTAACCTGTGGTATGGAGCAACCTGAAGTATGGAGCAACCTGAGGTATGGAGCAACCTGAAGTATGGAGCAACCTGAGGTATGGAGCAACCTGTGGTATGGAGAAACTACTGGGCTTCAACAGTTCAACATCGCAACCTGAGGTATGGAGCAACCTGAGGTATGGAGCAACCTGAGGTATAGAGCGACCTGAGGTATGGAGCAACCTGAGGTATAGCGCAACCTGAGTTATAGAGCAACCTGAGGTATAGAGCAACCTGGGGTATAGAGCAACCTGAGGTATAGGGCAACCTGAGGTATAGATCTACCTGTGGTATAGGCAACCTGAGGTACAGAGCTAGCTGAGGTATAGGGCAACCTGGGATATAGAGCTACCTGAAATATGGAGCAACCTGAGGCATGGAGCAACCTGAAGTATGGAGCAACCTGAGGTACAGAGCTACCTGTGGAATAAGGTAACATGAAGTATGGAGCTACCTGAAGTATGGAACAACTGAGTATAGAGCAACCTGAGGCTTGGAGCAACCTGAAGTATGGAGCAACCTGTGGTATAGAGCAACCACTGGGCTTCAACAGTGCAATATCGCAACCTGAGGTATAGAACAACCTGAGGTATAGAACAACTTGAGGTATAGAGTAACCTCAGGTATAGAGCAACCTGAGGTATAGAGAAACCTGAGGTATAGAGCAACCTGAGGTGTAGAGCAACCTGAGGTATAGAGCAACCTGAGGTGTAGAGCAACCTGAGGTATAGAGCAACCTGAGGTGTAGAGCAACCTGAGGTATGGAGCAACTTGTGGTATGGAGCAACCTGAGGTATGGAGCAACCTGAGGTATGGAGCAACCTGAAGTATGGAGCAACATGAAGTATGGAGCAACCTGAGGTATGGAGCAACCTGAAGTATGGAGCAACCTAAGGTATGGAGCAACCTGAGGTATGGAGCAACGTGAGGTATGGAGCAACCTGAGGTATGGAGAAACGTGAGGTATGGAGCAACCTGAGGTATGGAGCAACGAGAGGTATGGGAACAACCTGAGGTATGGAGGAACCTGAGGTATAGAGCACCTGAGGTATGGAGCAACTTGAGGTATGGAGCAACCTGTGG
>JACEFZ010000929.1:0-21453 GCA_014155875.1 Cepaea nemoralis
AAAGTCGGGGGATTTTTTCCTTTTGTTTTTTTTCCTTTTAGTTTTTTATCAAGGCAATGGTTCAACTAAACGCAAGTGCAAACATACAGCACACACTTTTCTGGAAGACGTCCTACAAACACCAGAACGGCTTAATTTCCCCGCCACTTGCTTCAAGCACTCTACAGCTTCTGTGTCGTAAGGATGGGATCCGTACTAATTAGCGGGAAAGTCGCTAATTACCTCCGACAACGTCCAGATGAAGGCCACACAATTTTGGTCGGGGCAAGATCTGAAGAAAGGGACAGGTTCAAGAATCGCTGTGCTTGCTTGAATCTAGAAAAGTCGTGTGCAGAAAAGAAGTGAAACGAAGCTATGTGTGCCAAATTAGAAACTAACGAGGGTCATGAATTGGTGTTGACGTCATTGCTTTTTTTTTTCTTGTTGGACAAACTTCAGGAGGAATATTACACAGTGAAAAGCAAAATAGGAATGGGAAGGGAAAGGGGAGGCCCATCAAACCACCGAAGTTATAATTAAAATAAATTATGAATATTTATTAGCAAGACAATGGGTTCCAATCCCCATAGAGCCTAAAATGGTACAGTAGTTGGCCATAGCTTTCTGATTGATTGATTGATTGATTGATTGATCTAGGAACCGACATCACAGCATTCGGGACATTCCCATAAGCGCTCTGTCCCCACCCTCAGCAACCAGCGAAGAGTTTCTGAATGAGATATTAACGTTTAGGTCCAACTGCCCTGGGTTTGCAATGAACCCACTACCTCGCCATCAGCTCATGGGGAGTTTAAGCACGAGGGCGATAAACCTTTCGGTCTCGCAGACTCTCTCTCTCTCTCTCTCTCTCTCTCTCTCTCTCTCTCTCTCTCTATCTATCTATCTATCTATGTTTCTCTATCCCTATCTCTCTCTCTTTCTCTCTCTCTCTCTCTCTCTATCTATCTATCTATCTATCTATCTATCTATCTATCTATCTATCTATCTATCTATCTATCTATCTATCTATCTATGTTTCTCTATCCCTATCTCTCCCTATCTCTATCTATCTATCTATCTATCTATCTATCTATCTATCTATCTATCTATCTATCTATCTATGTTTCTCTATCCCTATCTCTCTCTCTGTCTGTCTCTCTCTGTCTATCTATCTATCTATCTATCTATCTATCTATCTATCTATCTATCTATCCATCCATCCATCCATCCATCTATCTATCTATCTATCTATCTATCTATCTATCTATCTATCTAGCTATCTATCTCTATTCCTCTCTCTCTCTCTCTCTCTCTCTCTCTCTCTCTCTCGCTCTACACGCACACATATACACACATATTAAGGTCACTGTAAAAGTGCCTGTTATACTAATAAGAGAGAGCGGTGGCTAGTAGTGTCTAGACGCTTGCAGGCATGGTAGTCGTGAGTTCCAATTCGCACCGAGATGGATCTCTAAAACTGATGTGGGCTCCAAAGTGGACCCAGCCTGGAGTTGCTACCAGGAGATATCTTGGGAAGAGAAGGCGGCCGGCCTGATAGTGACCACCTCACTCATGAAGTGCGACTAGTCTATAATAAATATGGCTCTGTAAGCATATGACCAATATGCCTTGTTAAGTTAGTTGCATATCCTTTACAGGACGTCGCAGTCAGTTTCAGCATTTTTGGCTTTTTGTGATCTCTTGACATGTTTAGGTTCTGTAGTTTTCCATTGCTTTCTGAGCGGCCGACGCCCATTAATTTTACCATTACCTATACTTTACTTTACTTTACTTTACTTTACTTTACTTTACTTTACCTTACTTACATTAATATGAGCTGTAATAATACACAGTGAAAATGTTTGTAACTTGTTCAGTCTAGATAATTTAACTGTTATAAATAATATATCTATAAATAAAATCAACCATTACTAGAAATTAACCACGTTAGGTAGCATAGAACTCCGTTATAAACCACGGATGGCTAGAAATGAACACACTGTAACATGGCTGTTGAGTTACTTTCTATATGATCGTCAGAAACAGACCCACACAAAACTATCCACCAGTTCGACTGTGTTCTGTCTAACCGCATGTTCATCTTTATATAACTTCCTACCATCGGCATACAATGGGTGACTTCTGCTGATTCCTTATTCCCCAAAGTCTGCAGGCAATCACGTAGTCCATGGCACTCAAGTATTATTCCAACCTCCTTAAACAACACCAGAGTGTTAACATCCCAGGCGCCTCAAACAACACCAAAGTGTGAACAACCATGAGCCGCGCTCGCCATCACATCTGCTAGACACTCTTCACTAACTTTGAATAATGGACAGCATTATTTTACAAGAGTGCGGACGAAACATGAGACGCTACCATGGTCGTTGCTACCTTCGGAGACATAAAATAGTAAATTACTGTCTGAGCTTGTTAGATGAAATAACAGAAAGAGTTCTTTCGCGAGGTTCATGGCTTCTCCAAGTTAACCGTCCTGGGCTAAAACGGGTTGTTGGAATGCTGAAGAGATGTCTAGAGTAACCCTGTCGTGGGAAATATACTTTAAATCACGTATTCCTCGGATTATTTGCAAGACCGCATCTCTAGAACAGGCTCCACATAAGCTCACTGAGAATCCCCGGCTACTTTAAAAAAACCTAAAATAACACTGTAGTATATGCATTTATGTCTGTGCTCGGTTTCTAAACTAGTGATGTGGTTTTTATGTAACCAAGGCGCGCCCTGGCTCACAAAAAGACAGTAAAGATGTTGTTGTTAAATATGCTTTATTTGATATTAATTGGTTATGTGTCTAGGCAGAGCATACAAAAGCGCATTGACTGAAGCGTCTATCAGTCCGTGTTATATGTTAACTGTGCGTAACCTGCTACATATAAAAACACCAACAACAATAATATTAAACACCGCATTAACAACTACGACACCATATCGTGTAGCTTAACCCATTCACTATTACCAGTATTCTATGCCAGTGTAGCTTATAAAGGGCCCAGGTACTATTTATTTTATAACTTCCATTATTGCTCTTACATAGGTCTAAACACCCCCCCCCCCCCCCCCCCACTACCCTTACCCTCCCATTCCCGACCTGAAGATATGTTTATTTATATTTATTTTCAAGACTAGATCATCAGAGCGGGGGGTGGAGTGGCGTAGATGCAGCTCGCCCGTTTCTAACTTGAGAGCAATAAATTACATCCAGTTGCGTTCGATAACCCAAGAATGATATACACCCGTCTTCTCTCCCCTCCACTAACCCCTGAGAATGAATCCATCGTTCTCGGAAATTGGTGAAAACAAAGGTTCCGTGTGCACGTTGTACATCTTTCACATCCCCGCCGGTGCTAAGGAGTGTATGCACAGTTAGATCCTCACCATCACCATGTAGCCGGTTCCGTGTAGACCGTTGCTCTCATCATGGCCCACCAAACAGATCCTCGATCCTTGCCACATTCCCCGGTGTCGTGTATTTTCAAGCTCAAGGTGTCAGCGTTGCCCTGTCCATCTTCATGCTGGTCGACTCGTGCCCCTCCTTCCATAAACCATGCCTTCCATCATTCTTTTCAAACCACTGACATTTAATGCGGCAAAAGTTTTTCAGTTTCCGAGATATGGTGCTGTTTATGCCAAGTTTTTTTTTTCGATGTTCAGATCTTGTAGACCAGTGGTTCTCAACCGGTGGTAAATCCCCCCCCCCCGGGGGGGGGGGGGGGGTAAGGGTTTCCGGGGGGAGGGGAGATTAAGATTATTTTAAGATCGCGTTAATACAAGAACCGATTACTTGATATTGTTTTTCCCTTCATACTGTACGGTTCTGTACGTCTCAATCCTTCTAACATCCAATGTATAAAGTAAGTAGACCCACAAATCATGTTTTATGTAGACGTCTAGACTTGTTTTAGTATGTGCTATTAAATTTAGCTTCCAATATTACGTATACTGTGTAGGGGCGGAATTTTTTCGGTAAGAAATACGAAAGGGGGAATGACGTTCTGAAAATATGGTGAAGGGGGCATGGGCCAAAACAGTTTGAGAACCACTGTTGTAGATTATCAGTATTTTTCTTCTTCTTCTTGATCCCCGATAGTCTAAGAACAGTACTGTAACATTTAGTGTGGCCCTATTCGGTAGTCTAAGAACAGTACTGTAACATTTAGTGTGACCCTATTCGGTAGTCTAAGAACAGTACTGTAACATTTAGTGTGACCCTATTCGGTAGTCTAAGAACTACTGTAATATTTAGTATGACCCTATTCGGTAGTCTATGAACAGTACTGTAACATTTAGTGTGACCCTATTCAGTAGTCTAAGAACAGTACTGTAACATTTAGTGTGACCCTATTCGGTAGTCTAAGAACAGTACTGTAACATTTAGTGTGACCCTATTCGGTAGTCTAAGTAAAGTACTGTAACATTTAGTGTGACCCTATTCAGTAGTCTAAGAACATTACTGTAACATTTAGTGTGACCCTATTCGGTAGTCTAAGAACAGTACTGTAACATTTAGTGTGACCCTATTCGGTAGTCTAAGAACTACAGTAACATTTAGTGTGACCCTATTCGGTAGTCTAAGAAATAGTACTGTAACATTTAGTGTGACCCTATTCGGTAGTCTATGAACAGTACTGTAACATTTAGTGTGACCCTATTCGGTAGTCTAAGAACAGTACTGTAACATTTAGTGTGACCCTATTCGGTAGTCTAAGACCAGTACTGTAACATTTAGTGTGACCCTATTCAGTAGTCTAAGAACAGTACTGTAACATTTAGTGTGACCCTATTCGGTAGTCTAAGAACAGTACTGTAACATTTAGTGTGACCCTATTCGGTAGTCTAAGTAAAGTACTGTAACATTTAGTATGACCCTATTCAGTAGTCTAAGAACAGTACTGTAACATTTAGTGTGACCCTATTCGGTAGTCTAAGAACTACAGTAACATTTAGTGTGACCCTATTCGGTAGTCTAAGAACAAGTAATGTAACATTTAGTTTGACCCTATTCGGTAGTCTAAGTAAAGTACTGTAACATTTAGTGTGACCCTATTCAGTAGTCTAAGAACAGTACTGTAACATTTAGTGTGACCCTATTCGGTAGTCTAAGAACAGTACTGTAACATTTAGTGTGACCCTATTCGGTAGTCTAAGAACTACAGTAACATTTAGTGTGACCCTATTCGGTAGTCTAAGAACAGTACTGTAACATTTAGTGTGACCCTATTCGGTAGTCTAAGAACAGTACTGTAACATTTAGTGTGACCCTGTTCGGTAGTCTAAGAACAGTACTGTAACATTTAGTGTGACCCTATTCGGTAGTCTAAGAACAGTACTGTAACATTTAGTGTGACCCTATTCGGTAGTCTAAGAACAGTACTGTAACATTTAGTATGACCCTGTTCGGTAGTCTAAGAACAGTACTGTAACATTTAGTGTGACCCTATTCGGTAGTCTAAAAACAGTACTGTAACATTTAGTGTGACCCTATTCGGTAGTCTAAGAACAGTACTGTAACATTTAGTATGACCCTATTCGGTAGTCTATGAACAGTACTGTAACATTTAGTATGACCCTATTCGGTAGTATATGAACAGTACTGTAACATTTGGCGTGACCCTATTCGGTAGTCTAAGCAGAGTACTGTAACATTTGGCGTGACCCTATTCGGTAGTCTAAGAACAGTTCTGTAACATTTAGTATGACCCTATTCGGTAGTCTAAGAACAGTACTGTAACATTTAGTGTGACCCTATTCGGTAGTCTAAGAACAGTACTGTAACATTTAGTGTGACCCTATTCGGTAGTCTAAGCAGAGTACTGTAACATTTAGTGTGACCCTATTCGGTAGTCTAAGCAGAGTACTGTAACATTTAGTGTGACCCTATTCGGTAGTCTAAGCAGAGTACTGTAACATTTAGTGTGACCCTATTCGGTAGTCTATGAACAGTACTGTAACATTTAGTGTGACCCTATTCTGTAGTCTAAGCAGAGTACTGTAACATTTAGTGTGACCCTATTCGGTAGTCTAAGCAGAGTACTGTAACATTTAGTGTGACCCTATTCGGTAGTCTAAGAACTGTACTGTAACATTTAGTGTGACCCTATTCGGTAGTCTAAGAACAGTACTGTAACATTTAGTGTGACCCTATTCGTTAGTCTTCTTCTTCTTCTTCTGCGATCATCCGGAGTTGTTTTTTTTTTCTTTCGGATGTGATTGCGTTGTGCCTGTTTACAGCAGAGCTGCGTTCTTGCGCCGTTAGGCCGACACATCCGACTTCTGCGGGCATTTGTTGACCGGGTTAACCTTCCCGGGGGTTTCTTAGGACGTTTGACTCACTGTTGTGGTGTTATCCCCCATCCCAGCTGGCCCATATAGAACAGCCAAAGATCCTGGTCAGCCCTCAAGGGAAGGCAGGGGCAGACCATGTCATTCCCCGCCATCCAAGGAGGCTTCCATACTTGCAGAGCCGATACATAGCGCTCTGGTACTGGGCTCACCCAAGGAATCGTCACGTCCTGCACATGGCTGCTTAGCCTCACTTCCGTATATTGGGCCTTCCGTTCACCATAGGCTGTTCTTCCGGAAACCAGAAGTATGCAGTCTGCAGATGACATCCACACAGTGAGATTTCGATTCGGACTTTCCATGTAATGGATTTGCTAGCCAAGCAATATTCCATTTCGTGCCACTAGGACACTTTTCCACCTTTTATGAAGCCCACACAGCGAGCTTTCGATTTGGACTTTCCACATAATGGATTTGCTATCCAAGCAATATTCCATTTCATGCCTCTGGGTCTTCATGCACCTTTAAATGTCAACCTGAATGTAGTTAAAGTAAGCTGCGGTCAACTTGAGCTTGTTAACATCTCCATAGAGCTTGTCCTCAAATGAAGCAGGTGTGGGCCAAAATATCTTTCTCTGTTCTGCATACGTTGGGCAATCCTGCAGCAAGTGTTTTGCTGTCATTTTTCCAGTTCTACAATTACATTCATCGGTATCTCCTATCTTTAGTTTATTGAACAAGTGGTATTTCAGCCTGTTATGTCCTGTGCGGAGTCTGAAGATTGCTACTTGTTCTCTTCGGTCGAGTTTGTAATATGCATCATCCTTCTGGTGCCTGGATGCTCTGATTCCCATTTGGTTCTATAAGTGCTTTTTATCAACCTCTTTGCCTCATTATAGGTTATGTCTGTGTCAGGCTGTGGTAGTCGTCCGCCCTCTTTTGCCAGTCTGTCAGCCTCTTCATTTCCAGGTATACTGCAATGTGATGGGATCCACTGTATTACAACTTTTTTGGATTTCTGGCATAGACCATGGAGTGCTGCTCTTAGGTCAGCTAGTTCTGTGCTGTTTTTGCTCTTCAGTATTGAGACAGCTGACTTTGCATCTGTAAAGATAGCTATTTGCGTGTCTTTATTTTCCTCCATCAAAGCATTTCTGCTGCAGTTTTCAGAGCCTCTACCTCCGCTTTGAAGTTACTTGAAAACTTTCCAGTTGCCACTGAATGTGTTTTTTTCACTCCATTTTTTAAATTTAGGAGAATTCCTCCTCCTCCATTCTCTACTGAATTTTTGGCTGATCCATCTGTATATGCATGGGTCCAATTGCTGCTTGGGTAATGTTCTTTTATGTAGTTTAGGGTTATTTCTCTTCTTTCTGTTTCATGCTGAGTGTTCTTTTTCTCAATACCAGGAATGTTTTCTATCATCTCAGGCAGTTGCTGCTGTCTCCAAGCTGGGAACTTGTCTGCATTGTAAATTGGTTTGACTGTTGATATGTTAAGTATGGGATCTGCCCTAATCTTTCGTTTTGCAGTTTCTACAAAGTTGCTACGCTTCAGTCTTCCCTTTCCAAAACCACTAAACCTTTTATACATAGGGTGGTCTGTCAATCTTCTAAATTTTTCAGCTTGTTGCTAGGGCTCTGCTATCTCTTCTATCCTGCATTGGTTGTAAACAAGTTATCTTTTCTAATTCATTAATAGGCGTTGTCTTCAGGCTTCCAGTTATGATTCGCATTCCTTGGTTTTGGACTCTACTTATTTTGTTAAAGTTTGACTTAGCTGCTGTTGCCCAAGCTGCAATGCCATATTCCAGTGCTGGCCTCACCCGTCCAGTATATAACTTCTTGAGAACTTTCTCATCTGCTCCCCACGTTGTACCAGCAAGCTTTTTCATGATTGCCATTCTTTGCCTTGCTCTTGTTCGATTTTTCTCAACCTGTGTCTTCCATGTCAGGCGACGATCAAAGGTGACTCCTAGATAGTTTGGATTTTCTTCATGGCGCAATATTTTTCCATTCAATACCAGCTTAGGTTGCTGAGTTTTAGTTGAGAGGGAGAACAATGTGCATGTTGTTTTCTCCTCACTTATCTTCACTAGCCATGATTTTGACCAGTCCTCTAGCGCTAATAGGGCTTGCTGTATTTTGCTGTTAGCTGTACTAATATATTCTTCAGATGTCCATATGGCTAGGTCATCTGCAAAGGATGATGTGTGTACTCTGGCTGGAAAATTTTTCCGTGATGTCGTTTATATATGCTAGGAATAATGTTGGTGAAAGAACTCCTCCTTGGGGGACACCTTGCTCCAACAGCATCATTTTGCTGGTTTGTCCTTGTACTTTTGTCCTGGCAGTTCTGTTCTAAAGGTAGTGGCTGATCCATTTGTACATTTTCCCACAGACATGCATTTTTTGTAGTTTTACTTTCAGTCCTTCCTTCCATACTTTATCAAATGCTTTTTCTAAATCTATCCAGACCGCTAGTGTGTGCTTTTTCTCTTGGAAGGCATCCTCAATTTCCTGAGCTATATAGGTTATTTGATCTTCAGTGGATCTGTACTTTCTGAATCCTGCTTGGTGAGGTGTTAAGAGTTGGTTTTCTTCCAGATGCCATGTTAGCCTGCCATTGATAATGCGTTCCATTAATTTTCCTACACAGCTAAGAAGACTGATAGGTCGATAGCCATTTGGTTCTTCCAGGTCTTTTCCTTTCTTTGGGACTGGTATTAGTATAGCTTCCTTCCATGCCTGAGGGACTATTCCCCTCTTCCAGCTGTAATTTAGGACTGCTAGTAGTTTCTTTTTTGCCTTAGTGCCTAGTCCTATTAGCATTTCATTTGTGATTCCATCCTTTCCTGGTGATGTCTTCTTTTTTAGGGTATTCATTGCCTGTTCCATTTCTTCCATTGTTAGATTTGCCATCATATATTCTGCTGCTGTCTCTGTATATCTATGATGTATCTGTTTATCTTTGATTGCATTCTTCTGTTCGGCTGTAATATCAATGTGGTTTGCACTGGCATAGTGTTCCATTAGTGCATTGCAGCCTTTTTTCCTGTAAGCAAGGCATTTCCTTGTTTAATTGTTATTTGTTTGTTTCTAGGTCCTTCATTGTTCATGCTTTCACTAGTTTCCATAGTTTGTTTCCATCCCTGTCAAAATTCAGGTTTTCTGTTTTTTTTCCTCCAACAATCTCTTGTTGTTTGATTTACTGTTCTTTTATATTTTGCTGAGATGGCTTTGAGAGAGATGTTCGCTTCAGTTGTTTGTTCTCTCTCTGCGGTCTTCCTAGCATCTTCAACTTTGTCCTCCAAAATTTGTAGTTCTTCAGTCCAGTATGGTTTGTAATTTTTCCTCGCTCCTCTTGGAATAGACTCAGTGGCCGCCTGTATTATTGCTCTGTTTAGACTTTCCACCATTTGCTTCATGTTGCCATATCGTGTATTTATGTTTTCACAATATGTGTCTGTTAGTATGGCAAATCTGTCCCAATCTGCTCGTTTGTAATTCCAACGGGGCAAAGGCTTTTGCTCCTGTGGAACATACTCCATATTTATTACAAGCTTGATTGGTCTGTGGTCACTACCTGCTAATTGGTCAAGCACATGGCGATCGATTTTGTGGAGGATGTCTCCTGTGCAGAAAGCTAAGTCTGGAGTAGAAGTGGTAATCCATCTTCTGGAGTAAAAGCTCGGTGTGTCATCCGCTTTGTTGAGTAGATGGAGATTTGAGTCTATTTCCCAGTCCTCCACTTCATCTCCTCTTTTGTCAGTATCTGGGTATCCCCATCTTTCTGAACGGCTATTAAAGTCTCCGACAACAATGCAATTTGTGTCAGTTATTTCCATGTTTGAGAGTGTAAGATCCTTATCTGCCGGGCTATACAGATTGTAAATTCTTATTTTCACGTCCTTTATCATTATATCAACACCTATAATTTCCGTTTGGTTGTCAGAGATCACAGATACTTCGCTGCAAGGTATTGTATTTCGTGTAAGTATTAGAACTCCTCCTTTGTGTCCTTCGCGGTCGAAACGTGTGGCCTGATATCCCTTGACTGAAAATGTGCGATTGGCGTTGAGGTGTGTCTCTTGAATGCATGCCACATCTATTCTATCTTTATGAAGACGCTGTGTTAGGGAGGCTTTTCTTGTTATAAACTCCTTCTGCATTCCATTGTAGTATGTTGAGTGTCCGGGGTGTTTGGTCAATAACTCTTAACCTACTCCTCTGTGCCTTGACTCCACAGCACAGGGGAAGGTGACCACCAGTAGTCATGGGTGGACCCCCTCGAGGCAGGGGGCCCGGCACTATCACCGCCTGATGGGACTTCACGGGATTAGCACCATAACGATTTATTTTCATCTGTGGCATCATGAAATGATAAAGTTACGTTGCACTTCTTTGTCAAGCCTGTGGCTCAGTACATCCGATTTCGACAAGCATTTGTTCGGGATGCTTTCCCTAGCCTTTGACTGTCCCCAGTCTACCTACAAGGCAGCAGGTTTGTGCGTCACTTCGTCTGGTCCCTCTCCCTTGACCTGTCCGACATGGGTGACCCTACCAGTAGCTGTGCTACCGCCGGCATAGCTCTTGGGGTCATTGGAACGCTCAAGCCCCTCTACCTCGTCAAGGTGGACGCACGGCAGAGGGGATTCGTTAGTCTAAGAACTACTGTAACATTTAGTTTGACCCTATTCGGTAGTCTAAGAACAGTACTGTAACATTTAGTGTGACCCTATTCGGTAGTCTAAGAACAGTTACTGTAACATTTAGTGTGACCCTATTCGATAGTCAAAGAACAGTAATGTAACATTTAGTGTGACCTTATTCGGTAGTCTAAGAACTACTGTAACATTTAGTTTGACCCTATTCGGTAGTCTAAGAACAGTACTGTAACATTTAGTGTGACCCTGTTCGGTAGTCTAAGAACAGTACTGTAACATTTAGTTTGACCCTATTCGGCAGTCTAAGAACAGCACTGTAACATTTAGTGTGACCCTATTCGGTAGTCTATGAACAGTACTGTAACATTTAGTGTGACCTTATTCGGTAGTCTAAGAACAGTACTGTAACATTTAGTGTGACCCTATTCGGTAGTCTAAGAACAGTACTGTAACATTTAGTGTGACCTTATTCGGTAGTCTAAGAACAGTACTGTAACATTTAGTGTGACCCTATTCGGTAGTTTAAGAACTACTGTAACATTTAGTGTGACCTTATTCGGTAGTCTAAGAGCAGTACTGTAACATTTAGTGTGACCCTATTCGGTAGTCTAAGAACAGTACTGTAACATTTAGTGTGACCCTATTCGGTAGTCTAAGAACAGTACTGTAACATTTAGTGTGACCCTATTCGGAAACCACGAAGGGAAAGCACCGGGGGATTTATTATGTGATCTTAATGGACACATGGCATGATGTCTGCCTACCTCTTTCTCCCATTATCCATTGGATCCTAGACCCTGAACCAGCTGGCCCAAGCCATCCTATCCTCTGCTATCTCCTGTAGCACCCTCCCTGCTAACTCCATACTATTCATCCCTGTCTCTAATTCTCTGCTCCGTGTGCATTAAGGTCCTCATTTATTTCGGTAGCCTTGTGAGTTCGGCAGAACTGACTTTCTATGTGTACTATTATCATATGATATATGTGATTGCTGTACATTCGGATGTCTTGCACAGACACTGAAAATGAACTAAATATTACAGAGAAAAAGTTGCTTAGAAGAATTCTGGAGAACATAAGAACACAGAAAATCAAGGATAAAGTGCTGCAAAAGACAGTTTACAAACACAGGACAAGACAATCGTCTCTTTTATTGTTACGTAATGAAATATGAGGGACTATAGAACATTGTCTTCTTCGTCTCATCTCATCTTGTTCCTTTTGTACCTTGCGATGTCGCGGTGAAGCATAAACAGCAGGAGAGGCTTCATATATCGAGATTCCCATGGTCTCTGTTATTGCCTCTGTCCATCGTTACGTGGCCGGCATCTTCTGCATCCAATTGCTCCTTACATCATTGCTTGTTGTGGTATACTGTTAGTTGGCAATCTAGTTATATGGCCCAATTATTTAACTTGCTGCCTTCTGATAAAATCTAGCGCAGCTACAACAATTACTTTAGTCCTGATGTGTTAATTTCTGATTTTCTCCTTCTTGATACATTGAGAATTCTTCTCAGGAATCGCATTTCTCTTTTTCTGTCATTGTCCAGGTTTGGCATTGATAGTATAGATTTGGTAGCAAGATTGTGTTGTAGAGTGTTGTCTTAGTAACTGTTGATACGTGTTTGTTCTTTGGTATTGGTCCAATTGTCCAATAAGTTGGGTTGCCTTATTACATCTATTTATGATCTATCTTCTGATTTGATATTTGATGATATTATATTTCCTAAGTACTTGAAGCTCTTTACTTGTTTCAATGGGTGTTATTTTAGATGAATATTCGCTGTTGTTTTTCTCTTCGGTTATAGTCATTACCTCTGTTTTACTAATGCCAATTTTCTTGTTATGTTCCTTACACACTTCATTTAAACGATGCATGTGGTCTTGTAATTCTGCTTCTGATTTTGCTATTAGTGCTTTATCGTCCGCAAATAGAAGTTATTTAATGTTGTAATTTGCCGTTGGTTCTTCTTCTGTGTTCTGTTTGTCATGAGGTGTTCCTGCCGTCTATGTTTGGCTGGTTTCTTTACATATGCTGTCTATACAGGTTATGAACAAGAGGGGTTGGGAGGGGGAGGGGGCAGGACACAACCTTGCCGTACTCCAGATCTTATGGTGAAGGGTTCTGTGTGTCCTCCATTTGTTCTCACTATGCGTTCATTGTTGTTGTATAAGATTCTACATCAGATTGTCTGTCTTTTTCTTCTTCTACATTGATCCCCAGCTGGAGCATAGGCACTTAACCAACTCATGCCAAGAGGTCCTATCTTCCCCACTCTCTCGCAGCTCCGTTCTTGTCCTCCCCACATGTCTCAACCGTCTTTAATTCTCGCATGCATAGTTCTAATATTCTAGGTGCCAATCATGGATATTTTTCTAGGCTGAAAGTAGGTAAGTCGGCGATGCAGACACCTATCGGCTTTCTCCGCATCACGTAATAACTTTTCTAGAAGAGCCTCCTTAGCCTTGGATGGCTGGGTTTATACTTCTTCCTTCAACTCTAGACTTGATCATGGTTGGTTGGGTTTATCAGAAAGTTTTCAACGGGATAGGGTAGCCTGCTTTAGGCCAATCCTCCCCAATTGTCTCTTACGACATGCATGGTAGGCTACCGTGTTACTTTTCTTTGCTTCCCTTAAATTCTCGGCTTCAGACGGACGCTAGAACATTCTTGTACCAACAGGAACATTGCAGATATTAAACACAGTTGATAACAGAGAACGAAGATGAAGATGAATAAGTTGACATAGGGGCACAGAAAATGATCAGCCGTTGACAGTGAAAATGACTGAAAACTGGACATCATCACCCTTGCCGAGCGGCATGACACTGAAAGTCAGCATAATCATGTACCCTGCCAAATTGCGTCGGTGTTGGTGTGTCTCCATAGATCTAGGTCCCTGGTGTCTGGATCAGCTGTAATGATATTATTCCTCCGTGCCACAGTTTTAGACACCGACCATGTCTGTTGGTCTGCCTCTGCCGTTTATACAGCTGATGTTTCCAGTCGTGAAGGTACATTTCAATGCAACTTCTCTCTTGATAAGAAATGGCATGGCAATTTACAGAGTCAGGATTTTATTCTAAATTCAGTAGCCTATTTACACTACCCTCACATAACTCAAAGGTGAGCATACGAATACACCGCATCTTATCTGGCACTCCCGTACTGTGCCGACAGGCTAGGGTACCGAGTCTATTTCTACGGATATCGTAAACAACGCGGGCAACCGTATCCACATAGTTGTAAATAAATTGCGACGAGCAGCCTAAACAACAAATCCGACAACCTGATAACTAATGGTGGAAGGGGCCATTAGAAGTCTGTAAAAGAACTGCTAAAATGTCACAAGGCTGTTTTTTTTTTTTTTTTTAAGGTTTAATTCTATAGCTGTAGCAACCAAAGTATTCTGCTGACCACACCCTAAGCTGCAAACCATACTTCAGTTCATTATTATATTTTCTTGTTTCCGCTTTGTTAAGTACCGGTTGTTCAATGAAATGAAGACAACAGTTAAAGTAGCCACGCTTACATGTCATTACATTTCGGGATATGGTTTGGGGGTCTATCTGGTATATGAGCTAACTACTAACGATGGTTTTATTGATTAATAGCTGACCCTGCCCGGCTTCGCCCAGACCCTGGTGGGGAGCATCTCATTTAATTCATATAAGTAGTCATATAAGTTCTCGTTCCCGTTACCGACTGTCTGTCTGTCTGTCTGTCTGTCTGTCTGTCTGTCTGTCTGTCTGTATGTCTGTCTGTCTGTCTGTCTGTCTGTCTGACCCGGCCCGGCATTGCCCAGCTCCTGGTGGGGAGCATCTCATTTAATTCATATAAGTAGTCATATAAGTTCTCGTTCCCGTTACCGACTGTCTGTCTGTCTGTCTGTCTGTTTGTCTGTCTGTCTGTCTGTCTGTCTGTCTGTCTGACCCGGCCCGGCATTGCCCAGCTCCTGATGTGGAGCATCTCATTTAATTCATATAAGTAGTCATATAAGTTCCCGTTCCCGACTGTCTATCTGTCTGTCTATCTGTCTGTCTATCTGTCTGCCTGACCCTGCCCGGCTTCGCCCAGTCCCTGGTGGGGAGCATCTCATTTAATTCATATAAGTAGTCATATAAGTTCCCGTTCCCGTTACCGACTATCTGTCTGTCTGTCTGTCTGTCTGTCTGTCTGTCTGTCTGTCTGACCCGGCCCGGCATCGCCCAGCTCCTGGTGTGAAGCATCTCATTTAATTTATATAAGTAGTCATATAAGTTCCTGTTCCCGACTGTCTATCTGTCTGTCTGTCTGTCTGTCTATCTGTCTGCCTGACCCTGTCCGGCTTCGCCCAGTCCCTGGTGGGGAGCATCTCATTTAATTCATATAAGTAGTCATATAAGTTCTCATTAAATTCATACAACAACAAAAGTAACTTAAAAGAATGTCCTTCCACACACCATCCATTATTTTTAATGAAAACTCTTTCTAATCACCTGCATGACTACAGTAACTTCTTAAGCAAAAAAAGATGAGTTACAATGTTATGCATTGTGCATTATTTTTATGAAAACTTTGAAAATGCCTTACAGATTGTATCATTATTTATTATAACTCATATGCCGGTACATAACTATGGACAAAGAGTTTATAAATCTTTGAAAACGATGCCACAATATGACTATAAGTTATACATAAAAGTTATGCCCCTTGAAATAACTTTTACAGGAGTTAGGTCCCCTGAGATATATGAAATTATAATGAAAAATGAAAAATGAAATAATACTGAGTAAGCAGGCGATTTCACACTAACAAAATATCACAGTTGGCAGCGCTGGAATGAAAGGAAGGCGTGTAGAAAATTTCATCTCAATCGGATGCGCCGTTCGCGAACAAATAAAGGACATACATACATACATACAGACAGACGGAGATCGCCTTTTATATATAAGATTAGTATCACATCGGCCACCAGATATCTAGTGCTCATATTAAAGGGCTTGGATAAGCAAATCACCATATATATATATATATATATATATATATATATATATATATATATATATATATATATATATATATATATATATATATATATATATATATATATATATATATATATAATAAAGGATCCATTTTCACATCGCTAAGAGTATTTATGCATGGTGCAAGCCCCATATGTTTAAAACCAATTGCCCCTGAACGGGTGCTTTGGTCAATATCAAGTCGGCCGTCTTTACTTCCCACGAATTTTCTTGAGATCCTATAGATTTGGTTACTGAAAGAAATCCACATTTTGATGGCGATCGAACGCATACCATTAAACTCAAACCACTATCATGGCGGGCAAACAGACTAGTCATTATACCATCGAAGCAATGACATACATCCAGTGCAGATTTGTAACGTGCTCATATCTTGTGTTTTGGAAGATGTCTCTCTGGACATGCGCCTATACTGTGTACTGAAATGCCATGCCTACATTCACATTTTCCGGCATAACAACAAGGGCAACGGTTATTCTAGATTAGAAACTAAACACTAAGTTTCATTCATCCATGCCATGATCCTAGCCTATTAAGCAGCATTTCTCTAGTTGTGCCTCAGCCTCTTCTGTTGCTGATATTACCAGCCGTCACATTTTTCTACAACTCCCCTCTTCTCAGTACATGACCAAAGATCACTCTTTGTTTCTTTCTCATCATCATCATCATCATATCATCATCATCATCATCATCATCATCAAGTGCCCTGCCAGCTAGTGTGGGCGTTCATGTCTCTCCATAGATCGCTATCTTCGGTGTTCTAGGATAAAATCTGCAGATGATATTCATCCATGTCACTGTCTCAGTCCATTCAGCATTCACTTCCCTTGGTCTACCTCTGCCTCTCTTCCCCTTGATCGTTCCAGTTGCCACGATGTTCTCCAGTGCGCCTCTTCTCATCACATAAAGAAAGAAAGTAGTTTTTCTATATTTTAATAGTTGCGTATAATTCTCTACTTTCATGAACACCTTCATGGAAACCGTTGTTAGTCACTCAAGTCATCCAAGGTGTTACCAACATTCGTCTCAGAAACCACGTCACCGCTGTATCCATACTCTTCCACTGTCTCCGTTCACATTTCAATATTCACCCCAATACAACAGAACAGGTTTGATAGAATATTTCAGTACTTTCATTCTGACATTCAATGAAAGTGCTTTACGATTAAAGTGATTTATTACAAATGATATTTTTCATTTAACCGGTCCTGTGGCTTAGGAGATAGTCAGACGCTCAGTTTCATAACTGCCCTTTCTTACGGAGTCGAGTGTTCGTAATCAGCTGCGGGCGATTTAGGAAACAGAACACTTTGCGTCTATTTCCACGGTAATTTCCGTCGACCGTTCAGACAGCTAAGTCAGATAACTGAACTAACATTGCCAAATAAATCAGAAAAAGCCAATAAATGCTGGGGTTGACTACAACGTCCTGTAAAGGACATGCAACTAACTTTAACTTTTCATCTTCGGAAATAAAGTTTACACGTAACTATACTATAAATGACGCTGCACTGAAACAAAAACAAAACGTTAGACATTTCGGTTTAACAAAACCATCACGATTATAACAAAACATCACAAAGAGGTTGTTTGAGATTCTTTTAAACGTGTTAAACGTAAACTATGAGCTAATCTCCAAAAGCAGGACATTAACTCTTAAAGTTACTCAGAGTTAAACCACCGACCAACCAAATATCCACAGAAATTCGTGAAAAAACGCCCCACGCTTTGCATCGAAATAATAAAAATCCGCACTGCGTGTTTCCAGTTCCGCTGACAATTTGCGTCTGCGATACTCAGTTCTAAGGCGTAGGAGACGTATTTTGTTCAAACCACGGACTTGTTGCTTTTTGGTCGCCGGTGGCCTTATAACAGGTCTCTGTTCTTCTGAGGGCGGGCGAAGAAATATCATCACTATCCCACATATATTTTTGTGGAATCTTACTTCCGCCACATGATGCCATTAGCACGGCGCAGTGGGGATATAGCTGTCCTTTCATACCGTGGCGGTTTGCGTGCAGGCACAAAGACGGATATAAGGCAGATGCTGGGCGAGTTCTATACAACAAAGACCCGTATCGGTGCAGTTAACTGATTAAGCGCCATGGGATAATAAATCGTCTTATTAAAACTTTCCGTAACTGCCAAGGGTTTATACATCAAACTATAGTTTAAATATCAATATAGTGGTTTTTCCGTTGCAATCCCCCTTTAATTCGATATATAATATAACATGTCTGCTACCACTTTAACAACTTTTAAGTCATAACTGTGACAAATCACTGCTTCCCATTTTCCACATACATTTTTGTTTGATCCAAACTTACTTTTTTTTATTGGTACTGAATATGTTAAAATTTAAACGGTTGTTGTTGTTGTTGTTGTTGTTATTGTTGTTGTTGTTGTTGTTGTTGTTGTTGATTATTCGCTAGCAAGCTTTATGCAGATATGTTCCGGAACACGGCAGTGGTATTCCCACAAACTAAACTATAAACAAATTTTGATTTGAATGACTAAAGTCGGGAGGGTCGACTTCATTGGCTTTACCCAATCTGGCTCGGTCTCTCCACCCCCTCGGAATGCCCAGCCGCTTGCCGAGAGCATCTCACAACGCACGAACTCCGTTGCTCAAGCGATGAACCCCCACTCCCGAGTCTCCAGAAAATGACACTTGTGGTCTAAACGTCGCTGTCTGGGAGCGAACCCCCGAAAACGCGAGACAGAAGGCTTAACCACTTCGCTGTCAGTAGCAAGTAGAAATCAGCAATCAAGCAGAAAAACGCAAAAGGGAGAGCAAGATGCATTGCATGCCACCTAAGAAACTAAATTAGAACCAAACCCAACAGCAGAAGAAGCAACAGATGTGGAGGACATGCACGATGTACTCACACGCATGTATAAAATGCGAGATCAGAGACTTTACCTTACGGCACCATTAAAAAAAGAATCACCGTTGGGAGACATAAGATCTTTAATATTAGATATACCACATCAAGCAATGATGTACAGGCCAAATAGAAGCAGAAGAAGAGGCAAACAGTGTAAACGGTTAACAGAAGGAATAACAGAGTCCATGGGAATCTCGATACATGAAGCCCATAAACGGGCACTCTCCCTGCTGTTTATGCTTCACCTCGACACCGCAAGGTACAAGAGGAACATGATGAGATTAGATGGCATGATGCGGATGATACAATACTGATTGCAGGCAATGGTCAGGATCTGCAAAATTTACTAGATGCGATTGTTATACACAGGGAACAACTAGGAATAGAATTAAATTGTAAGAAGGCACAGATTATGGTCGTCACTAGTAAGAAAGGAATATAATATACGGGTAAATGGGAATATTCTTAAACAGGTGAATCGGTATAACTATCTTGGAACAGTCATAACATTTGATGGGAGATGCCTTGAAGAGATTAGAACAAGAATCGCCATGGCGAAAACATACTGACAAATAAAACGATGTCAGTTACAACGAGAAAAGAGTGTTGAAGTGCTACATAGAACCTGTACTTTTGTAAGGATGTAAAACGTTGACAATGAGCAGACAAGTTGAAAAACATCTAATGGTAGTGGAAATGCGGTTTCTGAGGAAACTGCAAAGAATACCATGGACAGACAGAAAAAAAACCCATGAGCAAGTCCTACAAGAAACAAATGAAAACAGTAAATCGATTAGAGAAATTAGATGTTGACAATCAACATGTTTTGACACGTTATAAGAAGAAATAAATAAGAGAACTTGGTGACAAATGGCAAGATTGGGGGGAAAGAAAAGGGGAAGACAGAAAGTAACTATCTGGATGACTTGATCCTGCGGCATGGTCAATTCAAGAACACGGAACTGATTCACGACTCTGGTGATCGTGTGAGATGGCGAAACATGACCGCCCACCTTAATCGGCACGGTACATGATGATGGTAATGAATAAAACATTTTAAAAACTACGGATTAGTCTTTATTAGTCCTTGTTCTGTTCAGGGCAACATCTGTAACAGATAACCAACTCAGGAATTAGGCGCAGAAAGCATGCAGGCAGGAGCAAGAGGACAAATGCAAGCCTGAGGTGGGTCCTACCGAGGACTAGCACTTTTTTAGAATTAACACCATAAACGCTCAAGAGACGTGAGAACAATCTTCGCCGACGGAAGGAAAACACATTAGAAACCAGCAAAATAGTATAACAACCCCGGCTGGCAAGACAGGCAGTAAATCCGCAGCAACAGAAAGGGGCTGGGTCGACTATACAGACTGGATAATTGGGGGAAGACGCAAGACAAAGAACTTAACTATAACCAAGGCTACTAACCAGCTCCGTGGCGAAGGGTTTTCGAAAGCAGCTCGTAATCCCACATACCTGCGTTCGAAACACAGCTGTGGGCGATTTGGCAGCAGACCGTCTTACGTTGGATTCTTATGAAATGGTATGGGTTCCGGTTGTTCAGAAAGCAATGGCCGACCATTGAACGTAAACTTACCCAGAAATCGCGAACAGCCAAAACATACTGGGGATCTAAGTCCTGTAAATGATATGCAGCTAACTTTTTACTAAAGCAGGTTGAAGAGTATAATTTCCCCCCCCCCCCCCCCCCCAAAAAAAAAAAAAGAACGAAGGATCGAACTAAAATAGATAGCTCATGTTACAAAACGAGTAACTAACACTGAAAATCAGCATTTGCCTCTTCGACTTCTGCTGCGAGAGACTGAATTTATGTCCTTATTCCTTTGTGCAGTGGCATCGATTCGTCATCATAATTCAAACATAAAAATTCATAGAAGCAATATTATGTTGCTTTCATCATGATCATGCATTATGCCGATTTGCGAGGACTAACATCGTTGGCTATCGTCAGATAAGTATACCCCAGTGCTACCAATATTATGAGTTCCCACCTTTCTATAAAGCTCAAATAATAAAACATATGAAGTCATAAACTGCCATACGATGTATCATCTTCATGAGCCCTGCCAAATTCCGTAAGCGCTGAAGTTCCACAGACCAAGGTCCGCTGCTGTATTTTCTACCGCTGATCTTTGTTCAGCTTTGCCTCTCTTCTCATTTTATGACCAAAATCACTGCTTGCCTTTTTATTATACTTAATTAGCAGGTCCATTGCAGAACGTCTCTCTGTCTCTCTCTCTCTGTCTCTCTTTCTCTGTCTGTCTGTCACAGGATAATTAACTTGTCAGTCGATCGATGACAACCAGGCCCGACATTATTTTGCTAACACAATTGACTCTTTTATAGTGAACAAACTTAGGGAAATACGTCGGTACAGATTCTCGACACCTGGTCAACAGTGTGTATGAGATCAAAGGGAGTCACGTCGAGTTGTCTACACATAGTCGACAAGTTGATGACAGGATGTTGTTCGAGAGGTGTGTACTGGCGACATTTGTCTACAAAACGGAAGTTGGCCGTTGCAAGTGATAGACAGAATTTGGCTCTTAGGGGAAGGGTCAGAAGGAAT
>JACEFZ010000930.1:0-12500 GCA_014155875.1 Cepaea nemoralis
TTTTTTCTTTCGAGCGAGGCCCATCCAAGGGGGTCCCAACCCGCAGATGGTTACGAACGCAGGTAAGCGGGCTTACGAATCGCGTCCGCAAATCTTTAGCCATGGAGACGGCTAATATTAGTTGTTTTTTTTTCCCCGCATATCCTTTTAAAGTACATTGCAATTCAGACCAGCATTTTTCAGCTGCTGTTGATGTCTTGGCAAGTTTTACGTCAGTAGTTTGCCATTGCTTTCTGAACGACCGGCTGATATACCCCTGTAAGTAACCAACGCGACGCGATCCGCTGCCGAATATATGGGATTGCGAACAACGTCCTTAAAACCTGCACCAGGGAGACCGGCTAATATTAGTAATTAGTTTTTTGGTTTTTTTTTTCGCATATCCTTTTTTCGCTGTCAACTTTAGCATCTTTCAACTGATTGATTTCTTGGCAAGATTGCGCTCAGTAGTTTGTCATTGCTTTCTGAGCGACCGGCTCACATACCCCGTAAGTTACCGACGTGGAGAGAACCGCTACCAATTCTCGCGCACGCCACGTTACTCACGAGAGTATACGGGATTACGGAGAAAGTCGTGTAACACCTGGACCAGGGAGATCGGCACATCCTGGAAATGTTATGAACTCTACTTGAGCCGGTGAATGGTTGTCCCTCTTCCCGGACTTGTTGACCAGTCGCGGCTTGTATGCTACAGGTACAGGTAACCCGAGGGTTGAACAACGCTGTCCGGTGTGAGGGTCGGGAGCTGGAGGTAGGGGCGGGGGAATCGACCGGTTGCGGCAGCTACCTGCCTGCACCCGACGGCGGCCCCGCCGGAGGACGTGTGCCGCGTGCGCTGTTGTGGTGATATTTGAAATGACATTTAGTACCGGCCGTAAACCAACCTGGGGATAAACCAGCGGCGTGCAACGTGTACATGGGGTGTGTACGAGGTACGCGGTGCTTGTTGTCTGTGGGTTAGGAGTCAAGGACAGGGTGGGGATGGGTTGTTTGGTTAGGTGTGAATATCAGAAACGTGTATACAAGCATGCATGTACACATAACTACTTACCTACATACCTACCTGCTTATCTTAATCTAATACCTACCTACTTACTAACCTATCTATAGACAGAGGCATTCGTTTCTCTCTCTCTCTCTCTCTCTCTCTCTCTCCTTTCTCCCGCGCCTCACCCCCCCCCCCCCCCCAAATTAGGAATCTTTGTCTCCTACTCTTTTGTCCTCAAATATCTCCCTCTTACCCTCTCTCTATCAATCACTCCCACTCTCTCTCTCTCTCTCTCTCTCTCTCTTTCTCGCTCTGTCAGTCTGTCTCTATCTATCTATCTCTCTTATAGTCACTCACTTCTATTCTTTCTTTCTTTCTTTCTTTCTTTCTTTCTCTATCTCGCTCTCTGTCAGCCACTCACTAACTCACGCCTGCTCTTTCTCAGCCTCTCTCCCTCTCCCCCCTCTATCTCTCTATTCCCCCTCCCTCTACCCCCCCCCCACCCCCTCAATACTCCGATATGTTGTGTATGTACCCCAGAATGCTGTACATGAAGAAATATTAGGAAAATAAAATATATTGTGCTATGTGGGTACTACTGCATAGTTGCCTCTCTCTCTCTCTCTCTCTCTCTCTCTCTCTCTCTCTCTCTCTCTCTCTCTCTCCCCCCCCCTCTCTCTCTCTCCCTCTCACTCCCACGCACACACACTCTCTCTCTAAATAAAGTTCGTTCTCTCTCTCTCTCTCTCTCTCTCTCTCTCTCTCTCTCTCTCTCTCTCTCTCTCCTTTCTCTCTCTCTCTCTCTCTTGCTATCTTGCTGTCTTTCACTCTCACTCAGTCTTGCTTTCACTCCGCTTGAATAACTCCGCTGCTCTTGTTTAGTCTTCCCTGGCCCCTGTTTTCTCTCTCTCTCTCTCTCTCTCTCTCTCTCTCTCTCTCTCTCTCTCTCTCTCTCTCTCTCTCGTCTCTCTCTCTCTTCTCATCTCCTGCCCTCCCCCTCTTTCCCCACTCTCTCATCGATGCCAACGTTTATCTCCCAAACGTGGCTATTTGTCTCAAACTCTTCTCATTAAAATTACCCACTGGCCAGGCTGTCAGTTAAACTCTGCCTTCGGCCCGTCACGTGGTCCCTCGATGCTCCCTCGCGAGACCAGGCTACTGTGGATCGAGTAATTAACCCCATCACACACACACATCCCTTCCTCCCACATGCAAATATTTTACAAAATTATATCCTCTATTGACAGTAATTGAATCAAATTAAAAACTCGGAATCCGCCATCCCTCCCCTGCCCGCCCCTATGGGTCGGCACGTGTTTCCATAGAAACCACCAGGGATTGTTCTAGAAGGCTCGCGGGCTCCATTTCCGCTCGGAAATCAATATATTTTAACAGTAATTAGATTGCATTAGGAAATGAACTTTATCTTCCCACAAACGGGGGTTCCAAATCTGCCGTCCCCACCGCCGCTTCGTCTTAGTCGTCTCCCGGCAACCTGCCAATTCTTCCACGTTTGGTGTCTTGTGACAGCGCCTCAGTGGCCTAGAGGCCGGACGTCGGTCTCAAACTCTACTTAGAAAATACTGAAAGGTTCAATACTTGCTCTCCAACTTGATCTTGGGGTAATATGTCAGGCTTATAGCCTACTCGGATAAGGGCGGAAAACTTTCGGGGCCAAGTGTGCGCGATTACCCAGGTTGAAAATGGCCCAGCAGGTGGGAATCTCAAAGCGCAATCCAAAAACTCAACTCAGCTCAACTTAACTTAGCTCAGCTCACCTCAACTCAGCTAAATCCAACGTAGCTTAGCTGAAATCATCTTAGCCCAACTCAACTCAATTCAGCTAAACTCAGCTCAGCTCAGCTTAACTCAATTATACTCAGCTCAGCTCAGCTCAGCTCAATTCAACTCAGCAACTCAACTCAGCTCAACTCACCTCAAATCACACACACCTCAACACAACTCAAATCACACACACCTCAACACAGCTCAACCCAACACAACTCAACACAGCTCAACTCAACGGCAGTCTCTGTATGGCCACGGGGCTTAATGCTCTTGCGCTGACACTTCGGTGCGCTGATGGTGAAGTACTTTGTTCAACCGCTCTGTTGAACTTCAGCGTTAACTTCTCGTTCAGAAATCAGTGGCAAACTACTGAACGTAAACATATCTGGAACAATCAACAAGGGGTTGGGTTTCATGGCACCACCTTGCAGCACACGACATGCAACATTGTTTAATGTTCCAGCTCGTGTGAAAGGGCAGCAGCCACCTCATCTCACTAACCTAGATTAGGTTAGCTTACGTCCTGACACTTCACACCCCGACATTATGGCATGTGCGATGGGCCTACCCTCAGAGCCGCGATGGCCTTGTGGGTAGACGCAGGACTCTCGTCCTGGAGGGTTGGAGTTTGAGTTCGCATTGAGGCGGATTTTGTAACACTGTCCTGTGCTTCCATGTCGACCAGTCACAAATGGGCACCAGGAAGCGTCTCGGGAGGTAAAGGCGATCGCCATCACCTCCGAATGGAGATTGGTCTATAAGAATATGCACATATATCTAGTGCGCCTTGGGCTGGATACAAGACTGATGACTGATGCAGCACATCGGAGGGCAGCGTCGAGAGCAGGCCGGCGACAGACCGACAACTATACACATGGGAAGACTGTCAAGAGATGCATGAATAACAGTATAACAATACAGCAGCGAAACAGGTATGCGTAACCCTAGGGAAACGATGAGGCAGTGATCTATGGGCCGCCAAGAGTAGAACACTTAGCATTGTTTGCATCAGCAGCAACAACAACAACAACATATACACTGATATCATTGTTGGGAAAATCGTGAGGCTACTAAGACGGCAAATAAGCAAATTTACAAGTGTGCTTAATTGTGGTCATAAAGTGAGCAAAACATGGGTGTTTGGTGAACAAGAAACAGTTGCTCAAATAGGCCGGGGACTCAGAAATAGGTTAGTTACATATACTTTGCAAGACGTAGCAATCAACCCCAGCATCTTTTTACTGTTAGTGATATTTAAACATTGAGCTCAACCCACTTCTGGCAATGTTAATCATATTCCGGTAAGAACCTAAGGCCTTGTCCACGTCAATATGGAAGCATTAGCCTCGAGTTTCGCTCTCGTTTGAGCTCGTCAGTTAGTGATATTTTGCCAAGTTTATTGTCAATATGGCTTTCTGAATAAACGGCACTCATACCATTATATAAAAATTATTGCAAGGCGGTTTTCTTCTAAATCGCCCACAGCTGTGTTGCGAACGCGGTATGCTGGATTACGAATTTCGTTCGTAATCCCTTCGTCACAGTGCCGGCTCTCAGTAATTAGGTGTCTAAACATGAGGCTATGCAGACAGAAAGACTTCATGGTGACTGTGTGATTACCGCGGGGATAACACATGCTCCACATTGGAAGGGTGTAAGAGACCGTGTGTCTTATGTATATTTAAGTCAATATATGATTAATCTATTCACTTTATATCATATACGGGGTGTATTTTTAATGACTGTGGGGATTTTGAAAATATTGCCGTTCCAAGTTTTATATTTACCTTTTATATTGCATGAGTTCATTGAGGGTAAATACAAAACTTGGAACGGCAATATTTTCAAAAACACCACAGTCATTAAAAATACACCATATACAACTCCGGAGCATGCACCTGGCGATAGGCAGCGGAATGTGCCAGGCAATAAGTCGTGCAACCTCTTGTCTGTGGCTTCTGTGTGTAAATTGACTTAGGGAATACACTTGTGAAATGCCCAAGTCTCCTTGGGCTTTCTCCCCCCCCCCCCCCCCCCTCCCCGCATATCCTCTACAGGACATCGCTGTCAACATCAGCATCTTTCAGCTGATTGTTGATTTCTTGGCAAGATTACGCTCAGTAGTTTGCCATTGTTTTCTGAGCGACCGGCTTACATACCCCGTAAGTTACCACCGACGACATCAACACACCGATTGTTTAAGAACGCGGGTTCTTATCCATTCGGCCATGCTGCTCCAATTTCTCTCTTCTACGTCTGTGAGCGCCAGTCAATACTCAGTAATTTGTTGATGTAGCTCAAAGAGACGGAAGTATAACTACAATCAGAAGTGGCGCGCCGGGCCAAGTCATTGATCGGTTTATAATTGAGAACGGACTGATAGACAGACTTGTAATTATCTCTCCCGTAACATCAAATAAACCACGGTCAAAAGAAAGACTAGCTTCCAGCTCTAGCCGACAAACTGGCAAACGGTTTTCTTAAGCTCTGCTAAAAATCGATAGGCTGACTTTTCAGACATCAAAAGCCAAATCAGCGAGTATCTCTGGGGTTAGAAAACTGCTACTCTCAAATTTACTTCATCACGCGCAGTGGAAGGGAACCTTTGATGTCCGGATGAGTCGAGAGGCGGTGTCTGGAGGCACTCGCGCTGAGATTCAATCAGGCAGTGTTACATATTTTAGAGTCCGTGTTTGAAACCTCCAGAAATTGTTCTTTGGTTGTGATCGTATTTGGTTTGTCTTTGATTGACGTTCTGTGGATGGCCTAGAGGTTAGGGTACGGACGGGTCTCAAATTGAACATTCGGTCATATTAAATACATTTATTGGCACTCACGGAAGTACGGGGGAAGGGAGGGGGTGGCGATGAGGGACAAATTAGACAGTATTGTAATTGGAAGCTATAGCCACATTTAGATTCTACTTCATCTACTTCTTCTTCTTTCTCTTCCTCCTCCTCCAACTCTTCTTCTTCTTCTTCTTCTTCTTCTTCTTCTTCTTCTTCTTCTTCTTCTTCTTCTTCTTCTTCTTCTTCTTCTTCTTCTTCTTCTTCTTCTCCTCCTCCTCCTACTCCTCCTACTCCTACTCCTCCTACTACTCCTACTCCTCATACACCTACTCCTACTCCTCCTACTCCTACTCCTCCTCCTACTCCTACTCCTCCTACTACTCCTACTCCTCCTACTCCTCATACACCTACTCCTACTCCTCCTACTCCTACTCCTCCTCCTACTCCTACTCCTCCTACTCCTCCTCCTACTCCTCCTACTCCTACTCCTCCCACTCCTCCTACTCCTCCTACTCCTCCTACTCCTACTCCTGCTCCTCCTCCTACTCCTACTCCTCCTACTCCTACTCCTCCTCCTCCTCTTTCTTCTCCTTCGTCTTCTTCTTGTTTTATTTTGAGTATTTCTTGTTTGTTGGTAAAGACCAGGCTTGAAATGTTCGTCTATGTCACTGTGTCTTTTTACACTCGTCGAACTTCGTAGTACTACTTTGTGTTTAACCAGCAGGTGAGTGAGTGAGTGGCTGCATGAGTTATTGAGAACCGAGCGGGTGAGTGAGTGAGTAGCTGCATGAGTTATTGAGAACCGAGCGGGTGAGTTAGTGAGTGGCTGCATGAGTTATTGAGAACCGAGCGGGTGAGTGAGTGAGTGGCTGCATGAGTTATTGAGAACCGAGCAGGTGAGTGAGTGAGTGGCTGCTTGAGTTATTGAGAACCGAGTGGTGAGTGAGTGAGTGGCTGCATGAGTTATTGAGAACCGAGCAGGTGAGTGAGTGAGTGGCTGCTTGAGTTATTGAGAACCGAGTGGTGAGTGAGTGAGTGGCTGCATGAGTTATTGAGAACCGAGCGGGTGAGTTAGTGAGTGGCTGCATGAGTTATTGAGAACCGAGCGGTGAGTGAGTGAGTGGCTGCATGAGTTATTGAGAACCGAGCGGTGAGTGAGTGAGTGGCTGCATGAGTTATTGAGAACCGAACGGTGAGTTAGTGAATGGCTTGATGAGTTATTGAGAACCGAGAGGTGAGTGAGTGGCTTTATGAGTTATTGAGAACCGAAGTAGTGAATGAGTAAGTAGCTGCAGGAGTTATTGATAATCAAGCGAGTGAGTGAATGAGTGGCTGCGTGAGTTATTGAGAACCGAGCGATTGAGTGAGTGAGTCAGTGAGGTCAGTGAGTGATTGAGTGAGTCGCTGCGTGAGTTAGAACGTGCGAGTGAGTGAGTGGCTGCATGAGTTTGTGAGAAGCGAGCGAGAGAGTGAGTGAGTAAGTTGCTGCATGAGTTCTGAAAACCAAGCGGGTGAGTCAGTGAGTGAGTGAGTGAGTGAGTGGCTGAAATAGTTATTGAGAGTGAGTAAGTAAATACGACATAATTCCAGCTTTTGTTTGCCAACTTTCGCCTGTTATCTTTGGCCTGACCCAGCTTTCCCCCCGGCCTCCCCTCTTATCTGACAGCCAGGTTGGAGGCAGCGGAGATAAGCCAGCCTCGGCCAGCCCGATTCTGCCAGCCCGCCTCTCCTATCTCCGGGTATTATGTTCCGTTTAGAGAGTGCCAGGCGCTGTCGGGTGGATAGCGGTAATACATATTATCTAGCAGCTTATTAGCACTGCTTCTATTGTTTCTTGTGGTGTCTAGATTCTTCTTCTTCTTCTTCTTCTTCTTCTTCTTCTTCTTCTTCTTCTTCTTCTTCTTCTTCTTCTTCTTCTTCTTCTTCTTCTTCTTCTTCTTCTTCTTCTTCTTCTTCTTCTTCTTCTTCTTCTTCATCTCCTCCTCCTACTACTACTACTACTACTACTACTACTACTACTACTACTACTACTACTACTACTACTACTACTACTACTACTACTACTACCTCTTCTCCTCCTCCTACCTATTATGTTGTATGAAATTTACAGAGGGTGAATACAAAACTTGCACCGGCAATATTTTCAAACACTGCACAGTCATTAAAGATACACCCTGTATGTGGTACTGGCGCCATATTTGTATAGACTGACCGGTACTCAGCGAGTGATGTGGTCAACTTTACTTCCCAGTATAACTTCTGGTACACATTTTAGGCTGAAGTGACTGGCTCGCCCAGGTAGATTTTAATACGGAGATTCGAACACGTGACATCGGACCGGCAGGCAAACGTGCTAGTTACTGCGCCGCCGCAGCTCCAGTGGGTGGCTGGTGGGGTCTGGTAGAGCCTCCACAAATGAAGGAAACTGGAGCCATGAATGAAGTACTTCCACATCACATCTTTGGTGGAGCTTGACATCCTCACGAATAGTTTGCCCAGGAGAGTCTAGTGATCACAGGTTCCCCAGGACGGCCTAGTGAATACACGTTCCACGGGAGAGCCTAGAGAATATGGTTCCACATGAGACGCTAGTGAATATAGGTTCTACATGAGACGCTAGTGAATATAGGTTCTACAGGAGACGCTAGTGAATATAGGTTCTACATGAGACGCTAGTGAATATAGGTTCTACATGAGACGCTAGTGAATATAGGTTCTACATGAGACGCTAGTGAATATAGGTTCTACATGAGACGCTAGTGAATATAGGTTCTACATGAGATGCTAGTGAATATAGGTTCTACATGAGACGCTAGTGAATATAGGTTCTACATGAGACGCTAGTGAATATAGGTTCTACAGGAGACGCTAGTGAATATAGGTTCTACATGAGACGCTAGTGAATATAGGTTCTACATGAGACGCTAGTGAACATAGGTTCTACATGAGACGCTAGTGAATATAGGTTCTACATGAGACGCTAGTGAATATAGGTTCTACATGAGACGCTAGTGAATATAGGTTCTACATGAGACGCTAGTGAATATAGGTTCTACATGAGACGCTAGTGAATATAGGTTCTACATGAGACGCTAGTGATTATAGGTTCTACATGAGACGCTAGTGAATATAGGTTCTACAGGAGACGCTAGTGAATATAGGTTCTACATGAGACGCTAGTGAATATAGGTTCTACATGAGACGCTAGTGAATATAGGTTCTACATGAGACGCTAGTGAATATAGGTTCTACATGAGACGCTAGTGAATATAGGTTCTACATGAGACGCTAGTGAATATAGGTTCCACATGAGACGCTAGTGAATATAGGTTCTACATGAGACGCTAGTGAATATAGGTTCTACAAGAGACGCTAGTGAATATAGGTTCTACATGAGACGCTAGTAAATATAGGTTCTACATGAGACGCTAGTGAATATAGGTTCTACATGAGACGCTAGTGAATATAGGTTCTACATGAGACGCTAGTGAATATAGGTTCTACATGAGACGCTAGTGAATATAGGTTCCACATGAGACACTAGTGTATAAAGGTTCTACATGAGACGCTAGTGAACATAGGTTCTACATGAGACGCTAGTGAACATAGGTTCTACATGAGACGCTAGTGAATATAGGTTCTACATGAGACGCTAGTGAACATAGGTTCTACATGAGACGCTAGTGAATATAGGTTCTACATGAGACGCTAGTGAATATAGGTTCTACATGAGACGCTAGTGAACATAGGTTCTACATGAGACGCTAGTGAACATAGGTTCCACAGGAGACGATAATGAATACATGTTCCCCAGGAGACGCTAATGAATACATGTTCCCCAGGAGACGATAATGAATACATGTTCCCCAGGAGACGCTAATGAATACATGTTCCCCAGGAGACGATAATGAATACATGTTCCCCAGGAGACGCTAATGAATACATGTTCCCCAGGAGACGCTAATGAATACATGTTCCCTAGGAGACGCTAATAAATACAGGTTCCCCAGGAGACGCTAATGAATACATGTTCCCTAGGAGACGCTAATAAATGCAGGTTCCCCAGGAGACGCTAATGAATACATGTTCCCCAGGAGACGCTAATGAATACATGTTCCCTAGGAGACGCTAATGAATACATGTTCCCTAGGAGACGCTAATAAATGCAGGTTCCACAGGAGACGCTAATGAATACATGTTCCCCAGGAGACGCTAATGAATACATGTTCCCTAGGAGACGCTAATAAATGCAGGTTCCCCAGGAGACGCTAATGAATACATGTTCCCCAGGAGACGCTAATGAATACATGTTCCCCAGGAGACGCTAATGAATACATGTTCCCCGGGAGACGCTAATGAATACATGTTCCCCAGGAGACGCTAATGAATACATGTTCCCTAGGAGACGCTAATAAATGCAGGTTCCACAGGAGACGTTAATGAATACATGTTCCCCAGGAGACGATAATGAATACATGTTCCCCAGGAGACGCTAATGAATACATGTTCCCCAGGAGACGATAATGAATACATGTCCCACGGAAGAGCATTGGAGTTCAAATTAACCCGTCTGTACAGCCCGGAGTTCATATTGCCTGCTTGACATATCTTCTGAGCTGAGTTAAACCAAGAACCGACATCACAGGACATTCCCATACACGCTCCGTCCTCATCTTCAACAACCAGCGAAGAGTTCCAATACTAACGGTTCCGGTTACAATCTGAGTATGTGTCAGTGTGGATACTGCTCGGATAACTGAGCGGCGGCCATATCCCCTGCCCTCTCCCTGCCGCACCATTCTCTCCAGACAATGATATATAGTTTTGTCTACGCCATACACCCGCTCCTAAAGGCCCCGTCTAGATTTATATTATCGTGCACCAATAACCCACCTTGAGATGCAGTCCCAGCCAGTCTGCCAGCCTGCTCATATCCCCACACACCAGCGTGCCTGGGGGAGAGTTCCAACGGATGTTCCATGTCTTTGATTTGTTAAGCATGGCCTGTCTATGCACATGGAAAGACAGGTGCTTCAGCCTGTTGATTCTCAGCCAGTTCTCTCTCTCTCTCTCTCTCTCTCTCTCTCTCTCTCTCTCTCTCTCTCTCTCATCTCTCTCTTTACATCTCTTTTTCTCTCTCTTTATCTCTCTCTCTCTCTTTGACTCTCTTATCTCTCTCTCTTTAGCTCTCTCGTTAACTCTCTCTCTCTCTTTATATTTCTCGTTAACTCTCTCTTTATATTTCTCTCTTTCACTCTCTATCTCTCTCTTTATATCTCTTTCACTCTCTCTTTATGTATCTCTTACTCTCTTCTTTATCTCTTTCTTCATATCTATTTATATCTCTTTCTTTCTCTCCTTATCTCTCTTTCTCTCTCTCTTTCTCTCTCTCACTATTTCTCTCTCTCTCTCTCTCTCCCTTTTCCTTTCCTTTATCTCTCTTTTATATCTCTTTCACTCTCTCTTACTCCCTCTTTATCTCTCTCTTACTCCCTCTTTATCTCTCTCTTCATATCTCTTTAAATCTCTTTCTCTCTCTCGTTATCTCTCTCTTTCTCTCTCTCTCTCTCGTTCCCTCATGTTGAACTCCTAGTCCATACCCATGCTACTTTATCTAGTGCACTTGACTGATGTTTGCGCGCGGATTGGCTTTCCCTTTTACCAATGTCCCTCTCCATCAGTCGAACCCACCCCAATTTCTGAAGTACTTGTAATTTACGTTCCAAAGTCAAGGACGAGAAGTCAACATTTTAGTCTAGCTGATCGGTGTAGTGGTTGAACCCGTTATCTCGGCATCAACACACCGGAAGTTTAAGAGCCACGGCTCGTGTCCATTCAGGCATGCTGATTGATCTTTGATTGATTGATTGATCATTATTTTATAAGGGTTACAAATTGGGCACGCAGGCCCGTCTTACATTCGGCCCTTCCAATCACTCATCTTTCGTTCAACAATAGTACATGATGCATTTACATAGGAAAAAAACATTGTCAAATGAATGTTGTAAACATAAACATTGCATATTACTATGTTATGAGATATTTCCCCCACCCATCCACACATCCCCCACCCACACACCCCCAGGCATACATATATCCCCCACCCACCCACACATCCCCTACATAAACACATCCCTCCTACCACACACACACATTCCCCACCCACACACACTCGCCCAACCACACATCCTCCACCCACCCACACACCCCCAACCACTCAGCCAAACGCACATCCTCAACCACACTTACCCCCATCCACACAAACATCCCCTGCCAACCCAAACGTCATGCACCCTACCACACACACACCGCCACCCACACTTTAGTCCACCACAGCTGAGCTGCTGTCAGTCTGTTGATGACCAGCCTGTTGACTGTATGTTCCGCAGAGACAGCTGATGGATGTCCACAACGTGTGTCTGGTGGTGGCCGTCCTGTCCCTGTCTGTCTCTGGCGTGGTCGTGTGGTTAGCCTTCGTCAGACCAGGCGTGGACAACCAGAGCTCCAGGTGAGTTTTCTGCTGCATGGCTGGTGTTGCTGTCTGTCTGTCTGTCTGTCTGTCTGTCTGTCTGTCTGTCTGTCTGTCTCTGTCTCTCTCTCTCTCTCTCTCTTTCTCTGTGTGTCTAACGGTCTGTCTCATTCTCTCTCTCTCTCTCTCTCTCTCTCTCTCTCTCTCTCTCTCTCCTCTTTCTCTGTGTGTCTAACGGTCTGTCTCATTCTCTCTCTCTCTCTCTCTCTCTTTCTCTGTGTGTCTAACGGTCTGTCTCATTCTCTCTCTCCTCTCTCTCTCTCTCTCTCTCTCTTTCTCTGTGTGTCTAACGGTCTGTCTCATTCTCTCTCTCTCTCTCTCTCTCTCTCTTTCTCTGTGTGTCTAACGGTCTGTCTCATTCTCTCTCTCTCTCTCTCTCTCTCTCTTTCTCTGTGTGTCTAACGGT
>JACEFZ010000930.1:20000-22570 GCA_014155875.1 Cepaea nemoralis
GTCTCTGTGTGTCTAACGGTCTGTCTCATTCTCTCTCTCTCTCTCTCTCTCTCTCTCTCATTTCTCTGTGTGTCTACGGTCTGTCTCATTCTCTCTCTCCTCTCTCTCTCTCTCTCTCTCTCTCTTTCTCTGTGTGTCTAACGGTCTGTCTCATTCTCTCTCTCTCTCTCTCTCTCTTTCTCTGTGTGTCTAACGGTCTGTCTCATTCTCTCTCTCTCTCTCTCTCTCTCTCTCTCTCTCTCTCTCTCTTTCTCTGTGTGTCTAACGGTCTGTCTCATTCTCTCTCTCTCTCTCTCTCTCTCTCTCTCTTTCTCTGTGTGTCTAACGGTCTGTCTCATTCTCTCTCTCTCTCTCTCTCTCTCTCTCTCTCTCTTTCTCTGTGTGTCTAACGGTCTGTCTCATTCTCTCTCTCTCTCTCTCTCTCTCTCTCTCTCTCTCTCTCTCTCTCTGTCTCTGGGTGTGTGCATCTATCTATGTCTTCCCCCGTCTCTCTTGAGCTCTCTCGTTTCTCTCTTACCCATGGTCTCTCTCTCTCTCAGTTGTGGTCGAGTGGTTGGAGTGTGTTACATACACTCCTAATAACAAATCGATGAATGTTGTCATTATCGCACGCCTGATGTTGTTTTTATCACACATCTGTTTTCACACATCTCCTTTCACAAATTTCCTCTCACACACATGTTTTCACACATCTCCTTTCACACATCTGTTTGCACAAACCCCCTTTCACACCTCCTTTCACAAATTTCCTCTCACACATCTGTTTTCACACATCTCATTTCACACATCTTCTTTCACACATCTCCTTTCACACATATGTTTTCATACGTCTCCTGTCACACATATTCCTTCTTTTCTCTCCTTTCAACCATCTACTTTCACACAGTTCTCTCTCTCCCTTGCCTTACGACAGTTACTAAAATAATAATCAGTATTAATTAATCATGCAATAATGATTCTCGCTCGTTCCCTTATGTTTAGATTGCATATATTATTGTTGTTACTCAAGAATACGCTAATGGAGTGTTGTGTGGATTCAATAATGCATGAAAGAGGAGAGACCAGACGGGTATAATGGTAGACGGTAACCTGAGTGCTCAGTTCTTAACTCTTTAAAACTGTTTTCATTCGTTCTTTCGCTCAAAAACACACTCATTCTGTCTGTCTGTCTGTCTGTCTGTCTGTCTGTCTGTCTGTGTAGGTAGGTAGGTAGGTCTGTCGAAGTGGATTCGCCTGATGACGAGGGACACAGGTAATAGGGATTGTTAATCCACACGCACAAATCAGTCCAGTCTACTACAAGTGATAGCACGTGTATGGACTACGCTTCAGTGAAAAGCGAGCGCAACAACACAAAATAAAAACAGCAGTGTGGTCTATGCAGGATTCGACCCCTGGAGACTGTGTCTAAACTCCTTGTTGCCCAGTGCCCTTCCATGAACGTGAACATAAACATAGCAATAGGGGCGCCTTTGCCTGGTGTGATGTTGTCTCTGTCATGTTTTGGGCTGTCTGTTTTGGAGACAGATGCATTATGTTGTCTCTTTCATGCTTTGGGCTATCTGTTGGGGAGACAAATGCACTGGTTTGTCTCTGTCATGTTTTGGACTGTCCATGTTCGCCTGCTGACCGGATGGTCTTGGGTGCAGGCCGCATCGTTGAGTATTTTCATCTGTAACATTCACGCCAGCCCACGTGTAACATTCATGTCAGCTCACATGTAACATTCACGCCAGCTCAAGTTTAACGTTCACGCCAGCCCACGTGTAACATTCACGCCAGCTCACATGTAACATTCATGCAAGCTCACATGTAACATTCACGCCAGCCCACATGTGCCATTCACACCAGCCCACATGTAACATTCACGCCAGCTCAAGTTTAACGTTCACGCCAGCCCACGTGTAACATTCACGCCAGCCCACATGTGACATTCACGCCAGCCCACATGTAACATTCACGCCAGCCCACATGTAACATTCACGCCAGCCCACATGTAACATTCACGCCAGCCCACATGTAACATTCACGCCAGCCCACATGTAACATTCACGCCAGCCCACATGTAACATTCACGCCAGCCCACATGGCTACCTGGAAATGTGGGGAGTAAAGCCAGCCGCCATAATACCGGCCACGTCAGTTAGACAGCTGACTGAAGAGAGTTGAATATAGAAACGTCTCTGACAGTCAGGGCTGATCAATGCCGACTGCACATCGCAAGAATATGACTTGACTGTCTTAAGGTGGTCTCTGGGCACTTCCTCGATTCGTTGGTTATCTGAAGGCGAGACTCTGAGAGCTTCATTGATACTGTGACTGTCTGAACTCAGGACTGAGAGCTTCATTGATACTGTGACTGTCTGAACTCAGGACTGAGAGCTTCATTGATACTGTGACTGTCTGAACTCAGGACTGAGAGCTTCATTGATACTGTGACTGTCTGAACTCAGGACTGAGAGCTTCATTGATACTGTGACTGTCTGAACTCAGGACTGAGAGCTTCATTGAATGTGGACAAAGCAACATGGCGGCTTGTCAGATAATTGTGATCAATTGTCTTTGTGTAT
>JACEFZ010000931.1:0-10782 GCA_014155875.1 Cepaea nemoralis
AAATCTAGTTACTTAGTTAGTCGACAGATCATCCTCATTGCAAATCGAACCATTCAGTCCATAAGTGCTCGGATCCCCTCCTCAGCAAATCCCGCAGCGTGTAGCGGCTAACGACACCAGTTCTGTGTTGGTTTATCAATCTTCTTTGGCTTCCTGCGTAGTGTTCTTGTTTGGCCACCCCTCATTTTAATTTGCTGTTCTCGCAGTCTGGCCATGGTTGTAGATTCACAGTCATCACTTGGTTCACGCAAAAGTCTTACTTCTCGTAGAGCATTCAGAATGTCAGCCTGGTCCATGGCGCTGTCCGCCCTCCACAAGTAGCCTCACCTGCGAGCTTGTCAGCCAGCTCATTTCCTTGTACTCCCGCATGCCCTGGCACGAAGATGAAACTAATCTTTGCCAGCCGAGACCGCTCCAGAGGCAGCAACCATTCTCTTCGGATTGACCCCTCCTCTATCCTCTTGATCATGTTCATTGAGTCGCTAAGGAAACATGCCCTAGTGAATGTCTGTGTCTCGAGCCATGTTATTGCTTTACTTACTGCCATGACTTTCATAGTCAGGCTACTTGTGGTTTCAGTGAAAGCACCAGAGTCCTCCTTCACAATTCTCCCTCCGGCCCGAGCCGTACAGGCCCATGAGCTTCTCACATGTCGGACGACCGACCCATCTGTGTAGATGACCGCATCACCGTCTAGCGAATTCTCGAAAATCAACGCTTGTACTTCAGCCTCCACAGCAGCCGGATTTTCTTGTCTGCATTTTCTATCTAGTTGGATGCAAACTGAAAAGGATGTGCAGAAATCTGTTGGCACTTGCACCCACTCCTCGCCAGGTTCTAAGTCCTCAAGTGAACACACCTGTTGAAGAATGTCTTCGGCTTGACCCATCCACGACCGTCCTCTTTTTAACCTGCTGCCCTTCACCTTCATAATTTCACTATGCAGTGGATGTTGTGTGTTTGCGTTAACTCTGAGGTAGGCGCGTGCCCTGCAAACTTGTATTCTGTCTTCAATGGTTGGAAAATCAAGAAGGTAGCGCATCGCCCTGCATGCTGTATCTCTTGTACATCCAAGAATAATGCGCATAGCTTCATTCTGTATCCTTTCCATCCTTTCTATCTGCTTACGGCTGAGAGTCAGGATTGCCATTGCATACTCCAAAACAGACATGACCAGCCCCTCGTACAGAAGACATAGATGGCGCTGCTCACAGTTTGCTGCCGCCATCACCCGCATCGCAGCCAAACCCCGCTTGGCCTTTGTTATCACCTGGTCTATGTGCTCATTATAAGCAAGGCTTCGATCAAACCGTATCCCCAGGTAATTCATTGCCTGCGTTCTTTCCACCGTCTCTGAACACAGCATTACAGTTGGTGTTGGAGTGTTGACAATATGATTATTCAACGAGAACCAAGTCACTGTTGCCTTTGTTGGGTTGACCATTGCCCCAGCTTCATCACACCAAGTACTTATGCGATTGAGTTCGGTTTGTAGTTCCACAGCAACCTCCTCTCTATCCTTACCCTGACGATACACTAAAACATCATCGGCATATGACAATGTCCTGCCAGGTCCAGTGATCTGCTCACTGGTGATTCTCACTGTGTAGGCGTTGAACAGTACCGGAGATAATGGTGATCCCTGTGGTAGGCCAGGATATATTGTTGTTGGTTCCGAAGTCCAACTGCCACATCTAAAAACTACTTTCCGTTGGAAGAGGGCTGCAGCGATCCAACTAAGGAGGAATGGACTTACTTTTAGTTCAAGAAGCTGAAGCATTAAAAAATCCAATGGTACTCTGTTGTATGCGTCCTCAAGATCAATCGCTGCAGCAAAGGTTTCAATGCCTGAGTGGAAACCTTCATAGACATCATGGGCAAAAACTGCTGCATTGGTCCAGGTTTCTCTTTTTGGACGGTACCCACCCAGGGTAGGTGGGAAAACACCTTGCCTCTCTAGCTGGCTTGATATTTTCCTGGCAATTACCTTCTCCAGCAGCTTGCCTATTGTATTCTGCATGGTTATAATTCGATATCCCTGAATTTTTTTGTGGTCTTTGTCAGGCTTCGGCAAGGGAATCAGATAGCTGTGTAACCACTCCTCCTTGATGCTAGCACTCCCTATACTGTTGTTGTACATGTCTGCTAGTTTCTCTAGCTCATTGTCGGTACACCTATTTATGTCGTCGTATCTTATGCCATCAGGACCTGGAGCACTGTTTTTTGATCGTCGAAGCACAGCCTTGATTTCTTTCACTGTCACTGTGTCTTCATCCGAAGTGTTCTGGGCCTTGCACCTGTCTGACGTGACCTCCTTGGCCAGATTTCGGCCTCCCATGTCTGTCTGGTTGCTCTGCTCTAGATAGCGTTCAAAGAGGGCTTTGCCCTTGTCCTCGTCAGTCCTCTGCCAGATGAGGTCAGCACCTTGGAAGTCAGAAATGCTCTTATTCTTGACTACACCACTCATGCTTTTATGTAGTCGCCAGAACAATTTCAGTGACTTGTCTGTGCTTACTCTTTGACACACCTCTGCCCATTTTTCGCTTTTAACCACCTTGACCAGTTTTTTGAAATAGCTTACTTTTATGTGCATCTCGCTTTCTAAGTGCATGCAGGGACTAGGATTACCAGCTCTGTTCTTCTTGGCATTTTGCCATCTCCTTACAGCACTACGCTTATCCACCCAAGCCTTCTCCACCTCGAAATTCCACCAAGGTGGCTGCTCCCAGCTTTTTTTTCCTGCCCTGAAGCTGTCTGCGCTTGTCACGTCTTATTTTACTCACCACATCTTGCCCTGTACTGTCATACTGGAATGTCTTTACCTTTAGCTTGTGCTGCCTGGTTCTGCCTTTCTCCACCAATATGCTGCAAGGGTGGTGGTCGCTGTCGTGGTGTCCTAGGACACCCCATCTCCACACTGTAGTGAGTGAAGGTGAAACCAGCGCCAGATCGATAGCACTGTCCTCATCGCCTGGACGGCTTGCTGTCCTGGTGATACAACCACTGTTGATACAAACCAGGTCAATAGTTTCAAGTGCAGTCTCGAGCTCCTCCCCCTGTGTATTGCAGGAAATGTTTCCCCATGATCTGCCTTTAGCGTTGAAGTCGCCACAGAAAATAACATTTCTCTCGTGACCTAATATGCCACTTAAGCACTGCCACTTCTGGGCGTCCATACTCGCATTGTGGGCATAAACATTAACCAACACGAATGGTGTACTGGAATGAACTCTCAACGCCTGTATTTGTATATCGTCACTGTCCCAACTGGACATGTCTAGCTCTGACGCCACCATGCTGTCGCGAACGAGAATCGCCATTCCCAGATTTCGTCTGCTGTAGAAACATTTGAAGCCGGCAATTCGGAGTAGCTAATCGCCCAGTCTCGTCTCCTGGAGTGCTACAATATCGTTCCTGTAAACCAGGGTTTCTAAAATAGAGCCCCGTTGTTTTACGCTCGCGCAGTTCCAATACAGAATACGTATATTCCTGAGTCCTAGACGGTGACACCTGAGTCTAAAACGTCTCAAACCACCACGCTTACCTTGCTTCTTTCTGCCTGCGCGGCATTCACGCCGCCTCGTTAGGTTGACTGCTGACTGCTCGGAGAACACACGTTGTTCCGCCATGTTGAAAAACCGAAAAACACAGAAACCACACACGCTGCTAAAAATTCACTCAAGGATTGCTTCGCTCGATGCACGAACTCCGTAGCATCCGCGCAGATCTTGAGTAGAAACTTCTGGTTTTACATCCTGGCACACCAATTACACGCAAGAGATGAATAAATCCATCTCCTACGCGAAAAAGTTAACGATCACAAAACAACCCGACCGTCCGTCGCCATCTTGAAACCGGAAGCTTGGAAATCTGCCCAGCCCTAGGCTGGAACTGAACCCGGTACTTCCTGAGCCTCAGACGGGATACTATAACCTCATAGCCACGGAGTCCACCCTCACTATAACATCATATAACAGGACTTTGTACAGGGGTTAGACATATTGGGTACATGCTGCTAGATCCATATTGATATAGACTAGTGAGCTCTCCGTGGTTAATGTTGGGTCTATATCTCGCCCGCCACCTTCATTTACCAGTACCCAGTTTAGGCTGTATTTACCTTGGAGGCCATGTCAGTTTTGCACACCCGCCTCGATGCTGATTTTATAATTGAATTCATGACTGGAAGGTGAGATTCTCATCACTACGCTAGCACAGCTCCCATATGATGTAATGTCATCATCATCATCATCATCCAGTACCTTGCCGGCTGGCGTGGACGAGCCTGTCTCTCCACAAATTGCTATCTCCGATGACATGGATCAATTCGTATGTTGACTCCCTTCCGTGCCATGACACAAGACTGTCGAGGATTTTCTCTCGCTGTCTTCATGTATCTCTTTTTCCGCAAATCTTTCCGGTTGTCACGACATGTTCCAGTTTTTGTCTTCTCATGTAGCCCAAAACAAACTATGATGGTTTCTTTCTGATGTTTGTGATAAGTTGTCTTTGCTACTCAGCTTCCCTCAAAATGTCCAGATTGCTCATTTTGGCTGTCCAATTAATATTCAGCATTCTTCTATAAAACCACATCACCAAGGCTTCCACGGATGTTTTCGTCTGTTTACTAATTGTCTGGGATTCGCAACCGTATGTTAAAATTGGTTCTGTGTAACATGCAGGAACTCGTTTAATAACTTTAAAGGACAATGACGAAATATACCAGCTGTAAATATGCTTAGTTATAAATCTTTCTTATATTGCTGTTAATACTACGTTTATGGTATTAATAAATCTCCCAATACATTAATTATTGTATTGCTGGTATACAACAACAAAGGAGTCATTGTGCCACGTTGGGTTTTGTGTAGATAGACACATAACAAATTAATGGTAAATAAAGCAAGTTTAACAACTAGATATTTCAAAATTATTGCATGGCATATTTCGCGACTGGCAAGAGAAGGTCAACCAGAGAGACGAATGTAGACTGATTGTATCTGCAGCAAAGAACCTCGATGGCTCCGAACGCTGAAGAAGAAGAAGAAGAAGAAGAAGAAGAAGAAGAAGAAGAAGAAGAAGAAGAAGAAGAAGAAGAAGAAGAAGAAGAAGAAGAAGAAGAAGAAGAAGAAGAAGAAGAAGAAGAAGAAGAAGAAGAAGAAGAAGAAGAAGAAGAAGAAGAAGAAGAATATTTCGCTTGATCTCGTCAGGTAGTAGGCCTCTTTCAGTCCTGTAAGACTATAGAGTTGTACCGCTGGGGAGGCACCTGACAGCAAAGCTGGTGACTGTATAGTCCAATGAGAGAGTGACAATCTCTGTCAGTTTCCACATCTGTAAGACAAGGCTGGTCCCGCAACAAGTGATTGCATTTTATGCCTGTGCCTCCTATCCTCAGTTTGTTGGATGAGATTGTGCTCAAAGAGCACCAGTCTATTTCGTACATCTCTTGTCCGGGAACATCTGTCTGTTGCAACTCTTTCCCACGTGTCTGGATCTATGCCAAGGGTTTTCATATCTTGTTTACACACATCCTTATATCGCATTTAGGGTCTTCCGGTTGGCCTCTTCCCTGTGGCTAGTTCTCCGTATAGGAAATCTTTGGGAATACGTTCATCCTCCATTCGAGATACATGGCCCAGTCACCGGAGGCGTCTCTGCGTGAGTAGAGAGTGCATTGTGGTAATATCTGCACTTTCAAGCAGGTGTTTGTTTGTTATGTGATCTTTCCACGATATGCCCAGAAGTCTCAGACATCTCATATGGAAGGAATTCAACTTTCTTTCCTGTCGTGAGTACAAAGTCCAGGATTCAGACCCATAGAGTAGTGTGCTAACAACACAAGCTTTATATACTTTAACTTGTGTACCTCTGTTAGTATATTATTCTCCCAAACTCTCTAAGTTAGCCTGGAAAGCGTTATGGTTGCCTTTCCAATGCATCTGTTGATTTCTGCCTCTAAGGAAAGATTATCCGATATTGTGGACCCCATATACGCAAACTCATGGACAACCTTGTCATAATCTCCCCAATCTCCCCACCAGTTCTGCCACGTCTTCTTCATCGACGCCTGGCAATTACGCCAGGTACGCATGTGAGCGACACTAACTCTGCCGTGACAGGAATGGTCAGTCGGTGCTGCGCGTGGTACACGGAGTCCACGCAGGGAGACAACCCCGACTAACAAGGACTCACGGCCGTTAGCAGCCAGACGGCGTCGGATAGTGGTACTGGACGGACGGTTCGAATGTGTGCTCGTATGGCTTGTATGTGTGCACTCGAAGAGAGAGAACGCCTGCTTGAGTGTAGAAGACTGTGCGCCTGATAAGGAGTATTGTAAGTTGTGGATTGATCTATTGTATATCTATATTGATTGTGTAATGGCATCGCTATTGTAATTGCGCGATGCATGTAATGTTTGTGGCGAGTGAGAAGTGTGAATAAAATGTTAGAATTGTATTCACTGTGTGTCACGTCAAGTCATTCTGTGACCGTGTTTGTTATCACATCTGTGAGGTATTACGAGCCTGTATTATTGCTGATTGCAAGATCCTGACAAACCTTCAATTCGTAATTAGAAATTTTGATTGGTGGAGGTGCACCAGCATCTTCTTCCATCACGTGTGTTTTATTTAGGCTGATGGTGAACTCAAAGTCTCTGCAGGCAGCTGCAAAGCAGTCTATGAGCCGTTGCAGATCTTTTGCTGCGTGAGTAGTCAGTGCTGCTTCATCTGCAAAAAAGTAGTTCTCTTAAGCATCTTGATTTTATTTTGGTCTTTGCCTTGAGTCTTGATGGGTTAAAAAGTTTCCCTCAGATCTTGTATGAAGGTATATGACTTCAGTGGCAGTCCCAAATGCCTGCCTTAAGTGAACGGCGAAGAAGATACCAAAAAGTGTAGGAGCAAGCACAAGACATGCTTTACTACGCTGCTAATGCTCAATGACTGAGATGTTGAGCCATTTTCCTCTTCTTCTTTCGTTAGCTTGAAATATGTCTATACCTGCAATGTTGTCTCTTGTATGAATTAAACTGTCTTTTTCAGTTCACACAGTGGTCCATAGAGTTTATCTTCCACTGTCGTCTCTCTAGGCCAGAATGTTTGCCTAGATATGTTATATTTTGGGCAGTCTTGGAGTATTTGCTCTGCTGTCTGCGAGGCCAATCCACATGTGCACGTGGCTGTTTCACCAATCTTGAATTTTGGATACATGTGGTTGCGTAATCTATTGTGTCCTGTTCTGAGGCGCAGAAGAATGACCTGTTCTTCATGACCAGAACGTGGTAGTCATCTTGAGCAGGTTTTGGTGGCTTTCTGACTGATTTGATCATTCTTTTCTTTTGGTGGTATGTAACGGGCACATCAGGCTGTTCTTCTTTGGCTCCTTCCTTAGCCAATTGATCAGCTCTGTCGTTTCCGGGTACTCCACAGTGGGATGGTATCCACTGTATGGTGACCTTATGCTGACTGCTAAGTTCAGAAAGTAGTGTCCTTAGTACTGGCAATTTCCCAGACAGGAGCGCCTCGAGTACTGATTTTGCATCTGTCAGTAGCACCACAGGTTGTGTACCATTGCTGGTATTTAGTAATTTCTCTGTTGCTATCTTGATTGCCTCAATTTCAGCATCATAGTTATGGCAGTACTTTCCTGTCGGTACTCTGGCTGTGTCCCTAGTATTATTTGGGTATTCTATGTACACTTCCCGCTCCTCCATTTCGAACAGCATTTTGTGCCGACCCATCTGTGTAGACTCGGATCCAGAGGTCCTGTGGGTATTCTTCATCAAGGAAGCTGAGAGTGGCTGTTCTGCGCTGCACACTGTTCTGTTCTTCCTTGTCAAATATTCCTCTCACTTTTGTCTGGATTTGTAATGATAGTCTATGCTCATCTTTCCATGGAGTTCGCTCTGGAATAGTTGTCAGGGGGATACGAACTGCCGGCAGATCGGTGGTTTCTCTGCAGAGTCGTTTGGCCTGGTGGATAAAACTACTTCTTTTCAACCGCCCCATAGCTAGGTTTTCAGATCTGTTCTTCATCGGGTGGTTGGCAAGCTGAGGAACTTTTCTGCTTGTATTAGCGTTTTCGTATCTCTGCGCTCACTCAGTGCTTGTGTCCTCCCCATCTTCTCCATTTCCACTATAGGGGTTGATCTCATCCCTCCTGTGGTGACTCTAAGTGCTTGATTTTGCACCTTGCCCAGCTCTTGTAGTGTGGTTTGTTATGCTGAACACCACGCAGTTGACACATATTCCAGGTGTGGTCGTATGCTCTGTTGGTAAACTTTGCTAAGTATTTTCCCACTGGCTCCCCATGTGGTTCCACTTAGTTTTCTCAGGATGGCTATTTTCCTTCTGGCTTTTGCTACTGCTTTGTTAATGTGCTTTCTCCATGTCAGCCTGCCATCAAATGTTACTCCAGGGTATGTTGGTTCTTTATCGTCTCTTAGGGGTTATCCATTTATTTGGATGATCCCTGCCTTTTGTTTTGAAGAGAGGTTAAATAGAGGTCAACCCGGTTAACAAATGCCCGCAGAAGTCGGATGTGTCGGCCTAACGGCGCAAGAACGCAGCTCTGCTGTAAACAGGCACAACGCAATCACATCCGGAAAAAAAACTCCGGATGAACGCAGAAGAAGAGTGGTACTGCACTTGTCAGTTTTTATGCTGACACACCATCTATTTGCCCGTGAAACAAATGTATCTACAGCTCTTTGTAGTAATCTGATGGCCACTGATGCATGTTCATTTGTGCTCCATAAAACCAGGTCATCGGCGAACATTGCCGCTTTAACTCCATGCAGTAGATTAGCAACAAGATCATTGATGAAGATTAGAAAAAGTGTGGGGGACAAGACTCCGCCCTGGGGAACACCGTGACGCTGTAGTACTTTCTTGCTCTTGAGTCCGTCTATCTGTACTCGGGCTCTTCTGTTGTGCAAGTATGCTTTCACCCATTTGTACATTCTTCCATTGACTTTGCAGTTTCTCAGTTTCTTCATCAGACCTTCTTTCCAGACTTTGTCAAAGGCTTTCTTCAGATCTATCCATGCCGCAAGCACCAGCTTCTTCTCTTGGAATGCATCCTCAATTTCTTGAGAGAGGTAGGTTGTCTGATCTTCCGTAGACTAGCACTGCCTAAAGCCAGCCTGTTGTGGCACAAGGATGTTTTTACTTTCGATGTACCACTGCAGTCTGTGATTGATGATGCGCTCCAGTGTTTTGCAGAGGCAGCTGGTGAGGCTAATTGGTCTGTAGCTAGAGGCAATGGAACCATCTTTCCCTGATTTTAGGAGGGGTATCATGATTGCTTCTCTCCAGGCTTGTGAACACTGCCTAAGGTCCAACTGTTATTGAAGATCTGCAACAGCTTTGCTTTGGCCTCTGTTCCTAGGTTCCTGATCATTTCATTGGAAATACCATCAGCTCCTGGTGACTTTCTCATTTTCAGTTTTGATATGGCTAGCTCCAGTTCGCTGATTGTGATGGGTGCCTCCAGAACCTCATGTACTATTTCCTTCTGTCCTGTATGTTGTCATTTCTCTCGAATCTCTTGTTTCTCTGGACACATTTCGATATTGTTATCTTGTGTGAATGAGTCCGCAAAATGGTCAGTTTCTTGCTTGCCTGTTATAATGTTTCGGTCTTTATGTATTGCAATTTTTTATTTTTTTCCTGTGCCCTCATCGTTAAGTTGTTTTATCTTCTTCTTCTTCTTTGCGTTCATCCGGAGTGTTTTCTCAGATGTGATTGCGGAGAGTTGTTACGCACCCTTGTGGTACTGTCTGCATCCCAGCTTGTCATGTTGGAACAGTCGCAGACTTCACGGTCATCCCTCAAGGGAAGGCAGTAGTAAGTGCCTGTGGGTGGTCACTTGGACAGTAGTAATTGATCAGACGTAGGTCTGTATTGTCTGTCTTAAGTTTAAGTGTCTGATACTCAGCCCCTTCCCATGTAAACTTCAATTTCGGAAGCAGTGGTGTTGTTTTTAACAAGGAGCAGTATCCCACCCTTTCGCCTGTCCTTTCGGTCAGATCGGTAACATTGGTAGCCTCTGATTTTGAAGGCTATGTTTTCGTTGAGGTGATTTTCTTGCAAGCAACATACGCTTACTTTTACTTGGTCCAAAAATGTTTTTCTAGTTCTATTTTTTTTTCTGACTCCCTCCGTATTCCAGTGCATTATTTTTAGTCTTTCTTTGTTATGGCCAGACGCTCTATTCTCAGGTCCCCTGGCTTCACATGACATCTGAGAAGGACCTCCAGCAGTTGTGGTTGGACCCTTTCAAGGCATAGGGCCCGGCACTGCACCTGCCTGGGTCTCCAAAGCAGGGCGAGCACCATATCATTTAGCAGTAGTCGACATATTTCATGGCGTAATTGCGTGGCATCCTGATTTATGTGGTGCACCTCCTGGCTGGTTGCCTCCATCTTCAGCACCTTTCCTTTGCTAGAGCAGACAGTGTTCTTACTCGGACTCGGGTTTAGATGTGTAGGCGCGCACACACGTTTCTGCGCATGCATCTATATGCATACACATCTAGAGCGTACTGGTTATTTTTTCTGCGCCAGAGACTCGCCGCCGCCCCTTCTCCTGTCAGTTAAAACAGTTCCGCCACGTGAAGGCCAGGAGTTGGACTTTTGCTGCAGAGGTGATGAATGCACGAGCCATTGGGGTATTTATGCAAGGTTGGGCTCTCACCCCAACTCTGCGCCCCGGCTACATAACAGCAACATTTGGAACCGATGTCACCTCTTAATTCCAAAAAAAAAAAAACGGGGGGAAAAAA
>JACEFZ010000932.1:0-11248 GCA_014155875.1 Cepaea nemoralis
TTTAAAAAACTGCGGAACTATTTGGGACCGCAATTCGGAAGAGTGCCGGCAGAAGTCCTGTCTCTCCATGCTTGGCGGTTCGCTGCTACCTGTTGTAGATCTTGGATATTTACTTGGCCATTGAATGAGCCTTCTCTAATGATGGTTCTACGCAGGGCCTCTCTTGGTCTTCCCCGTTTTCTTTTCCCTACTGGTGACCATATGAGGGCTTGGTAGGGGAGTCTTGACTTGTCCATTCTGAGTACATGGCCGATGTAGTTCCAACGGCGTCTTCTTATGAAATTGGATACTGTATCTTGCTTAGTCTCTTGTCTTATTTGTGAATTGGTTCTGAAGTCTGTCCAGTGGATGTTTAGAAGTCTTCTAAGACATGTGTTCTCAAAATTGTCTAATTTTTTATCTAAAGCTACCGTTGATTTCCAACTTTCACATCCATACGTTAACACTGGAATCACACAAGAGTTGAAGATTTTAAGTTTTGTGTGTTTGCTGAGTGTCTTTGACTTCCAGATGTTTGACAATTTATTGAAGGCACTAGATGCCAGTGCGATTCTAGATGATATTTCTTCTGTCATTGTCAGCTGTCATTGAATGTCAGAAAATGCATACTAAATGTTATTAGTATATTATTGAGGGCGCCCGAGAAGACAATGGATTGATGAAATCAACGAAATTGTACAATTACGTGGAATGACACTATTCAGTGCCACCTCCCTATGACGCTTAACGGCAAAGGTGAAAAATGGTAATGATGATTATGATGATTAATTATTGTTTCTTTGTGAGTTAACTTTTAGATGAAAATCATCTGATGTAAATAGCTGTCATTGAATGTCAGAAAATGCATACTAAATGTTATATCCAACCTCTTCTGCTTTACGGCAGTAAACGTTTAGCAAACAAACCAGGAAGATCTTGGGGGAGAGGAGATGTGGTATCAGAGATTGCCTATGTCTTCGACTGCAAGAGTAACTCATCATCATAATATGCCATGCCGATAAGCTTGGGCGGTCATGTTTCGCCATCTTATACGATTACCAGAGTCATGGAACCGCTCTGTGTTCTTGTTTCAACCATACCACGTGGCCAAGCCATTCAGGTATTTACGTATCTGCCTTTCCCTTGTTTTTTTCCCCCCAATCTTGCCAGTTGTCACCAAGTTCTCAATTTATTTCTTCTCATAACGTGTCCAAATATTTGTGACAGTCTACGTCTAATTTCTGAAATCAGTTTACGGTTTTCATTTTTTTTCGCAGGATTTGGTCATTGGTTTTTCTGTCTGTCCATGATATTCTTTGCATTGTCTTCACAGCCATTAGATATTTGTCAGCTTGTCTGCTCATTGTCCATGCTTCACACCCATACAAGGTTCTATGTAGCACTTCAACATTCTTTTTCTCATTGCAATTGACAAGATTGTATCGGTCAGTATGCTTACCATCTTGCAAAAGGCAACCTTCGCCATGGCGATTCTTGTTCTAATCTGGTCTCAACTTCTCAAATAAGAGCGAGAATTTCCGTTATTTGATCTGAGATGAGCTGCTTGAGGAGAGCTGCCAACTTAACTATCCGAGACCGAATAAGAAATGATGTTATCAGACAGACAGTGGGATCAACACCTTGTACCACATTTATTGAAAGACAGAAGATCAAATGGTTTGGCCATCTCGTCAGAATGCAACACCATCAACTACCAGCACTGGCACTACATCAAAGAAGATCTGTAAGAGAGCAAGAGGACGCCTGAGAAGAAAATGGATTGACGACATCAAAGACATTCTAGAATCAAATAGAATGACACAATCCAGTGCCACCCATCGGGCGCTGGAACGCCAATTATTCCTTTCCACGACACTTGACGGCAAAAGTGGAAAATGATGATGATGATGACGATATGACGTCTTTACGTCTCAGATAAGAGCGAGAAACTCGGAAGATCCGTGTACACGTCGCGCATATCACACATCCCTCGGCAGTTGAAAATTGAAAAGAGCAGGCCATATAGGCCGCTACCTTGGCCTAATTTCAAAATTAGACAAGCTAACCACAAAAAGGCCGATCTCCCTGGCGAAGGTTAATGACTTTCTCCGTAATCCCTATATCCACGTGAGGAACGCAGCTGCGTGAGATTCGGTAACGGATTGCGTCGCACTGGTTACTTACGGGGGTATTTGAGCCGGTCGCTCAGAAAGCAATGGCAAACTACTGAGCGTAATCTTGCCAAGACATCAACAAATAGCTGAAAAATGCTGGTGTTGACTGCAATGTCTTCTAAAGGATATGTGGGGAAAAAGGAAGGAAAAACAAACACAAAAAAAGAATATTTATAGCATCTGTGATTTCGATATGAACACATTGCTACAAACTTCGTGCGCTGTGATGAGATTCTCACGATGGGATCTATGGAATGAGACTGAAGCACTTATAAAGATCCCCGTTGGGCAATGACAGTGATCCCTGGTCCAAAGCACACACGACCGTTGCAAATATGACATAAATATAAGGCATCCGCCAAGCACAATTAGGGAATAAGAGATCGGCTGGACAATCTAGACATCTCTACCGTACTCATTCCATTAATCCTATACTGTTACCATCAGCATTCATTTGTAGCGAGAGTCAATGTCGCAATACAGCTGACCCAGTTATCTGTATCTACGGGTCTGTCCAGCTTAGGGTGTTGCCTTCTGAACTTTAGTCTCGTTATTGTAGTGTCGACGGTCAGCATGGCGGCTCGTGTTTTAACTTCCTTTGCGTTGATAGTGGGGGGAGGGAGATAGTGGGTTTATTCCCCAGCACTGGTCATGTGGTCTTCAATGTTAATTTCTCGTTCAGACACAACAGTTATCATTCAGAAAGCAATGGCAAACTTTTTTTTTTTTTTTTGCATATCCTTTACAGGACATCGCTGTCAACACCAGCATCTTTCAGCTGTATGTTGATTTCTTGGCAAGATTACGCTCAGTAGTTTGCCATTGCTTTCTGAGCGGCCGGCTCGCATACCCTGTAAGTTACCGATACAATTCGAACCACTGCTGATTCTCACCGTCATCACGTCACCGACGAGAGTATACGAGATTACGGAGAAAAGTCATAACTAAGCCACGAAGCCGGCTAATGGCAAACTACATAATGTAAAATTACCTAGAAAATTAAACTGGGGTTGATCGCAGCGTTCTGCAGAGGATATGCAACACTGTAATCATAGCAACAGAGGTAGCGCAGTGGACTGCACTCTCGCCTGTCGACGTGGTCGCCGTGTGCTTGAATTCCCTTTGAGGCAGAGATTTGTTATGAAGACATGAGTATCCGGCCGGTCTGCTGGCGGGCAAGTGAGGTAGCCATTGCTCTATACTAACTAACATACTCACCTCGCTTCAGAGGTCACAGATTGTGAGAATGTTATGGATTTTTTCTCTGGCCATGCGGGAGTGCAGGGAATGAACAGGCTGATAGGCTGGCAGGGAATGCACGTCTTGGTGGTAGATTATCTATGGACAAGGGAGAGGTGGTCGGGAACCTGTGGGACCAGGTGGAGAAGGTGGGTGAACAGAATGAGAATCCGAATGTGAAAAGAATGAGATTCCGGGGGATCGGCAAAGGTTCTGGGAGACTCTCCAAACTTAGAGGGAAGACCTTGAAAACTTTCAATCAGGTAGCGGTGGGAACGATTAGTAGTGTGACTCTTTGCTGGCTGTTGAACGAGGGGACGGAGCTCATATGGGAATTCCTGAGTGCAGTGATGTGGGATTTTATCTCAACTCAACTCAACTAACTACCATAGGGTGTTTGAGGGAAATAAACAAAGCATGATGCATTGCGTGATACAGAATGAGCTAACGTGTGCGTCGAGCACGCGTGACCTCCAATTGTTCCCTTTTATTAGAGAAGACAGAACCGGTCCACTACCACGTAATCACTGGTGAACTATGACCTCGCAGGATCTGTATTATTGTAACTACTTTTTCGCACACTTTCAGAGGTCAACCTGAATATACGAGGGGGATTCAACCTCTACACCGGCCAGTTGGACTAAAAGCCTGAGTTGGGGACGTAAATTACAAGTACCTCTGAAGTCACAGTGACATTGGTAACAGAGAAAGGAGTAGCACTTGTATGGACTAGACTTGAGTTCAAAGCGGACGAGCGCAAAACAAGAAAAAAAACATGGACAATAAGAAGAAGAGGAACATATACCTACAATTTGATTTACACTTTTAAACTTGTATGCGGACACTCTAACACTATGCCTCTGGTCCTCAAAGAAATAAAACTATTTTAAAACATACAGCCTTGCCTTAAAAGGCTAAAAGAATTATCGAATAAGAACCAACGTCTTGAGATTATTTTTTCACCCATCAAACCGATCAAACAGCCATTATTTAAATTGGGATGTATTAACAAGACAACGGCCGAAAATCAATAGAGAACTTAGCCCTGGAAACTCCAGACTCGGTTCAAATTGATACAGAAGAAAATGTGTAATAAGAATGTATCCAAAAGTTCAACAATTTATCATAAATTGATCCCTTATGCTGTCAAATAAACTGAAGACAGCTGGTTTCCGGTTCGCCAATAACAAGAAAAAGTGTTTTAAAAGTTAGCCCGCGCTGTTTGATAACATCCCTGGACTACGTGAACTAGACCGTACAAGGAGTGTTGGTGAACGGGAACATAAAACACTCATTACTTGACACGATTTCATAAAGTGAATTTCCTTGCACTGTTTCGTCAAGCCTGTGAATTAGTACATCTGACTTCGACAAGCATTTTTTCGGGTGTGCGTTCTCTAGTCTTTGCCTATCCCCAGTCTACCTACAAGGCAGCAGGTTTGTCTGCTTCATCTGGTTCATATCCATTGACTTGTCAGACAGGGGAGATCCTACGGGTAGCTGCGATACCGTCGGGGTAGCTCTTAGGGTCAATGGAATACCCAAACGCCTCTATCACTGTAAGGATGAGACACATCAGAGGGTGTTATTTCCTATGCGCATGTGCATATGGAATGAGGGTCGAAATGTGGTTCAGGGACTTAGGGGAGATATGGGATTGTCTTGGAAATGGAGATCAGAATAGCCGAATGGATAACAGTGCTCGTTCTTAAACATCAAGTGTGCTGATGCCGAGGTAGTGAGTTCAATAGCTAGATCGGTCAGTTGGACTAAAATGTTGACTTGTGGACGTAAATTACAAGAACCTCAGAATTCGGAGTGGGTTCGCCTGATGGTGAAAGCCACCGGTAATAGGGAAAGCTAATCCACACGTAAAAATCAGTACAGTGAACAAAAAGTAACTACGCTTGAATTTAAAGCGGGAGAACGCTAACAAATACCTTGGAATATTTATTGTAAATGTATGCCTGTGGCGATTCCTTTGTCAGCGTGAAGCAGCGGGCCTGGCAGAAAGAGCTAGAACTATGGTCTAATGGCAGGGTCCTTGTAAGTGGAGACTTCAATTCTCGCTCCGGCGAATTGATTAAATTCTTGGGGACATGCGGGAAAAATCCCTTTATGAAGCTATCCCAATGACGAACAGAACAGAATCTCGTGACGATTAACGCAAGAGTTGAAAAGACTCACAAAAAAAGGCGAAGATGCCGTGAGAAGCAGATCACACATCGATATCCAGAAATTTTCTATCTACTGCCATGCTAACACGATGACACGACACTATGAAACAACATATGATTAGAAACTCCGGCGATGATAGTAAGCAGTCTGCACTTATCTCCTTTTCTACAAGATGATGTATAACACATTATTTCCACGAATAAATATGCATCAACATATTTGTACTTCAACTACCCATTCACATATTCTTCTGTCTGCTCCTATGCAATGTCCATGTGGCCATCAGGGCAGAATAATACACCTCTTTTGATGAGAAGAGAGGCATTGGAAAACATCCTGATAACTGGAAAGATCGAGGGAAAGAGAGGCAGAAGCAGACCAAGAGAAATGATACTGGATATATTGCGACGGTGGTATGGGGGAATATTATCAGCAGAGTTGATCCAGACAACCAAAGACCGAGATCTATGGAAAGTCATGAACGCCTATGCAAGCCGACATGGCACTTGATGATGATGATGATGATGATGATGATGATGATGATGATGATGATGATGATGATGATGATGATGATGATGATGATGATGATGATGATGATGATGATGATGATGATGATTAATCGCCCCAGAGTTTAACTTCAACATGACGGGCCAACCCCTGATTTGGTTAAGAAACTCACAAGATGTTTGCCGGTGACTCATGCTGGCGATCGTTGCCGATGCTCCACCGGCATGGAATACTTCATTATGTGTACGAACAACTCTCCACAGTGGCTGCACATAGTTGATTTAAACCGTACTCTACCATTCGCTGTCATCAGTTTGCATTATTATTTCATGTTGTGTATTTGCTTATATTTGTGTTTTATTTGTTGCTGTGAGTAATATATGTTTGTTTATTAACAGATATTTTCTTTTGTTTGATTTACAATTAAAAGTAATTTGCTGGAGGAAAAAAATCGAAAGCCAGAAATTGGCAATGGCAAATCATCTCGCCGCTAGATTATGTTATATTGTCTTAGAACAATTTTAAAGTGTACATGAAGTTTGTAAATTAGTGGATATTGTAAATATCAAAAAAGCGGGTTGTGTCTAAATGTGCAATTAAAGTAATTGGCGTTATTTTAGGGAAAGTGCAGAAATTCAGATATCTTGGTACATGGATAACATCAAATGGAAGATGCATCACAGAGATAAAGAACAGACTAAGACAAGCAAAAACTGCATTCTATCAAATGAAGAACGTTTTTGTGCAATAAGTCCTTGTCTCTGAAAGTAAGATAAAGGGCTCTTGCATATTACATACAAATAATTTTAACATACGGCTGCGAGTCCTGGTCAATTAGTAAACAGGCAAAAATAATCCCTGGAAGTCCTGGAGATTTGATTTTATAGAAGAATGCTAACAATTAATTGGACAGCCAAAAAAGCAATTTTGACGCTAGCGTGGACGCTAAGTTGCAACGACAAATTATCACAAACGTCAGAAAGAAGCAGTCATAATTTTGTGACCAAATAATGAGAAGACAAAAACTTTTTCTAAAATGTCGCTTAAAAGTCGACAGATCGATTTCATTGAACCAGATTTTTATCCCATATGGCCCAGTCTCTTTCCGCAGCGCGGAAAGCATCGCACAAAGCACAAACCCCGTAGCTCCGGCGATGACCCTCAGGAGTCTCCGAAAAAAAAAATGCACTCGTTAGCCGAAGGACGCGGCCCGGAATCGAACCCACAACCTTCGGAACCTGAGTCAGACGGCTTGACCACTTCGCCACGAAAACTCACTGGAACATGTTGTGACAACCGGAACATAATTGTGGAAAGAAAGAGAGATGTAGAAAGACAGCGAGAGAACATTTTTGACAGTCAGGGCTCATGGCTCGGAAGGGAGTCAACACACGAATTGATCCATGCAGTCGGAGATCGCAATTTGTGCAGAAACATGATCGCCCACGCCAGGTGACAAGGCACTGTGTGATGAATATTATGAATCGCATTCGTGATTCTGTGAGAAATGTAAGATTGACATATTACGACAATCACAACACACTATGTCAAAGACGATGGCAGAAAAGGGATGGGAAATGGTCAATTGGATACAAGCCTTGACAAACCGCATCAGATTAACCACATATGTGGGATCAACTTCGCTCAAAAGACCTCTTGAAGAAGGACTCCGCATTGGGGTCTTCTGTAAGCTGTACACTCCTTCTTGTTCTCATCACTGATCTGTGTAAATTTAGTGTATCAAATCCTTTGTTTGTGTATGGCCACGTTACCTGGACAACTGAATCAATATTGGTAGAATCTGAGAATTACTGCAATGTAATAGAAATATACGATGGGTACATGAGAATATCCCTACCGATTTTCTAGACCTGACATAGGTTTCTTACCTGCTTAACCCTTGTGTGTATGCTCACTTAAATTGTGTATATCAGATGTGAACCTAGATATTCATGGTCGCCCTCTTCCTGTAATTATCTCCATTGATGAATATATACGCTGGCATATTTGTGTATCCATTGTTTTTGTTTTTGCTTTATCAGTCAGAAAGCATTAACAAGCAAACGCTCCATAAATCTAGTTTGGTTATCCGTGTGTTTATCTGACAGTCTGCTGGTCATTCTAACTCGTCTACTTCTGCCATGTCATCTTCCTACACCTACTCTCCGAGTGTAGGAATCTCTTAAATATCTCTGACATTCATCAATCTAATCAGACGATCTTGTGCTAGATAGGTCCAGTGTACCATCTGGGCTAAGGAAAGCCTGGTTTAGGCATTATGTTTGGCTTGTCTGATATACGGCGCCATTGGCTTGTTGTTGTTGTTGTTGTTGTTGTTGTTGTCGTCGTCGTCGTCGTCGTCGTCGTCGTCGTCGTCGTTGTCGTTGTTGTTGTTGTTGTTGTTGTTGTTGTTGTTGTTGTTGTTGTTGTTGTTGTTGTTGTTGTTGTTGTTGTTGTTGTTGTTGTTGTTGTTGGCAGCGGCTTCCACTTATATATTTGAGCGCCGTGGGTGGTGTAATTGAAGTTCCAGTCCCTGTGACTAGCTTCTTTCATCCAGTTTCCTCCATGATTCATAAGCAGTATTTGTTTATGATCAAGTAAATTGTACACCGGTTTGCTAGACTCTTGTCATAGGTTCCTTACCTACATAATCTTGTTATACTTGCTATTATCGCCATGTCACTCTCACGGATAGACTCCTCGTTACAGCTTTGAGCCGTTCAGTCATAACTCAAGTAGAGTTGATAATTGCATTGCCTGTTTGGTTGCCTGTCTGTCTGTATGTCAGCCTCCCTGTCTGTTTGTCAGTCTCCCCGTCTGTTTGTTAGCATCTCCATCTGTCTGTCTAGCAGCCTCCACGTCTGTCTGTCTATCAGCCGCTTCGTATGTCTATCAGCCACCCAGTCTGTCTGTCTGTCTGTCTGCTTGTATGTCTGTCTGTCTGTCAGCCTCCCGTATTTCTGTCAGCTTGCTTGTCTGTCTATCAGTCTCCCCACTTGTATGTCTGTCTATCAGCCTCCCCGTCTGTCTATTTGTCGGTCTGTCTGTCTATCAGCCTTTCCGTCTGTCTATCAGCCTCTCCGTCTGTCTATCAGCCTGCTTTTCTGTCTATCAGCCTGCTTGTCTATTTGTCAACTTACTTGCCTGTCAGCCTCCCTGTCTGTTAGTCAGCCGCCCTGTCTGTTAGCCAGCCTCCCTGTCTGTTAGTCAGCCTCCCTGTCTGTTAGTCAGCCTCCCTGTCTGTTTGTCAGCCTGCTTGTCTATTTGTCAACCTGCCTGTCTGTTAGCCTTCCTGTCTATCTGCAGCCAGGAAGGAGTCCTAAGATACGGCGATACTTTGCATCTCTCATTTTCCACTGGATGTTATCGTGTCGCTTATACATTTTGAATTAGTCTTATTAGTATTTGTCCTGTTGCATTCCCCGTGAAGGCTCGCAGAGAGGAGGCATATGTCATTTTCTCTTTCGCTTGACTTGTTGCTTGTAGTAACATCATATTTGATTTCTTCAATGTCTCTTTTACTCCATCTAACCAACTCTCCCTGGGTCGTCCTCTCGCCTTGTTTCCAGATGTTGTCAAGTAGAACTTTCAAGCCGCTTTTTTTTTATCTTGTTCTGTTTTTAACTACATGTCTGAACCATTTAACTCTTCAGTGTTCTATAAAGTCAGTAATAGTTGTTATCCCTACACTCGTGTTTTGGTGGCCTATTTGTCTTCTTGTATTACAATCTGCGATTCTTCTGCATCTCATCTGACATGATGTGACTTAACGCCTGTGTGTTTCATAAACATTGACATATTTAATGTACACACTTTACAATGACAAAGGGGATTGTGTTTGTTACATTGACATACACTCCTACGTCAACAACGTATACAATTTGTACCCGGAAATGTTAAGGAAAGTAAAGGCGACGACGTGAAACTGACCACATCTTTCATCGAGTATCGGGTCGGTCTAAAAATTTAGAGTTTGTGCCATATGCCTAACACACTTCATTGCGTTAACAGTTATATTTTACCTGACTTTACTTAAATAGGTTTGAAGTGATAGAGAATAAGGCAACATAGCTTCAAATTCCTTATTTGTAAACAATCTCCAACATCTGGATTTTGATCCGGCACGTTTCCAGTTTGAAGCGGACGTTGTGCCTATAAGACCTTTTATCATAGCTTTAAAAGCCCAAGCTCGCGAGCTAATAAGAATGTTCAATTTCTCGTGAATATTCCACACCTGTTGTCATTTGTCACCCATTAGCCCTTTCTTATCATTTTTAATGTAATTAAAACCTCCATTCTTTTTGCTGTCGACAATTAGCATCGGGCAAGATTCTGCGCGCTTCTGGCATTGTTTACCTACTGCAATGTTTCTCAAACTGTATTTCCATAAACTATCTAAACTATCGTGAGTTTTGCCGGTATGCGTGGACTATCACAGATAGCCATCTCAGACGATCATAATTGTGTCATATCAGGCCTGTTCTCTTGTTCCAGTTTGCTCAGGATGAAACAAAGGTTTCTAAGATCTAACTCCGGGTGACCTGATTTCTACATTAAGAGATATTCCTATTCATCTAATCCCAAAGCTGCAATAAAGAAGAGATTGGATGGGAAATTAGATAAAATTATATTATCCCTTTGGAAGATTGTAGGGGGAGGAGGGGAGTAAATACACATCTCAGGTATGAATCAGAAGTACAACGTCAGTCTCTACCATGCAAAGAGATTAAGAAATTAACAGAGAATCTAGCTTTACTTGTCATACTTTCATAATTTAGAGCAGCCTCGGCAACCTATGGCACAGGTGCCAAGAGTGGCACATGGAATGGTTTTCAACTGTACGCTGTGTGTACTGAAGTATTGTATACGATCTCATTAAAAATTTCATTTTTGATTACATAGAAGTATACATATTTTTACGCCGTTCTTGTCTGTACATCCCTTCAAGACGACAGTTGCTAGACATTGGAGGCAGGAATGTGTAGTCAGATGCAGACTAACAGTGAGAACAATGACTAACAAAGCGAAGTTCTGTTTTGCCTATTTCTATCACTCTTTCCATTTACCCCACCACTGACTCTATAATTCTCTCTGGGGAGGGGGGACGGTCACATAATCATCCTAGTTATTAGTTGACCGCAGACAACAAACTGGTGTTGTTTGTTATTTAT
>JACEFZ010000933.1:0-10596 GCA_014155875.1 Cepaea nemoralis
CCCCCAAGGTTGTTTTGCGGAGTCAAAGTTGCAGATGACAAGAGTTAATTAATGAGGGCAGTGAAAAAAGGTTTAGGGCCGCACACATACTTGTCAAGAAGGTATCAACGGGGCTAGAGGGCAGTTGGACTAAGTAACCAAGTGTGCTTTAGGTAGGGGAGGGGATGGAAGAGAGAGAGAGAGAGAGAGAGGAGAGAGAGAGAGAGAGAGAGAGAGAGAGAGAGAGAGAGGAGAGAGAGAGGAGAGAGAGAGACGCGAGAGAGAGAGAGAGGGAGAGAGAGAGAGAGAGAGAGATTTGTTGTGAAATAGAACACACACACAATTTCTGGTTCGAATAAAAAGTTATTCTTAAATCTCCTCTTACTTAATACTTCCATTTGTATAAGAGAATTAGTTATGAATGGCGAAACAAGTTATCTAGGCAAGTATCGAATCGGATGGAAACTTAGACATCTTAAAACTCGTCTGATATCATCTCCCGCTTGAAGTTTCGTTTTAATAACTGTTAACCGCAACCACGGGGCTCCATAGCTCAGTTGGTTAGAGCGTCTGCCTAGTAAGCAGAAGGTCGAGGGTTCGACTCCCTCTGGAGCCTTTGCGCTATATTTAAAAGAAAATATTTTTAATAAATTTCCCTCACAGAATGAACCTTGTAATCGTGTATACCCGCTTGGGATAAATAACCTTATTATGTTTAGTATTTTTTTTTTTTTAAAATAGCAGGACAGCAATGAAAATGAAAATATTAATGAAAATATGGACCCCGATGTAGCAAGTTTGTCAACTGGAAAGCATCATTATTAAAAAAAAAAAGAAAATAACGAACAGTTGAGATATCAAATCTAAAATACTTTCACTGTATAAAAAAATGTTTTGCATATCCTTTACAGGACGTCGCTGTCAACATCAGCATCTTTCAGCATGTTGATTTCTTGGCAAGATTACGCTCAGTAGTTTGCCATTGCTTTCTGAGCGGCCGGCTCAGTTATCCCGCAAGTCACCAGCAGGGGTCGAACCGCTCCCAGCTCTCGCCCCTGCGACGAGACTCTGCTTAAATGTATAAGGAAAACTAAAAATAAGTATATTTTAGAAACAAAGCTAGCTGCCCTTTACAGGACGTTGCAATCAACCCCGCCATTTATTGGTTGTTTGTGATTTGCTAGGCAATATTATTTCAGTAGTTTGCCATTGATTTCTGAACGGCCGACGGCTCATATCAAGGAAATCAACACAACGCTGTCTGTATCCAAATATTCCGCAGTGATTACGAACACTCAACTCGACATGACGGGGAATTAATTATAAACTGCGTGTCCTACCTATCCTCCAAATCACATTAATAAGTATCCTGAAACAAAAAGTTGTGGTTATTTTGAATAAAAATGACAGGGGACACCCGGGTTTGAACCGGGGACCTCTCGATCTGCAGTCGAATGCTCTACCACTGAGCTATATCCCCGCATGCGATAATAGAGTAATGCTTATCATAAATAACTATTGTCTATACTGTCTTCAACTATATTGAAGCACATTAAAACGTACCACTATTAATTATACTGAGTGTTTGTAGAGTCTCACTTTACTCTTTGTATGTAGAACACAAATGAAAACTGAAGTACATGATATCATCAAAAAATGTGCTCCACAGTCCACAGTGATGCAATATACAGCGAATGGGTGTCGTCTGCTGGAGCAAATCTTTGCACTCCAAACAGAATGGTGTTATCAACGGAAGACAGAACGGGTTCCAAATGTTGCTGTATGTAGCCGAGGCGCGGTGCTGGGGTGAGCGCCCAACATTGCTCAAATACCTCAATGGCTCTTGAATACATAACCTATGCAGCAAAAGTCCAACTCCTGGCCTTCACGTGGCGGACCTGTTTAAACTAACAGGAGAAGGGGCGACGGCGAGTCTCTGGCGCCGGAAAATAACCAGTATGCTCTAGATGTGTATGCACGTACATGCATGCGCAGACAGGTGTGTGCGCGCGTACACATCTACACTCGAGTGAGACCACAGTCTGCTCTAGCAAAGAAAGGTGCTGAAGACGGAGGCAACCAGCCAAGAGGCGCACCACAGAAATCAGGATGCCACGCAATCACGCAAAATGGAATATGTCGACTACTGCTAATCGTTATGGTGCTCGCCCTGCTTTGGACCCCCAGGCAGGTGCAGTGCCGGGCCCTATGTCTCGAAAGGGTCCAACCCCAACTACTGGAGGTCCTTCTCAGATGTCCTGTGGAGCCAGGGGACATGAGAATAGGACGACTGGCCATACTAAACGAAGACTTAAAATAATGCACTGGAATGCGGAGGGAGTCAGCAACAAAAAAATAGAATTAGAAAAAATCTTGGACCAAGAAAAAGTAAGCATATGTTGCTTGCAAGAAACTCACCTCAATGAAAATGTAGCCTTCAAAATCAGAGGCTACCAGTGTTACCGATCTGACCGAAAGAACACGCGAAAAGGTGGGATACTGACCCTTGTAAGAAATAACATCATGGCTTCCCAAATCAAAGTCTACATGGAAGGGGCTGAGTATCAGACACTTAAACTTAAGACAGGTAATACAGATCTACATCTGATCAATTACTACTGTCCAAGTGACCGCCCACAGGCACTGGACACTCTACCACTAAAAGAAAAAATGATTGTGTGTGGCGATTTCAACAGCCACTCGCAGAGCTGGGGCTATGATCACATGGACCAGAGAGGAGAGAGACTGGAAGACTGGCAGGATGAGAATAGATTCATGTTGATTAACAAGCCGTCCGACCCACATACTTTCTACTCGAGATCATGGCACTCTACAACTACACCTGACCTGGCTTTTCATTCACCAGACCTGGAGTGGAACATTACACGAACTGTTGGGAAACAACTTGGTGGCAGTGACCATCGGCCAGTCTTTCTAACCGTAGAAAATGAGCTTGTAAGTGAAAGCAGCACCCTCTCGAGGTGGAACTACAAGAAAGCAGACTGGGCAATGTACAAGCATCGCACCAGCATACTGGTTAGAAACCTGAACACTGAGAAAGACATAAATAAAGCAGTTGAAGAGTTTGGGAAATGCATACTACAGGCAGCGCGAGAAACAGTACCAAGAGGAGCCCGTAAACAATATAAACCCTACTGGAGTAGTGAACTGGAACAGTTGCATAATGATGTTGAAGTGTGTAGAAAGCAAGCAGAGGCCACACCCAGCCAAGAGCACCACAATAAATTCCAGCATGCAAAAGCCAAATTTCAAAGGGCCAAGCTGCAGGCTAGACGGAAAAGCTGGCAGGAGAAAACAGAGTCTCTGAACTTTGAAAGAGACACAAGGAAATTGTGGAAGCTAATAAAACAGCTTAATGACGAGGGCACAGGGAGAAACTCAAAAATTGCACTACATAAAGATGGAAAAATCTTAACAAGAAAGCAAGCAGCTGACCATTTTGCGGACTCGTTCGCACAAGATAGCAATATCAAAATTAGTCCAGAGAAACAACAAGAGATTCGAGAGAAACGACAACATACAGGACAGAAGGAAATAGTACATGAGGTTCTGGAGGCACCCATCACAATCAGCGAACTGGAGCTAGCCATATCAAAACTGAAAATGAGAAAGTCACCAGGAGCTGATGGTATCTCCAATGAAATGATCAGGAACCTAGGAACAGAGGCCAAAACAAAGCTGTTGCAGATCTTCAATAACAGCTGGACCTTAGGCAGTGTTCCACAAGCCTGGAGAGAAGCAATCATGATACCCCTCCTAAAATCAGGGAAAGATAGGTTCCATTGCCTCTAGCTACAGACCAATTAGCCTCACCAGCTGTCTCTGCAAAACACTGGAGCGCATCATCAATCACAGACTGCAGTGGTACATTGAAAGTAAAAACATCCTTGTGCCACAGCAGGCTGGCTTTAGGCAGTGCTACTCTACGGAAGATCAGACAACCTACCTCTCTCAAGAAATTGAGGATGCATTCCAAGAGAAGAAGCTGGTGCTTGCGGCATGGATAGATCTGAAGAAAGCCTTTGACAAAGTCTGGAAAGAAGGTCTGATGAAGAAACTGAGAAACTGCAAAGTCAATGGAAGAATGTACAAATGGGTGAAAGCATACTTGCACAACAGAAGAGCCCGAGTACAGATAGACGGACTCAAGAGCAAGAAAGTACTACTGCGTCACGGTGTCCCCCAGGGCGGAGTCTTGTCCCCCACACTTTTTCTAATCTTCATCAATGATCTTGTTGCTCACCTACCGCATGGAATTAAAGCGGCAATGTACGCCGATGACCTGGTTCTATGGAGCACAAATGAATATGCATCAGTGGCCACCAGATTGCTACAAAGAGCTGTAGATACATTTGCTGCATGGGCAAATAGATGGTGTGTCAGCATAAACACTGACAAGTGCAGCACAACCCTATTTACCCTCTCTCCAAAACAAAAGGCAGGGATCATCCAGATAAATGGAACACCCCTAAGAGAAGATAAAGAACCAACATACCTTGGAGTAACATTTGATGGCAAGCTGACATGGAGAAAGCACATCAACAAAGCAGTAGCAAAAGCCAGAAGGAAAATAGCCATCCTGAGAAAGCTAAGTGGAACCACATGGGGAGCCAGTACGAAAATACTTAGCAAAGTTTACCAACAGAGCATACGACCACACCTGGAATATGGGTCAACTGCGTGGTGTTCAGCATCAAATACCACACTACAAGAGCTGGACAAGGTGCAAAATCAAGCACTTAGAGTCACCACAGGAGGGATGAGATCAACCCCTATAGTGGAAATGGAGAAGATGGGGAGGACACAGGCACTGAGTGAGCGCAGAGATACGAAAACGCTAATACAAGCAGAAAAGTTCCTCAGCTTGCCAGGCCACCCTATGAAGAACAGATTTGAAAACCTAGCTATGGGGCGGTTGAAAAGAAGTAGTTTTATCCACCAGGCCAAACGACTCTGCAGAGAAACCACTGATCTGCCCACAGTTGGTATCCCCCTAACAACTATTCCAGAGCGAACTCCATGGAAAGATGAGCATAGACTATCGTTACAAATCCAGACAAAAGTGAGAGGAATATTTGACAAGGAAGAACAGAACAGTGTGCAGCGCAGAACAGCCACTCTCAGCTTCCTTGATGAAGAATACCCACAGGACCTCTGGATCCGAGTCTACACAGATGGGTCAGCACAAAATGCTGTTCGAAATGGAGGAGCGGGAGTGTACATAGAATACCCAAATAATACTAGGGACACAGCCAGAGTACCGACAGGAAAGTACTGCCATAACTATGATGCCGAAATTGAGGCAATCAAGATAGCAACAGAGAAATTACTAAATAACAGCAATGGTACTCAACCTGTGGTGCTACTAACAGATGCAAAATCAGTACTCGAGGCGCTCCTCTCTGGGAAATTGCCAGTACTAAGGACACTACTTTCTGAACTTAGCAGTCAGCATAAAGTCACCATACAGTGGATACCATCCCACTGTGGAGTACCCGGAAACGACAGAGCTGATCAATTGGCTAAGGAAGGAGCCAAAGAGGAACAGCCTGATGTGCCCGTTACATACCACCAAAAGAAAAGAATGATCAAATCAGTCAGAAAGCCACCAAAACCTGCTCAAGATGACTACCACATTATGGACAGACCAGAACAAGTAATTATTCTGCGCCTCAGAACAGGACACAATAGATTAGGCAACCACATGTATACAAAATTCAAGATTGGTGAAACAGCCATGTGCACATGTGGATTGGCGTCGCAGACAGCAGAGCACATACTCCAAGACTGCCCAAAATATAACATATCTAGGCAAACCTTCTGGCCTAGAGAGACGACAGTGGAAGATAAACTCTATGGACCACTGTGTGAACTGAAAAAAAAAACAGTTCAATTCATGCAAGAGACGACATTGCAGATATAGACATATTTCAAGCGAACGAAAGAAGAAGAAGAAGGAAGACAGAACTTTTGTTTTTGGATTGAACAATTGTTTCGATCGGGCTCCCTGGCCGAGGTGTTAACGTCTTTCTCCGTAATCAAGTATATTCTCGTGGGTAACGTAGCCTGCGCGAGAATCGGTAGTGGTTCTCACAGCGTTGGTAACTTACAGGGTATGTGAGCCGGTCTCTCAGAAATCAATGGCAAACTACTGAGCGTAATCTTGCCTAGTACATCAACAGCAGCCGAAAAATGCTGAAGTTGATTGCAACGTCCTGTAAGGGATATGTGAAAAAAAATTGTTTCGAAACATACGGATAGTTGTTCAAAGATTGAATAGCAATATTTCATGATAAACAACCTCCCCATCGCATTACGGTTAGAAATTTGTTGAATAAGTTTCTTGCAACGGGAAATGAATACTTCAATGGTTCTTTCCAGCTTCCCCAAAACAGCGTTAGACCATAGCAGTGACTGTTATAACTAATTTAATACATTTCCTTTCATGTACTTAATTTTTCATAATTGTTCTACATACAATCCAATACAATCCAATATATTTTTAGCGGCGGGCGGACACTAAATATTTAAGAAGCAAAATAAAATAAAATAAAATAAAATAAAATAAATAATGATTTTCCTGCGTGATCCAGGACTGTTTCCGGATCCGGTCAGGGATATGCACTACTGACGAGCTCAAATGAGGGCGAAACTCGAGTATAGTGCTTCCATATTGACGTGGATAGGCCTTAGGTTCATACCAGAATGCGATCGGCGTTGCCAGTAGTGGGTTGTGCTCAATATTTAAATATTTAAAATAAAATAAATAAAATATGCATGATATCTGAAAACAATCTACATTCAATTACCTAATGGTCTATATGTATATATTGAAATGTGGACGGTGGATAAAAAAAAAAAAAGAATATACGTTATAGGGGACTCTCGATCTGCAGTCAAATGCTCTGTCACTGAACTATATCCCTGTTTTAGTAGCATTCCATAATATCACTAATTAATAGGACTTCTTTTCGTTATTTGAACTTGTTTATCTATTACGTTATTTCTTTAGGTCAGTTGTGTTGTCAGCGGTCTTCTTGATAACTCGGGTGTCGATTAATGTTCTTTCTGTTACAACAGATTTACTGTTTATATTGTCAGCTGAGGAAAAGGTAAAGGGGGGGGGGGGGGGGTGTCGGCTCGTCTAACTAATTGGTCTGTAACTCAGACAGTTGTCTAGGTGGATGGTGATTGCAAAGAAGTACCTCTTCAACCAGCCATGGGCTCTCAGACGCACTGCGAGAACATTGTCATGGTGTCTCTCAAATAAACTCAACAAGACCTTTGGCTGCAGACCAAACTTGACGAAGGCTTTCATCGCAGTGCTACATAAAAATACACCCTATACTAGACCGTGAGCAACGGGCGCATTTGGTCAGATTTCTGTGTTCTTTCCTGCTGAAGATCAGGTCAATAAAATACGAATATCTCCACTTAGAATTAATTAACATTCAGTCTTCATTAAGTATACATAAAATTAGTGACACTGCAGTAAAACTGCGGAAATGTAGACAATATAAAATAACACAAAGTAATCAGCTTTACAGAACATAATTACGGAAATCACAGGTCGTTGCAGCGACTAGCCTTCATCAGCAAACAAATACATACACAAAAACGCAACATATAAACACGAGGAAGACCCTACAGTGACTCACTTAAGGCATTAGAACAGGATGAGAAGAATAAAAAGTAGAAACATGAGGACAATGAAAACATGTGCTACTTATCTCAAAATCACAGACTGTGACACTGTCACAATTGAAGAACAAAAAAGTTGAAACACAAGAACAATGAAAAAATGTGCTACTTATCTCAAAATCCCAGACTGTGACACTGTCATAATTGAGGTACCGTTGGATCCTGTTTGTCTAGCTGTATCCAGCTGCGGTTGTCTCATAAGCAAAACATAATTTTGAAAACATCACAATTGCAAAGATTATGATGGGTGTAGATTTCCTCATAATCCAATACCGAAACATCAGCTCTTCGGAGAGTGTGGTACAGAAGACATTTCCCCTCTCCAAGATCAGAAATCAACGCGGTATGCAAGAGAGGTACTGAAACTTCACATCTTCTGAGGGGCATGACTTTCATTGGAAATGTTTGGAGTCAGAAAATTAAATCTGTGCATGCTGCTACAGTGAGTACATAGTACATTATACAGCACCGCACAGTTCCAGTTGTAGAAAAAAAAAAATTCCACCCGTTCAGCTAGCCTCTGTGGCGTCAGTTATATTTGTGGTGGTTCATGGTGCGAGTTAAGTTTCTCTGTTTCTGCTGATAGTCAATCATTTTCCTGGCTTATCGATCTTGATGCGTTTATGCCCGTGACGTCAGCTGGGGGAATTGGCCGGCGGTTTTTTTTTTTTTGGTCCGTCTCCTCTGGCGGTTTCTTTAGTCAGTGTAGGCTTCTGGCTGGTCGTTTTTGATGTTGCAGTCCTTATAAGGACTCTTTAGTTAATTTTTTTTTTGGTGGCTAGTTTCCTTATCCGGTGTTCTTTGAGTACTTCGGCGAAGTCTTCATCGTTCATATTACACCTGGGTGTTTGTAGTAATTCCTCATAGCTTTTCTTATGTTTCGAGGACTCCCTATTTTTTTTCCCGAGTTCCCTGGCCTCGTGGGGATCGCTGGCCTTGGCTTGCGGTTTCTGGTGGGCCTTTGTTTTGGCTTCAGCTTTCGGCTTCTCTGTGATCGCTTGCGTGGTTTCTACTGATTTGTTCTGGGTTAGTTCCCTTTCGGCTTTAAGCCGCTCTCTCTCTCTCTCCTTCTCTCCCCCTCTCTCCTCTCTCTCTCCTCTCTCTCTCTCTCTCCCCCCTTTCATTCTCTCTCCTCTCTCTCTCTCTCCTCTGTTGTGATGTCTTTTAGATTCTTTCCCGTTCTCCTTCTTCATCTCGGCCTGCGCTCCATCTCTTGCTGTACTTTGCGGGATTTTCTTCATTCAGCCAGTATTTTTTTTTTCCTTGTCACTGGTTGGTGTTGGTGTCAGAAGTGCCTTGACTTGCTACTTCAGCTCGTCAATCTGGCCTTAGAGCTGAGCCTTTGCAGCTTGTGAGATGTCTCGCACCTTCGCATTGTTTCCTAGTATGGTTTCTTTGTGGTTATGGCGATCTTTAAGACGTTTGTGTGTCTTTGGGGGTACCGACAGCCCAGATGTCTTGGTCCATGCTTGCCGCACTTTCTTTTGTCATTTTACACTCGGAAGTTCTTTTTCTGTTTGGCCAGCGGACATTCCTTGAAGGCGTGGTGTTCGGCGCAGTACCAGAAGATGTCTGTCTTTCTGCGACATGTTGTTCTGCTGTGGCCGGCCCTCTGGTACCTTGCGCATAGTGTGATTCTCGGCTGTTGAACGTTCTTGTTCATAGATACTGTACTCGGCATCTCGCTACATTCTGTTGTCACCACCGCTAAAGTTGTAGGGATCTTGGATTAGGTCAGCAGCCGCCTCGCCTTCAAGATTCGGATATGGAGGTTCTCCTGCTGCAGCTGCTTCAGTATGTGGTCATCTGTGAGCTCCACTTGGATACGTTTGACAACCCATTTGATCGTCTGTAAGTCGGTTTTTTCCGACTCTGATACCTTTCTCCTCACTCTTCTTCTAAATAGTCTTAATTCTTGTCCTGTGGTGGTTTGTCGTCGGTCTTCCTCGTGGTAGCTTCATTTGAGGTTCGGGTAGGTTCTGGTTCTTTGCTGCAGCTCGCAGCAGGTTTCTCTCCCTCTACTTCTTTAAGGTCTTGGCGGCCTTTTTAAAGCTGCTTATCTTGTATTCGGGGTGTCTTTTGGGTTTTTCTTTTTCCTCGTGTCATTTTCTCTTTTCTTTTTTCCCCCCTATCGGTTTAGATGAACAGTTTGGGGGACTTATTTTCGGGGAAGGCCCCCCCGCGTTGCGAATGGCGTACATGGGGGCAGTGGGGGAAAGGGGGCTACCTTACAACCAACCCCAAAGGCCTTTTCGCCAGCAACGGCATTTTTTCGTGAAAGTGAAAAGGTTCTGGAAGTTTAACCCCACAAAAAAAAAAGACCCGCTATGTCCAGATAGACCAAAATTTCCCAAATTCCAAATGACCCCTACATATTAGTTTTGGGCTTTTTACGGGCCAGTTGGGAGAGGGGGGGGGATGGGTCGGAAAAAAAAAAGGGAATACTATCCTTGTACAAAACTAGTAGAAAAAAATGGGAACAAATTTACAAAATTTAAAACGTAACACCTGGGTTGAAATTTAAACACTTCCCCTTTTGCCGTGCGTTCCCCCTTTAAAAGGGTTTTAAGGGGGGTTGAAACGTTTTAAAGACCCAAGAGCTTAAAGCCGGGGGGGTAGCACAGCTACTGTAGGGTCACCCATGTCGGCAGGTCCCAAAGGGAAAAAGGGGCCAACGAAGTGACCCCAAAACCCCCCCGCCTTGTAGGTTTGACTTTGGGGCCAGTCCCAAAACTAGGGAAAAAACATCCTGACAAAGCCCTTTTCGAAAAACGGGTGTAAATAGCCACAGGCTTCAAAGAAGGGTGCAACGTAAATTTTTTCATTTCATGATGCCACAGATGAAAATTAAACGTTATGGTGCTAATCCCGTGAAATTTTCCCAATCCCCCCTCA
>JACEFZ010000934.1:0-10733 GCA_014155875.1 Cepaea nemoralis
AACCCACAATATTTCTTGTGGTCTGTTCTTCCAGCTCAGACCACAATAGTATTATGTCTGACTTTTCCAGACATGTCCCACCGACTGGTTAAGTTACTACTCTTGGTAATTCTAACGTAGGTCAGTAGCTTTTCAGTCACAAGTCTCATACCTAATTGATAGTAGATATGATGAAAGGTTCCATCCATGAGGATGGCAGAAATCCATATCTCCTATCAAAATCATCAAGTGTTATGGTCCTGGATCATCCTTCCTAATCACCATTTTGTCCCATCAGGAAAGTAGATTAGGATTAGTAGGAAAGCATATTAGGATACCTCAGGGCAGTACTCTATTACGCCTCCAAGGTTAATGGAAGATACTCAAGCTACATTGAAAACTAACCTGAAATACTGAATGAAAGACCAGACAGACAACAGAAGAGTTTCGGGTTCTTGTGTTTGTCACTTCCTACCTTTCTGCCTCGGATACCTTGATTTCTGTTGTGTGTGGGTGTATGAATATATAGACACATATCACCTGAATAAATTCCTTTGGTTGCCTAGGAATTGTGTCGAACCAAACATCGCAAACAATCAGGTTCCGATGAAAGTATAGAGACAATAGAAAGATAAATCCACATGACAGATCATTCCATTCTCAGCAAGGGAAGTATAGAGTCTGACAACACTGATGAAATATCCACGCGATACATGAGTGGGTGTTTTCCCACCGCTATACTGGCCCACGTTCAATCCCTAGTACGTGTGAAGATATCTTTTCCCCTTCTGACTAAGCCAAGTTAAATAACAACAGGCCCATAGGTCGATAACAACTTCCCAGCTTATAGCCTCCTACATATTTGGGTTTCACCGTAATGAGAAACGCAAGCGGCTCTCGCTCGTCACATAAGTGCTTGACAAGTAGGTTACTGGTTTCAACCACGCCACATGATGATGATCGAAACATACTAATGTCAACATATTCATTAAGGGAATCAAATTAAAGCTCTGTTCAAGAGAAAGTTCTCTGTCCGAACATTAATTCCCTCAAATACTCCATTATTGAGATTAGGCATCGAATGCATTGTTAATTTGCTTCAACCAGATTGATCCACTGAGCTGGCTCGCACAATACATTCTGCCATGTCTGTTGAACACTCAATCTAGGTCATAGTACACACACAGGCCTGCTACACAGCTAGCTTGCCTGTTTAACTAACAGCTGGTGTCCCCTGACGCTAGGTCAACGTGTAAATATCGGTCAGAGCCCAGGATATGGCGCAACTAGCCGACCATGGTCAAGAATTGACTCACCACTGAAATACCAACTATAGTTAAGCAACGCCTAAGTATACAAGAGTGTTACCTTTAAAGTGGGAACAACTATGCAACAGACATCGATCCGATAGAATCATCAAGCTCTGGGCTGTAGATCCCCTCTGGAGCCCCAAAAGTACAACATGATACAGCTGGTCAAACACACGGCCCCTCGTCTCAAGGACAACAATGCCACCACTACAGATCAATCTATTATTCCATATGCATTTAATAGATTACAGCTGGCGGACACGGCCATGAAAGGATAGCTTCAACAACAACCTTCACTGTAGAAGATTCTCCGGCTCCCCGTGATGCAAACTACACAGCCAGCCACAGAAGCGGCTTCCCTTCTTGATGACTGTCTACCGAATGCCTCTTCGTGTCAGCTCCGGAAGAAAACACTCACCGGACTCTGCCGAAAACCTCCGAGCATTACCCAACGAAAGTGAGGCATTCCCCGAGTTTTAGCAGAGTGTGCGATTTACAACAGAAAGGATCGACGCACACCCAAGAATTGAGTTATGATTCTCGGGACCTGTGAAGTTCATGACAAAAAAAGTCGCTTAAAGGTCGACAGGGTCGACTTCATTGCACCGGGTTTTATCCCATATGGCTCGGTCTCTTTCCGCAGCACGGAAAGCGTCGCAAAAAGCACGAACGCAGTAGCTTTTACCGACGACCCACAGGAGTCTCCGAAACGAAGAGTAGCGCAGAGGATGCTTTACAGGCTCTTTCAGTAGTTACTAATAATTTCTGACATTGAGTATGGTTTGGCGCTGCTGGCAGTATCAAAGAGCCAGCTTGAAAGGTTGGAGCGCATACGGAATGCGGCATGTGGGTGATCCTGGGTGCACAAAGGTCACACCAAGTATATGAATGAATACTCTGGCGCTGCAAACAGTGGCGGATAGGCATAAGGTCCTTCAAGCAAATGGTACCTGAGAGTTGCTGCAGACAGGGATCACCCCCTGCATGAAGCCATGGATATGGTCAAGGTTCATAGACGGGGCAGGTCCTGGGTGGCACAGGCTGAAATAGCTATACGTCAGGTGTGTGATCTAGAGACCATCAATCGTGAAAAAGAGTGGGTTAAAGTACCGGAAGACATGACGGACTGGCACAATGTAATAGTAACACTGGGTCGTGAGTGCAGAGAATGGGCAGCGGCCGCACAGAGTGTATGGTGCAACAACTGATCCAGAGTAACACACATCAAGGTGACATTAGTGATCTATACTAATGGGTCAGTGGTGAGAAAGAGACGGAGTGGTTGGGTTTCATTGCGAAGTCTAATGGACGATTCTTCAACAAGAATAGTCTGGCATATGAGGCGACGACCTCCAGCATGAGAATGCAGGTGGAAGCAGTCACAGCGGCATTCCGTTGGTTAGACGAGACCACTGCAACACACACTGTATTCATTACGGACTCAAGGAGTATGCTTAGCAAGGTGGAGAAAGGAATGTTTTGTGTGGAATGGCTCACCTCGCTTTAGAGGTCACAGATTGTGAGAACTGTATGGATTTTTTGCCTTGGCCATGTGGGAGTGCGAGGGAATGAACAGGCTGATAGGCTGGCAGGGAATGCACCTCTTGGTGCAAGTCATGCAAGATTACCTATGGGCAAGGAAGAGGTGGTCGTGCACCTATGGGACCAGGTGAAGAAGGTGGAGGAGCAGATTGAGAACCAGTATGTGGAAAGGATGAGATTGCGAGTAATTGGCAGGGGTTCTCGAAGAATCTCAGATCTGAGAGGGAAGACCAGGAGAACCTCCAATCAGATAGCGGTGGGAACGATTAGTAGTGTGACTCTGTCGTAGTATTTCCTGGGGTGAGGGAAGCATACTATTACACCTTAATAACGGGATAGAGGACCTCTGGGAATACGATCACTCTCAGTCTACAGACCCCACCAGCCCTTGGATTCCTGTCTCTCTCACTTTCAACCGCTGGACAATACCCTTTTCACCTCTCATCCAGAACAGATGATACGACTCTGGTGTCTACACATAATGACTAGATATAATGTACAAGAGGATTATCAACAAGGGGAATGTTCATGAGAGAATCATGGCCACCGCCAGGCGATAGAAGAAATGGCTATCTGGATTAGTCTCAGGCCGTCTCACTCATCACTGTACACTGGGTACGACACCACAAGGTGAAAGAGGTCACTCATCTGCACACGTAGCGTGGAATGTCTCTGCCGAGGTGAAGACTCAACTGGAATGACTAACACGTCAATGTGGTGACTCTTAGTTGCGGTGGTACGTGATGACTAGCATCAAAGTAGAAGTTCTGAAGGCCGGTCATTCAAGCTTCACTGGTAAGGCCGGTGCTAGACAACGGTCCTAAGAAGCCACCATAACATTTACCACATAGTTAACAATGTCAAAGTTCTGGAAATAGATGGTGGTCTCTAATGGGATCAGGATGGGTATAACTGGGCCTATAAGCACAGAAAGTTGGCACAGTTCATGTGGACTCTGTCACTCAAAGTCAGTACTGGTAGCTCGTGACCCTGTAATGAAGGTCACCAATGTTCCTATTACGAAATGGTAGACTGTTCCCGGAACACCAGGCCATCCTGAAATAAAGTGTAAGGTAGTTCTTCTCTACCCGTTTGGCTAGTGGGTCACCATGTCAAACTGATCACAGACAAGAGGACACGATACTCGATCGTGTGTAGCCATCATAATACTTAGTGGACTGACTGAAGATCATTTAGCGGTGAAGACGGGACTGGACTGTGGCGTAGTGACTTCCCGGCCCGTGGTGTGGTGTAGAAGCCTCACTTCACGTCACATAGGTAAGCCAGCCATTTAGCAGCCTTCACCAAGTCATCTTCCTCTGGTCCCGTCACGTAAGTCTCTCAGAAGATAGAATCTTACGACAAACTGTGCATTCAGAATTGAGGAGCTCCCGTTCCAACACTGGACGTTCTGTCAGTTTTCTTCGACAAACAGCAAGACACTGGCTTCCTCTTTCCCATTTACGAATTAACACAGTCGTCCAAACCCACCTTCTTGCTCGCAAGGCCGGATCTCAACTCAGCCTGTCTTTGTTCTGAGAAGGTTATTGCGCATGCGTTATCGGATCTGGTTGGGTTGAGCTTTACTCACCCTAACAGCCTAGAAGTCAAGGGCCACCAATCGCCCTTTCGTGGGGTAGATTTATACCTCGGTTGTATCCCTTCGACTAGATCGGCTGTTCAAGGCTGACTGAGAAGGGGAATTGGACTTTTGGGAGTTTTACCAAGTGAATTATCAGCAGTTCCATGACAGACTCTTCGCTGGCTGTTTAACGAGGGGACGGAACACGTACGGGAATGTCCTGAGGGCAGTGATGTTAGTTCTTAGCTCAACTCAACTCAACTTATATTGTGGATCTGGAAGCATCTCTATCATGTTGACATGTCTCACTTTACCGAAAGCCTTTGTATAGTCAATAAAGCAAAGGTGTTGTGACGAACCGACGCTTCATCTGTCTTTTGTCTACTAGGTTTCGGCTCTATTCGGCGCGTCATCAGGGATATTCCCGGTTATTAATAGACTGGGGGAAGTCGATGGGATTTTCCGTCTAGAAGGTTCTCGAAGCACCTGGATTTGAGTGACCAGGTTACTGGGTGCACCAACAAATTCTCGTGCAGAAGAATCTAGATATTCTAGTCCGGGAAATGAATGTTGTCCGTGAAGTTGACTTGCATCAAGAAGCACTCGTTTCTCGTGCGCTTTGGTACGCACGTAGGAGAAATGCGGCTGTAAGAGTCATTCACTTTCTCCATCTCAAGGCGTGAGGACGCATGGCTTTGCTAGGCCGAATGTATAGCCGCTCACACCCAACCAAGATGCAGCTGGCTGTCGACCCATTACGGCATGCTTGCCCATGAACAGTTCTGGTAGCTGACTGGAGTCTGGTTCCGAGAATTCAGGTATTTACTTGGTTAATTAATTTAACTTTGTAATTGATCACACAACGCAATCGTTCTAATCTCATTAAATATGCGGTTGACTTTGCATTGAGTAATGACAAGGAAATACAAAACAAATTCAACATAGAAGTACAGAACAGATTTGAAATATTGTCTGATCTAGAGATCCTATTCCAGGATGTGGATGATCAATGGGAAATGTTAAAGAATTCAATCAATATGGCTGCAGAAACAACTATTCCAAAATTAAAGAAGGTGGGTCGTAAGAAATGGATGACTGAGGAAATTTTACACTTAATGGAAACAAGAAGACTCAACAAAAATAATCCTGCCAAATATGAAGAAATTCACAGACAAGTCAGAATATTATGTAGGAAGGCAAAAGAATCATGGCTTGAGGAAAAGTGCTTAGAAATTGAAAAACAACACAACAGTCAAAGTACCAAATTAGTGCACAAAAGGATTCAGGAACTTACTAATAAAAGAACAAGTACATCAACAGGCTGTCTAAGAACTAAAGATGGCAAAATCATAATAGAAAAAGATCAGATTCTACATGTATGGACAGATTATGTGAAAGACCTGTATAATGATAACAGAGAGGAACAGTATGCTATTAGATTTAATAATGAAGGACCAACAATTTTAAAGATGGAGGTTCAAAATGTTCTTAAGCATATGAAAGCTGGCAAGGCCCCCGGTGCAGATAACATCACAACAGAAATGATTAAAGCTTTAGAAGAATTTGGACTAGAGCAAGTCACTAGACTGCTGAACACATTATATGATACTGGAGATATACCTTCGGAATTATGTAATTCTGTATTTATTGCAATCCCAAAGAAATCAGGAACCTTAGAATGTGATCAACATAGAACAATTAGTATAATGAGTCACATAACAAAGATTTTGTTACGAATTATCATGCAAAGAGTGAGGAAGAAAATACAACCTGAAATAGGGGAAGAACAATGTGGTTTTGTAGAAGGAAAGGGTACAGTAAATGCTGTGTATATGCTGCGAACAGTTATTGAATGTGCTTTAGAAGTAAACAAGGATATACATCTTTGCTTTATTGACTACACAAAGGCTTTTGATAGAGTAAGACATGTCAACATTGTGGATATGCTTGCAGATCTACAAATTGATGGAAAAGACATTAGACTTATAAAAAACATATATTGGAAACAACAAGCTGCCATAAGAATTGATAATGAAGTAGGACAATACCAACCTATTAAGAGAGGTGTTAGGCAGGGATGTGTAATGTCTCCAGATCTTTTTTCCTTATACAGTGAAAATATTTTCAGAAATGTAGAAGACCTAAATGGAATCAGCATTGGAGGACGAAACATAAATAACATTAGATATGCAGATGATACAGTATTGATTGCAGACAATGCACAGGATCTGCAACAATTAGTAGACGCTGTGGTTGTACACAGTGAGCAGCTGGGGTTGGAATTAAATTGTAGGAAGACACAGGTTATGGTCGTCACTAGGAAGAACGAAGTACCACAATGTAATATACAAGTAAATGGGAATATTCTTCAACAAGTGAATCGGTTCAATTATCTCGGAACAGTCATAACATCTGATGGCAGATGCCTTGAAGAGATTAGAACAAGAATCGCCATTGCGAAAGTAGCCTTTAGCAAGATGAAAAACATTCTGACCAATAAAATGATGTCAATTGAAACGAGAAAAAGAGTGTTGAGGGAATACATAGAGCCTGTTCTTTTGTATGGATGTGAAACTTGGACAATGTGCAGTCAAGCTGAAAAACATCTGATGGCTGCAGAAATGTGGTTTCTGAGGAAAATGCAAAGAATACCATGGACAGATAGAAAAACCAATGACCAAGTACTACAAGAGACAAATGAAAATCGTAGATTGATTAGAGAAATTAGACGTTGACAGTCAAAATTTTTTGGACATGTTATGAGAAGAAATGGACTGGAGAACTTGGTGACAGCTGGCAAGATCGAGGGGAACAGACCAAGAGGAAGACCGAGAGGAAAATACCTGGATGGCTTGGCCACATGGCATGGACGAGACAGGAACACTGAGCTGATCCACGACTCTGGTGATCGAGTGAAATGGCGAATCATGACCGCCCACGCTTTCCGGCATGGCACATGATTGATTGATTGATTTGCATCGCTAATGAGAAACGGATCGATAACGTAGTTGAGAAACTAGGCCGATCTACACCTGTGCGTGTCGCTTTATTTACAAGTCTGCGTAGTTGCGGTAACCGCGTGAAATGTAAGCCTGTGATAGCGGCGTATTGTGTTCACCTGTTATTAACCATGTATGATAAATAGTTGCCTATACTAGGGTTGTACTATAATAGGGCACAGGTACTAGTGTATGATATGAACCTAACTTATGTCAGTCAGTAGCTGAAGCTAGAATTACTGTTGAATAGCCAGGTAAGTTGTTAGTTGGAGAATTTAGACAGTGATGTGCTTAGTACTAAGTAAAGAGAGCACTAATTAGTGTTGGTTAAGTTTGGTGCTATTATTTCTAGTGATTCCTGCAGTTGGTCAGTGTTGGTTTTATGGGTTGTCTGTCGTGTTATTGCATTTGTGTGGTGTGTGTTTTGTTGCACATCTACAGGCTTGGTACTTGGTAGATCGGTAGCATCCTCAATTCGAGGTTTTAATTTGGTCGTATCACTCATAGATTCGACCGCCCCTGCATTGTACACCTCGGTGAATTCTTTCTGAATTCCCTCAGTGGTTGTCTCCCTTGGTCTTTTGGCAGATTGAGACAAGCATGAATGGTGTTCGAATTTCGACCAGAGCAAGGGGGTATTTCTCTATAGTGCCTGAGAATGTGCGACAAGTCACATGTTTGTCTGTGTAGTCTTTAGTGTCTATTAATGTTTTCTTAATCCCACAGAGCGTTGCGCCGGAATCCCGAATTAATGTGCACTTTTTGTTATTTACAAACCCTGTTGAAAAAACTAGCTTGCCTGTAGATGACAAAGCAGCGTTGGCTGTTTCATTTGAAATAGGGATAGTGTGGCCACATAGTAATGTTGTGTCAAGTTGGAACTTCGTACAGGTGTTACACTTACTGTCTGTAATGGTGTCAATAATTTGTACAGCATTTCCAAGCTCACTTACATTGTCGTTTTGATTATCACAACCATTCAGTGATTCAATCTCTTCGTCTGACGACGTTTCCACTAGTGCAGCATTGGCCTGTTTCAATAACTTTCGGCCATCACAGAAGCGACTATAGTGGCCAAAGCTCCTGCAAAAAAAACATTTGACCGCTCTCTGGTAAGCATTGCGCTTAGTCTTCTGCTTCTCCACCATCATTTTGAGGTGGTGAGGATAGTTAGGCGATTTATCGCACATCGCGTAACTGTCGTGATTCAAACTGCAATATTGGCATTTCACTAGTTTACTGACATTTGAGCGCGGTTTAAATTTACTCTCTGTTTGTTTAGAGTATTTGGTGTTCATTACTGCTGCTGCTGTATCGTTGTGACTTATGTTTAGCTGAAAAATGTCTCTATTTGCTGTGAAAAATGCATTTCCTTTGGACTCGATTTCCTGAATACTTTTACAGTCCATTTGTTTTAAGAACTTAGCAAAAGGTGTAGGGATGGTGCTAACTATTTTGTCTATAATAATTAGCTCTTTAAGTTTGTCATGGCTGTTGTTAGTTTTAGCCGAGTTAATCCACTTTGTACACACGTCTTGGACTGTACTGACATAATCTATAAATGTTTGGTTTGGTTGTGGAGATAATTTGGCAAATTGTTGTTGGTAACCTGCAGTATCTAAAGAAATATGTTGGAGAATGCGTTGTTTTAAATAGTCATAGTCTTTTCGCATTTCCTGTGGCACTGTCTCTATTACTTTTAAAGGTTCAAGAGCTAAGTTTCTCATTAAAATAAATGCCCAATCTGATTTTATGATTTTATGGTAGGACATTAAACACTCTAAATTTTCCAAGTAGGCGCTGATGGAATCTCCTGAGCAGAACGCCTTCACGAGGCCTTTATACTTGTTATATTTTTGTTCCTCTTCTTTGCTTTTTAGCTTATTCACAGATATTTCTGCGTTGGACTCAATCTCCATCTGTTTCAGTTTTATCTGTGTATCAGCATTCAATTGGGCTTGTTTGGCCGCCGCCTCGAGCTCCATCTGTTTCTCCTGAGCCTGCAATTGCATTTTCTTCTCTTCAATTTGCATTTGCATTTTCTTTTCTTCTGCCTCCATTTGCAATTTCTTTTCTTCTCGTTCTATCGCTCTTTCTTCACGGGCAATGTTTTCTGCGTGCGTTTTCTGTGCCCATTCTGACAGTTTCTCTTCTTTATAACCTAATTTTATTCCTTGCTCAATGCATTTATCTAAGCTAGACATTTTGTGTTTTACTTGTTGGTACTGTTTATAAAGTTAAATCCCTTAGAAAAAAAATGTTGGGGAGTGAAAATTTCGTTATCTCCCTTAATTATTAAATGTGTAAATCAAAATGCAAGGTTATGTTGGTTACAAGGTCATGAATATGCCAACAAATCAATGTGAAACAAAATGATACATTGATGGATGGTGAGAAGTACAGCTTAGAGTTGCAATGGGTATGATATGAAACTTAGCTTTTAATCCCAGAACTCGCCGATGTTGTCTTGTACTCTCGCCACTGTTGGAACGGTTACATAGGTTGCACGCGCCACTATTCGCGGAACAATCTGCTCGTAGAGTGAGAAAACATTAGTAACAGTCAAAAAATGTCACAGTCATGTCAAAAATAGTGTATCGTAATCACAATAATGAGAGACACACTGCTGAGGCACTGCTGAGGGACTCAGATTAATTCTATTTTATTGCTAGATATCTACTAATGTTTTAAACTTGTAAAGTTAACAATTTGTGGTACAAAAAATCAATTTGATATAATCAATTTGGTGATTTTACATGGCAATTAATAGTTCTGTAACATTAGATTTTTATGCCAAAACCGGAAAAATAGCCCCCAAAAAACCTGTCATCGTCTTGCTCATGCCTAGGTATCTGAGCTCGGGTTCACACAGGCAACAATAACTCCGTTCGCTATGAGATCGAACATTTATTGTATTTCAATATACAGTGCGTTGGCGCAGTGGGTTAACAATCCCGCGCTATATTACATATCACAGATAGTTAACATCAAACACATAGTTATCATACAACAGTCTAGCAAACTATCTAGCCTATGTATATATATATATATCTATTGCTATCTATTGAGTCCCTCTAAGGCAGGCCCTGTTGCCTCTCTGAAGTCCGTCTGTCCTCTGCCGGTCTACACGTGTCCCAATCCGACACGGGTGGTAACTCTGTCCGAGTTCCTCGTGGACCCCGCAATAGGCGGGCCACATCAGTGTCCACGGAACCCTGGACTCAATGACCAGTCCTTCGAGAAGGTTCTAGATTACTGGGGCCTTGAGTGACTCATTTCTATCCCTTGGGCTGGAGTTGCAGCCCTTTAATTAATATCTCT
>JACEFZ010000935.1:0-5000 GCA_014155875.1 Cepaea nemoralis
CCCCCCCCAAAATCGTTTTTTTTAAAATGTCCCAAAAAAATTCAAAAGACCCTTTTTGTCCCCCCTTTGCGGGGGGAACCTTTTCGGTTTGGGGATTGATCATTGCCCGAGATTCCACACATCAAGTGCTTACGATTTAGTTTGTTTTGTAGACCCAACAGAAGTAGTATGTCAGTGGAAAATACTTATATTTTTTAGGTGCACACCTATTTTTTTTACTAATAAAAAGTCTATCACCTCAAGCGAAACGTCATATTTTACGACCACATTTTCAAATTTTGGCGGGTATTTTCTAGGGATTGGGTGACCACTTCCGGTTGTCGTGGTGACTACTTCCGGTCCCTGGGCACCCCCTACCGTCCGCCTCGCCCACAGGTATCTCCGCCGGCCATCTCTGCTTCCCCCGACCGCTTCCGAAACCATTCAAAGACGGCGAGGCAAGCCCCGTGCATGTGGATTACTTATATAGATAATTAAATTTCTCTTTTATGTTTCCACTTTGAATGTTTCATGTAGAAATTTAATTGTTAATTGATCATTATCATAACTAATTTTATCATTGTGTTTATTAGCATTGCTGTTATCACCGTTAGTAGTTTTATTCTTTGTCATTATTATTATAAGATGCATTTCACGTAAACACCATTCCTAGGAAAAATCATTTTAGCAAATGGAATCACAGATTTTAACTATTATTATCATTGCTGTTATTATCATTGCTGTTAAATGTCCACTGTTTATCACCCTTAGCAGTTTTTTTTTAATTCTTTGTCATTATTATTATTTATGTATTTGGGTGTTTATTTGCATTATTAATATATATGGCTTTGTAAACCCGTAAACTGTCACATCCCCCTTTCCCACCTTTGATACTGTGATTGTTGTTTTTCTGCTGCCGCCCTCACCGGTTGGTTCTACACCGCCATGTTCATCATCACGGAGGGGTGGTGATGGTATTTGGTAGGAGTTTTGGAGCTGACAGAAGAGCGGGGCGGCAGGGGAAATAACAACGACGCACTACCATCACGCAATTGTTTTAAAATATTTCCCTTACAACAATGTCAATGAAGGAATGTTTTCGATACTGTTGGTTTTGATGCTGCTGCTGCCTTCACTGGTTGGTTCCAACAAGTTTTACTGCCATTTTCCTCATTACCAAGTGGTGATGATAGTATTGGTGGGGTTGGAGCTGACAGGAGAGAAGGTGGCAGAGGGGGGGGGGGAATGGTATACTATCGTCTTGTTGTTGTTTGTACTCGTTTTTCGTTACCCCCCATTTCAAATGTAAAAAAGTTTGAAACAAATGTTGTAAAATTTGCGCATATGTCACCTACACTTCCACATGCAACGCTCTGTAACAACACGAACAATACCAATTGCAAATGTTTCTTAACACTCAATAAAGGTTTTTTTAAAAACAATACACCTTTTTGTCTATCCAAAGGCCTCACTTGACCATCACTTATTCGCATTTCAATGTGAATGTTGATGGCTCTCCTCCGCGGAGAGCAAAGGATAATATCTGGGGTAGGGGCCTATTCCAGCGCGCCCCTCACACATTGGCCTACCCCTACACACACACACACACACACACACACACACACACACACACACACACACACACCCATCTACACACTGGGACTCGAACCCGGCAACTATTTGGACTACTTATCTATATAAGTAATCCACATGCACGGGGCTTGCCTCGCCGTCTTTGAATGGTTTCGGAAGCGGTCGGGGGAAGCAGAGGTGGCCGGCGGAGATACCTGTGGGCGAGGCGGACGGTAGAGGGGTGCCTAGGGACCGGAAGTAGTCACCACGACAACCGGAAGTGGTCACCCAAACCCTAGAAAATACCCGCCAAAATTTGAAAATGTGGTCGTAAAATATGACGTTTCGCTTGAGGTGATAGACTTTTTATATAGTAAAAAATATAGGTGCTGCACCTAAAAGTATAAGTAGTTACCACATGACATACTACTAAAGGTCCCTTGTTCGAATCCCACTGTGCGACTTTCTACATTTTGGTTATAGCCAAATTGCTTTGAAACAATCTAAAGTGCTGAATATTGAGGATGGATATGTGGCCTTTAACAAGCCTGCCAAAAATATTACTAACAACTTTAACCTAGATAATGCCATTTAAAGTATAAAACACATCATGAATTATCGAGTAAAAATAAAAAATAGGTTATAAAATTATCCCTCTTGTAATATAAACCCATAGGTTTTATAAAATCTTAAAAGCCAACTTAAAGTTATTATATTATTATTTATAACTCTTACAATTGTTATTAAATTGTATAAATATTTTAAAAACATTAAGACAAATACTACACATTTTAAATTACATATTGCACTCTTCAAACTTCAGAAATGTCTCGTGATATAACAGTTATGTCCCTTTCCACAAATTTAATTACGTGTCTTCATTTTAATGTGGTTTCATTCCGTACACATTTAATGAAAAAAATAAGGAAGCATAATTTATTTCATATGAATTTTGTATGTTCAGTTCATTCATTAGAATAAATAAACGGCACATTCCTAAAAAGAACAGTTGCATAATTGTATACAAATGAATATTATCTCCTGTGGTGGACGCAGTACCATCACTGGACACAAGAAGGAGCTACTATCGATCGATCTTACAAATTCCCAACTAAAATTAACGACACACTAAACAAAATAATTTAATGATAAAACTTGGTGTTGTAGCTACTTCAATAGATAGCAGAAACAGCTGCCACAGAAACGAAGAAGGCAAATCAGATGAGTACTGCAGGTGTGATTAATTGATTTTCATTTCGATTATACCATTAACACTACCCAGTTCATTTTGGTTTTGTTTGCTGTTTGTGATCTCTTTAAAGAAAAACAACAACAACAACTTTTATTTCACACAAAGCAGTGTGTAATGTGTGTTTCTGTTGTTTGTATATATCACAGAGCCTTCCGTTCGTTGGTGTTAAGTGACAAATGCGCGAATAAAACAAATACATCTCATACATACTAAAATATTTCAATAGAAATTCTTTCATACTTCATGTATTCTCACTCACACTTAGTTAGTTACTTAGTCGCGGTTCAAACTTCACGGCAAAGGATCGCCCCATTAGCTACGTTCCTGTGCCAGTAAATATCACACACAATGCTCCTCGCTACCCCATGTGAAAAGTGGAACAGACAGCAGTCTCGACAAACCAACATCAACATTTAGTTTTATTAAAACAAGTTGAACGGTGTCACTGAATCTTTCATACTCCAGGTATTCTCTTTCACTTTTGCTTTTTTTTTAAAATGGCAAATCTTGTATGTACCTACAACAATTTCTCTACATAAACATCGCAATAAGCATTACATTTTACAAAGTAAATTGCAAAACAGGTATATTTGGCTTTTGCTTGAGCGCACTAGCGAGATAGACAATACACAATGATAACAGTTAGATAAACGTGACTTCTGCGAAAAAGTTAGAGATAATAAGTCAGTTAGTCAGTTAGTTATTCGACAGATTATCCTCATTGCACATCAAACCATTCAATGCATAAGTGCTCGGATCCCCTCCTCAGTCAATCCCACAGCGTGTAGCGGCTCACGACACCAGTTCTGTATTGGTTTATTAATTTTCACCCGAGCGAGCATTATCCTGAATTAGTTGCTGGATTTCCACTTCCGTGGCCCCTGCTGGCCACTTGCTGCACTCCCGGCTCAATGTGATTATAACTCTGCACAAGTCTAACTGCTCCGCTGGCACTCTGACCCACTCCTCTCCTCGCCTAATGTTCTCCAAGATGCACACCTGTTTGATCGTATCCTCCGCCTGAGCCATCCATGATTTCCCTCTTATCAGTCGCTGACTCTTAACTGCGTCCAGCGCCACATGCAACGGGTGATCTGTGTCTGCAGCTACTCTGAGGTATGCCTTCGCCTGCATCACCTTGAGCCTACCAGCAACAGTTGGCAGACCAAGGATGTAACGCATACACACTACTGGGGTGTCTCTGGTGCATCCCAGAATGACTCGCATAGCTTCGTTCTGTATGCGCTCTAATTTCACAAGCTGACTCTCTGAGACAGTGAGCAGTCCTAGTCCATAGTCAATCACTGAGAGGATCAAGTGCTGGTATAGTGTGAAAAGCATTCTCTGCTTTGTGTCCATTGCAGCCATAATTTTAAGTTCAGTGAGTCCCTTTTGAGATCTTGTCACAACCGTCTCCACATGGTCCTTGAAGGACAGGCTCCTGTCAAATGTGATTCCCAGATACTTCAGTTTGTTCTCTCTGTTGAGGCTTCTACCATCTATCACAAGGCTTGGGACATCAGCTCTCACAATCTTGCTGTCCAGAGAGCACCACAAAACAGCCGCCTTTTCTGGGCGGATGACAGCACTCATTTCAGTGCACCAGTCAATCACTTTGTCTACTGTCGCCTGTAGCTCCTGGGCTGTTTGCTCTCTATCTCTCCTCTGCCTATATGCAAGAATATCATCTGCAAATGTTAGTATCCTTCCAATCCCTGTTGCTTCTAGGTTTGCAATCTTGCTCGCATACACGTTAAAGAGCACCGGTGATATTGCAGATCCCTGTGGCAGCCCCGGGGTTAAAATATGTGGCTCTGAGGTCCATTCACCCAGACGGAGAGCAGCCCGACGAGAATGCAGGACGGCTGCTATCTAGTTCACCAACCAGGGATTGATCCCCTTCCCCATCAGTGCGGTCATCAAAATATCATATCGAACTCTATTGTACGCATCCTCGAGATCAAGCGCTGCCGCCATCGTTTCCTGTCTACTCTGGAACCCCTCATAAACGTCAAAGGCAAAAGTGGCTGCATTTGACCAGGTATCTTTTTCTGGCCTGTAGCTCCCCAGGCCTCTTGGAAGAAGCTTCCCCCTTTCCAAAAACTCTTGCAGCTTGACAGCGACTATCTTCTCTAGAACCTTCCCAATTGTATTTTGAAGGGTGATGATCCTAAAGCCACTAAGCTTTGAATGATCC
>JACEFZ010000936.1:0-37903 GCA_014155875.1 Cepaea nemoralis
AAAACTCATCTTTTTATGTGTAAAGAAGTTATCTACAGTCATGTAGAAGGGAAGAACAATCAATGGAAGGACCAAAATCACAGAACCTAGACGAGTATGAATTGGGAATGGCGAACTCCCTCCTCCTCCCTCTCCCTCCTACTCCCTCTTCCATCCTCCTCCCTTTCCCCTCCTCATTCTCCCTCTTCCCGCCTCCTCCCCCTCCCTCCTCCTCCTCCATCCTACTCCTCCCTTTCCTTCCTCCCCCTCCTACTTCTCGCTCTTCCTCCTCCTCCTCCATCTCCCCTCATTCCTCCCTCCTCCTTCTAATCCCTCTCCCTCCGCCTCTCTCCTCTCCCTCCCTCTACCTCCTCCTTCTCCCTGCTCCTCCCTCCTCCTCTCCCTCTGCCTCCTCCTCCCTCATTCCTCCTCCTGCTCCCTCCTCCTCCTCCCTCCACCGAATATGAATTAAATGATATGCTCCCCACCAGGGACTGGGCGAAGCCAGGCTGTGTCGTCTTTTTTGGGAACGGGAACGAGAGCTGGGGCCGAATATGAATTAAATAAGACGCTCCATTTACCCAAGTTAATTGTTGGGGGAAGATGTAAAGATCTTTCAAGTGCTCTTTCTAATAATAGACAGACAGACAGACAGACAGACAGTAGATAGTTGGGAACGGGAACGGGAGCTTATATGACTACTTATATGAATTAAATGAAATGCTCCCCACAAGGGGCTGGGTGAAGCCGGGCCGGGCCAGACAGACAGACAGACAGACAGATAGTCGGGAATGGGAACTTACATGACTACTTTTATGAATTAAATGAGATGCTCCCCATCAGTGTCTGGGCGAAGCCGGGCCGGGTCAGACAGACAGACAGACAGACAGATAGATAGTCGGGAAAGGGAATGGGAGCTTATATGACTACTTATATGAATGAAATGAGATGCTCCCCACCAGAGTCTGGGCGAAGCCGGGCCGGGTCAGCTAGTCTTATATATAAATAAGGATGTAATATGTCTGGGCTGTCTGTATGTCCTTTATGCGTTCGCGAACGGTCCATCCGATTGAGATGAAATTTTCTACACGTCTTCCTCTCATTCCCGCGCTGCCAACTGTCATATATTTTTAGTGTAAAATCGGCTACTTACTTAATATTATTTAATATTTCATTATAATTTCTATATAGCAAGGGGACTTAACTCTGGAAAAGTTATTTTAAGGGGCATAACTTTTAATAACATTGCTAAATACCTTATAGTCAAGTTGTTGCATCGTTTTCAAAGATTTATAAACTCTTTGTCTATAGTTATTTACCGGCATATGAGTTATAATAAATCATGATATAATATTTAAGGCATTTTCAAAGTTTTCATAAAAATAATGCATAATGCATAACATTGTAACTCATCTTTTTATGCTTAAAGAAGTTATCTACAGTCATGTCGGTTATTAACAACAGTTTTCATTAAAAATAATGGATGGTGTGTGGAAGGACATTCTTTTAAGTAACTTTTTTTTTTGTTGTATGAATTTAATGAGACGCTCCCCGCCAGGAGCTGGGCGAAGCCACGCCGGGTCAGATAGATAGACAGACCCACCTTTTCGCTGCAGTTATCTACAGGCATATGCGTTATAATCCTCCTCTCCCCTCCTCCTCCTCCTCCTCTCTCCACCCTCCTCCTCTTCCTCCTCCATTTCCCTCTTCCCTCCTCCTCCTCCCCCCTTCACCTCTGCCCTCCTCCTTCCTCCCCCTTATATGGGAACGGGAACCGGGACAGGGGCCGAATATGAATTAAATTAGACAGACAGATAGTCGGGAATCGGAAACTTATATCACTACTTATATGAATTAAATGAGATGCTCCCCATCAGGGACTGGGCGGAGCCGGGCCGGGTCAGACAGACAGACAGACAGACAGATAGTCGGGAACGGGAACTTATATGACTACTTATATGAATTAAATGAGATGCTCCCAACCAGGGACTGGGAGAAGCCGGGCCGGGTCAGCTAGTAGCAAAATAAAAATAGCCAGTTCTGCTAAACTGAGAAGATCGAACGGAGCCTAATTAAATGAACAAATAAATAATATTTAATTCTGTTCCTTTTGTTTTAATTCGCTATGAACTCACGTTTAGGCCATATACAAGCTACTTACCTCTACTGTGGATGTTTCCATGTGGATTAGCTTTCCCTACTACCAGTGTTGCTCACCATCAGGTGAATTGACTCTGACTTCTGAGGTACTTGTAATTTACACCCCAAAGTCACGGACAAGAAGTCAACATTTTAGTCCAGCTGGCCGGTGTAGTAGAACCCGCTACCTCGGCATCGGAAGTTTAAGAGTGAGCACTATGATCTATTCAGCAATGTAGACCTGTTTCATTCTACAATTACTGTTTACTTGAAATAAACTTCCTGTTACAAAATGTGGCATAAAATCATTCTTAAGGGGAAAACACCTGCTTAAAAAAGCATGGTGGGTTTGTTAGTGTGGTGGATAGGAAGCTATGCTGATAATGTCACAAGCATGGTCAGATGAGAGTACTATGCCTGCATTCATCATCCATCAACAGAGGAAAATAACTGGCCATCTCTTCCTCTGTCTACAAACTGTGATGGAAAATGACTGGCCATCTCTTCCTCTGTCTACAAAATGTGATGGAAAATGACTGGCCATCTCTTCCTCTGTCTACAAAATGTGATGGAAAATGACTGGCCATCTCTTCCTCCGTCTACAAACTGTGATGGCCCTATCACATTACAGACCCACAGCAAGAAACTGCTTAGAACAAATTCCTGTTATTTATTTTAAAAAGAATATAAAAAGTGTGTCTATATCCAATGAGAATTTCTTACTTCTGACTGTTGTGGCCAACTTGACTTAGAATGCTTGGAGAGTAAGAACCGTCTTTCCATTTGCCCATCACTTTAGCACCTGTAGAACATAATGACTGTTTTCTTAGCAATAACACCATGTAATAACAATAGTATAGCATGAGATAAGTATTGTGACTCTATACCTTGCATAATATCTTCTTCTTCTTCTGCGTTCATCCAGAGAGTTCTTTTTTTTTTTTGATTGTGATTGCGTTGTGCCTGTTTACAGCAGAGCTGCGTTCTTGCACCGTTAGGCTGATACATCTGACTTCTGCTGGGCATTTGTTGACCGGGTTAACCTTCCCAGGGGCATATCTTATATTTCATTCAGAAAAAAATGAGAATATAGCCTACATTGCTCATTTCAACAGCCTAGAAATTTGGGATGCAATATCAAACAATATAAAAACACAATTGCAACTGTTTGCAACTTCGACTCAATGTGTGGTCTTGTCCTGTTAGTCAGTATATCCTCTTATTAACTTAATTTAATGTAGTCACTATAATGTTATCTCCATGGTTTGTGTACTGTTACATTGACTTGTTGTTGTCTGCTGATGTAAGCTTGTCACTGCAACATCCTGTGTTCTGTAATGTTATTCTGCAAAGTTGCTCTGCACTTTGTGTTCCTATACTGTTTAGCTGTCCATTGGATTCTTAGCATCCCTCAGGAATCCAAGCACGTTATCACTGAGGACATGCATTGAATGGTGACTACATAAAAAATGTTACATTGTTCTTTGCTTTTCAAGAATATATTCTCTTTCTCTCACTCCACCTCTCTCACACACACACCTCTCTCTCTCTCTTAAGGTTTTCATTTGAAGCCCCCTCATAAACTAACTGCGTGAAACCTTGTAGTTGCAAAATAAAACTAGGTAAAACAAACTTTTTTTTTTTTGTGCATATCCTTTTACAGCACATCGCTGTCAACAGCAGCATCTTTCAGCTGTCTGTTGATTTCTTGGCAAGATTACGCTCAGTAGTTTGCCATTGCTTTCTGAGCGGCCGGCTCAGTATCCCGCAAGTCACCAGCGGGGGTCGAACCGCTCCCAGTTCTCTCCCACTACGAGACTCTGCGTGATAAACGGGATTACGGAGAAAGTGTTGTAACCCCTCGGCCAGAGAGACCGGCAAAACAAACTAACTTTATAAAATTTTATTTCAGCACCATTCACTTCATCCAGTGGGGTGGGACACAGAGGTGTTTTCAAGGCACCAGGGTCAGGTTCTATACTGGCCAAGACCTGCTAACACGTCCTAGCGTGTGTCCTGGGCAACAGGTCCATTCGGCGTGATGGCTAACATAGTAGCATCGAAGATTCTTCCGAAGTTGGAGAGTATTTGCCTGCATGGCGAGGAACCACTAATAGGCCAGGCATGGGATAACGGATACTCATGCAATCCTCAGGTCCGGTATGACATCACACTGATGTTGGACAACAGGATGTCTTCATCCGACATACAGGACTTTGTGCTGGTGTTCACAGCCTGTGAACACAAGCAAGCAAGCAAGCAAGTATCCAGTGGGGTTTAAAGTATGGAAGTGTGAGATCTAAGATGGCAGGTAAGGCCTTTTTTGGCTAGAAATGTTCATTGACAATGAGGACAAAGAATGTTTGACGTTCCAGGAGGAGGTCTCCTGCAGTGGGTTTTCTGTCCAGCCTTTTCTTCACAGCTCTTGCAGTTCTGGTTGCTTCTGAAGTGACTGCACCCTTGTGTAATGATGTACACCACAAATTTTGGTCTTTGGCAGCAGTCTCTCAAATGTGGTGATGAATTCCAAAAGCTTTTAGTGAGATCTTCAGTGTCTTTAAAGTGTTTCCTCTGGCCGCCTTGGAAGCATTTACCACAATGCAGCTCGCCAGTAAAAAAAATTTGTTTAGGAAGCCTGTGATCTGGCATGCGAGTCAAGTGACCAGCCCAGAGAATCTGATTCTTCATTAATTCGAGTGTGGATACTGGGCATGGATTGCTCTTTCTAGGACATCAGTGTCTGGGATCTTGTTAAAATGGTAGCAGATATGTTGTATTATATATCAAATTAAAGATATTGCACAAGCAACACTGTTGGTCTATGCTACTATTACTATTGGAAAATACAATATAGGTCACATGAATGAAAATGGGCAAAGGCTGTTGGAGCATTGCACCAGAAAATGTATTACAAACTCCTTTTTTTAAAACAAAGGAGCTGCATAAGATCACATGGAAACATCCAAGATCCGGCCATTGGCATCAGCCTGGTACTTCATCATCACACGGAGACAACATCTGAACCAAACATCATTAACTCGAAATTACCACAGTGCTGATTGTGATACAGATCATTCTTTAATTGTTGGAAAGGTTAGACTGCAACCAAAGAAAATCTACACAGCTAAACACAAATCTAGCCCCAAGATTAATATAATTAACACCCACGATCCTGATAAGTGATTTGAGTTCCAACAGCAACCTGAAGATGCTTTCACTGATACATCAGAAAATTGTACAGCAAGTGAAAAGTGGGGTCAACTTAAGGAAACTTCATAAAAGAGCGGTAGGTGTTTACGGCACTGTGGATAATAAGAGGCAGGACTGGTTTGCGGCAAACAGCGAGACTCTGCAGCCCTTGATTGATAAAAAGAACATAGAAACAAGGGAAGAACAATGTGTACCATTCAGTGAGCTGAAGCAAGCTGGAAGGATGTGCAAAAGGCTGCCAGGCAGCGTGCAAATGACTATTGGATCAAGTTATGTGAGTCCATTCAAAATGCAAGTGATAGGGAAACATCAGAACGAACATTTACAGCGCGAATTGGCCTTATCAGTCACATTTGCCATCGCCATGGGTTGTCGTTATTAAGTCTTTTTTATAGCACAACAAACTATTGTCTGTGAAGATGAAAAGGTGCCAATGTTCTGAGAAACAATATGTACACTATTTTTTATTTAGTTATAATTATTATTCGGTCCCCCTGGCCTAGGGGTTAACGTCTTTCTCCGTAATCCTGTATATTCTCGTGAGTAACGTAACCCATGCGAGAAGTGACAGCGGTTCTCGCCGCGTTGGTAACTTACGGGGTATGTGATGGCAAACTACTGAGCGTAATCTTGTCTAGTACATCAACAGCAGCTGAAAAATGCTGATGTTGACTGCAACGTCCTGTAAGAGATATGCAACATAAAAAATACACTATTATTCTTTTAAATTAATTATTTAAATATTCTTCAGCCTATTTGTGTTAGGAGATAGCAAACTTAGGGACACAAGTGTGGCCCATTAGTGTGAATATAATTCAACATGAAGACAAACTTTCACGGTTAGTTTTGTTTTCCATTCTGAATGACTGCTAAATAATTTATTTTAACTGAATAACCACATTAACCATGTGCTATCAGTTTAGAATCTTTCACAAAGTCCTTTCAATCAAAATAACGATAATCTAACATTGTTTAAAAACTATTATCTAATGTAAATGTGTCGAGGCCGAAAACAAAGGGTGTTGCCATTTCCAAAATCATAAAAGTAACCGCAATTTAACTAAGAATTTTTGCTCTAAGTTAAGATATTTTCTTTCTCTCGTGGGCTGTTTTGAAATGACAGACCTTCCTCCAGTGTAAAACGTCATTTACAGGGCATTAAAATTAAGGAAGATATGCAAAATGAAACAAATAACAAACAGTCAAGAATCTGTCACTAAAGCGGTGTTTGGCACTCCAGTGTCAATACCGTTTGTCACTAAAGTGGCGCTCGGCACTGAATCAGTTAAGAATGTTCCCTTTTTTTTTTATATCACCATTGTTACTGTTTTCTTTATAATCAAGGAGTGTCCTTTCTCTGCTCTCTCTGTTACTTCAATGTCTAATAATTGAAGGTCTTTTGCATTATCCGCCATCAATACTGTGTTATCTTCATAGCGTATATTATTTATATTATACCTTCCGATTAGTATTCCTGGATTCTCTTTGATCACTGCTGCTGCTGCTTTTTCTTTGGTTAAAAAAAAATTATAAATTTAGTCTCGTTCAACCTGCTTCTTCAGCATTGGCTAGAGTTGGGTTCCGTTGTTGTGGGGGTTTTGACCCTGTTCTTATTAGTGTTCTCTTTCAAGTGAGTCCTAACTTGGACTGGTTATATTGGTCCCGCTCCATTTGATCTCTCATTATTACTTTGCTATATAGGGAGAAGAGATCCGGTGGCAAGACACAAGCCTGTCGTCCATCCATCCATCATGTGCCATGCCGATAAGCATGTGTGATCAAGATTCGCCATTTCACCATCCGATCATGTGCCATGTAATAAACAATAGTATAGCATGAGATAAGTATTGTGACTCTATACCTTGCATAATATTCTTCTTCTTCTCTGGCGTTCATCCAGAGAGGTTCTTTTTTTTTTGGGGGGGGGGGGGGGGGGGGGGCGTGATTGCGTTGTGCCTGTTTACAGCAGAGCTGCGTTCTTGCACCGTTAGGCTGATACATCTGACTTCTGTGGGCATTTGTTGACCGGGTTAACCTTCCCAGGGGCATATCTTATATTTCATTCAGAAAAAATGAGAATATAGCCTACATTGCTAATTTCAACAGCCTAGAAATTTGGGATGCAATATCAAACAATATAAAAACACAATTGCAACTGTTTGCAACTTCGACTCAATGTGTGGTCTTGTCCTGTTAGTCAGTATATCCTCTTATTAACTTAATTTAATGTAGTCACTATAATGTTATCTCCATGGTTTGTGTACTGTTACATTGACTTGTTGTTGTCTGCTGATGTAAGCTTGTCACTGCAACATCCTGTGTTCTGTAATGTTATTCTGCAAAGTTGCTCTGCACTTTGTGTTCCTATACTGTTTAGCTGTCCATTGGATTCTTAGCATCCCTCAGGAATCCAAGCACGTTATCACTGAGGACATGCATTGAATGGTGACTACATCAAAAAATGTTACATTTGTTCTTTGCTTTTCAAGAATATATTCTCTTTCTCTCACTCACACCCCTCTCTCTCACTCACACACACACCTCTCTCTCTCTCTCTCTCTCTCTCTCTCTCTCTCTCTCTTAAGGTTTTCATTTGAAGCCCCCTCATAAACTAACTGTGTGAAACCTTGTAGTTGCAAAATAAAACTAGGTAAAACAAACTAACTTTATAAAATTGTATTTCAGCTCCAGTATGATACTGCTGTTTGTTCATCTAAAATGATGAAAACCAGTCACTTCAACAAGTGGGATGCAGATGTGTTTCCAAGGCACCAGGGCCAGCTTCTATACTGGCCAAGACCTACTAACACGTCCTAGTGTGTGTCCTGGGCAACAGATCCCTTCGGGGTCATGGCTAACATAGTAGGATCGAAAATTCTTCCGAAGTCGGAGAGTATTTGCCCGCATGGTGAGGAACCACCAGTCTGCACACTAATAGGCCAGGCATGGGACAACGGATACTCATGCAATCCTCATGTCCGGTATGACATCACACTGATGTTGGACAACAGGATGTCTTCATCCGACATACAGGACTTTGTGCTGGTGTTCACAGCCTGTGAACACAAGCAAGCAAGCAAGCACCCAGTGGGGTTTAAAGTATGGAAGTGTGAGATCTAAGATGGCAGGTAAGGCCTTTTTTGGCTAGAAATGTTCATTGACAATGTGGACAAAGAATGTTTGACGTTCCAGGAGGAGGTCTCCTGCAGTGGGTTTTCTGTCCAGCCTTTTCTTCACAGCTCTTGCAGTCCTGGTTGCTTCTGAAGTGACTGCACCCTTGTGTAATGATGTACGCCACAAATTTTGGTCTTTGGCAGCAGTCTCTCAAATGTGGTGATGAATTCCAAAAGCTTTTAGTGAGATCTTCAGTGTCTTTAAAGTGTTTCCTCTGGCCGCCTTGGAAGCATTTACCACAATGCAGCTCGCCATAAAAAAAAATTTGTTTAGGGAAGCCTGTGATCTGGCATGCGAGTCAAGTGACCAGCCCAGCGAATCTGATTCTTCATTAGTAGAGTGTGGATACTGGGAATGGTTGCTCTTTCTAGGACATCAGTGTCTGGGATCTTGTTAAAATGGTAGCAGATATGTTGTATTATATATCAAATTAAAGACAATTGCACAAGCAACACGTTGGTAATGCTACTATTACTATTGGAAAATACAATATAGGTCACATGAATGAAAATGGGCAAAGGCTGTTGGAGCATTGCACCAGAAATGTATTACAAACTCCTTTTTTTAAAACAAAGGAGCTGCATAAGATCACATGGAAACATCCAAGATCCGGCCATTGGCATCAGCCGGACTTCATCATCACACGGAGACAACATCTGAACCAAACATCATTAACTCGAAATTACCACAGTGCTGATTGTGATACAGATCATTCTTTAATTGTTGGAAAGGTTAGACTGCAACCAAAGAAAATCTACACAGCTAAACACAAATCTAGCCCCAAGATTAATATAATTAACACCCACGATCCTGATAAGTGATTTGAGTTCCAACAGCAACCTGAAGATGCTTTCACTGATACATCAGAAAATTGTACAGCAAGTGAAAAGTGGGGTAAACTTAAGGAAACTTCATAAAAGAGCGGTAGGTGTTTACGGCACTGTGGATAATAAGAGGCAGGACTGGTTTGCAGCAAACAGCCAGACACAACAGCCCTTGATTGATAAAAAGAACATAGCTCTTTTAAGAAACAAGGAAATAACAATGCGTACAATTCAGTGAAGCTGAAGCAAGCTGGAAGGATGTGCAAAAGGCTGCCAGGCAGTGTGCAAATGACTATTGGATCAAGTTATGTGAGTCCATTCAAAATGCAAGTGATAGGGAAACATCAGAACGAACATTTATAGCGCGAATGGGCCTTATCAGTCACATTTGCCATCGCCATGGGTTGTCGTTATTAAGTCTTTTTTATAGCACAATGTAACAAACTATTGTCTGTGAAGATGAAAAGGTGCCAATGTTCTGAGAAACAATATGTACACTATTTTTTATTTAGTTATAATTATTATTCGGTCCCCCTGGCCTAGGGGTTAACGTCTTTCTCCGTAATCCTGTATATTCTCGTGAGTAACATAACCCATGCGAGAAGTGACAGCGGTTCTCGCCGCGTTGGTAACTTACGGGGTATGTGATGGCAAACTACTGAGCGTAATCTTGTCTAGTACATCAACAGCAGCTGAAAAATGCTGATGTTGACTGCAACGTCCTGTAAGAGATATGCAACATAAAAAATACACTATTATTCTTTTAAATTAATTATTTAAATATTCTTCAGCCTATTTGTGTTAGGAGATAGCAAACTTAGGGACACAAGTGTGGCCCATTAGTGTGAATATAATTCAACATGAAGACAAACTTTCACGGTTAGTTTTGTTTTCCATTCTGAATGACAGCTAAATAATTTATTTTAACTGAATAACCACATTAACCATGTGCTATCAGTTTAGAATCTTTCACAAAGTCCTTTCAATCAAAATAACGATAATCTAACATTGTTTAAAACTATTATCTAATGTAAATGTGCGAGGCCGAAAACAAAGGGTGTTGCCATTTCCAAAATCATAAAAGTAACCGCAATTTAACTAAGAATTTTTGCTCTAAGTTAAGATATTTTCTTTCTCTCGTGGGCTGTTTTGAAATGACAGACCTTCCTCCAGTGTAAAACGTCATTTACAGGGCATTAAAATTAAGGAAGATATGCAAAATGAAACAAATAACAAACAGTCAAGAATCTGTCACTAAAGCGGTGTTTGGCACTCCAGTGTCAATACCGTTTGTCACTAAAGTGGCGCTCGGCACTGAATCAGTTAAGAATGTTCCCTTCTATTTTTATGTCACATTTTGGTGTCACCATTTTTTTTTTATATCACCATTGTTACTGTTTTCTTTATAATCAAGGAGTGTCCTTTCTCTGCTCTCTCTGTTACTTCAATGTCTAATAATTGTAGGTCTTTTGCATTATCCGCCATCAATACTGTGTTATCTTCATAGCGTATATTATTTATATTATACCTTCCGATTAGTATTCCTGGATTCTCTTTGATCACTGCTGCTGCTGCTTTTTCTTTGGTTAAAAAAAAATTATAAATTTAGTCTCGTTCAACCTGCTTCTTCAGCATTGGCTAGAGTTGAGTTCCGTTGTTGTGGGGGTTTTGACCCTGTTCTTATTAGTGTTCTCTTTCAAGTGAGTCCTAACTTGGACTGGTTATATTGGTCCCGCTCCATTTGATCTCTCATTATTACTTTACTATATAGGGAGAAGAGATCCGGTGGCAAGACACAAGCCTGTCGTCCATCCATCCATCATGTGCCATGCCGATAAGCATGTGTGATCAAGATTCGCCATTTCACTCGATCGCCAGAGTTGTGAATCAGCTCAGTGATCTTGTCTCGACCTTGCCATGAGGTCAAGTCAACTAGCGCTCTACTACATAAAACTGAGACCGCAACACCTTAGGAGAATACAACTTAATACACCACACTGTGGAGAGGGCAGAGAGAACTACAAAAATTAGATTTTTAAGAGCATGCATCTTTCCCATTGCAACATACGCCTGTGAGACCTGGACACTTACTAAACAAGCTGAACAGCGCATAAATGCCTTTGAATATAAATGTTATAGATGAGTTCTAAGAATATATTGGATAAAGAAAAGAACAAATGCATCCATACTTCAAGAGCTGAATATTGAAGAATGTTGGCTTTTAAAGACAATAAAACAAAGAAAATTGAAATATTTTAGTCACTTGAAATATTTTGGTCACTTGAAATGTCAGAAAAGTTTGGAGAAAACAATAATGGAGGGGTATATGCCTGACAAGAGAGGAAGAGGAAGGCCAAAGAGAAGATGGGTATAGGATGTGGCCAATGATCTCCAGATGGGTGAATCGGACGCGGGACATCTTGCTTATGATCGAGAGCTTTTCCAGAAGATTGTTATGAGAGCAAGGTTCTGCAAAGGACATGCTACTGAATGGATGAATGATGAATGAAGAGTGAATGAATGAATGAATGAATGTTTGGGTTGTTTACATGATGGTAAACTAGTTTACGGCCGAGCCGTTGAGAGTGGATGGTCATAATTTGGATCTCACAATATTACCAATCGTCCTTGTCCCAATTATTCCATGAAGCCAAACCATTTGGGTATTTCACTTTGCCTTCCATGTGCTCTTTTCCCCAACAATTTTGATTTCCAGTTGGTCCCACTTTAAAGTGACAACTGGCTGTCAACCTACTCGTTAACCGCTATAAGCTGCAGGATTTGCTGAGGAAGGGATCCGAGCACTTATCGACTGAATGGTTGGATGTGCAATGAGGATGATCTGTCGACTAACTAACTAACTATCAACCTGCAACACTGAATTGAAACTGGCAGACGTGATAGAGCAGGGACTCACAAGCATGCCCACAGGCCAGGTGATCTTGTGTTGTTCGATCCCCATTGAGGTTAGTTGCATATCCTACAGGATATCGCAGTCAACACTAGCATTTTTGGCTGTTTGTGATTTCTTGGCATGTTGACGTTCAGTAGTTTGCCCTTGCTTTCTGAACGACCACCACTCATACCATTTTATAAGAACCAACGCAAGGCGGTCTGCTGCCAAATCTCCAGCAACTGTTTTGATTGCAGTATGTGGGATTACACAGTGCTAGCACCATATACCTAACATGCTTCATGGGGTGGTCAACGGTTAATTCTGTTTAGTCTGGTGTATCCTCTAATATACCTAACATGCTTCATGGGGTGGTCAACGGTTAATTCTGTTTAGTCTGGTGTATCCTCTAATATACCTAACATGCTTCATGGGGTGGTCAACGGTTAATTCTGTTTAGTCTGGTGTATCCTCTAATATACCTAACATGCTTCATGGGGTGGTCAACGGTTAATTCTGTTTAGTCTGGTGTATCCTCTAATATACCTAACATGCTTCATGGGGTGGTCAACGGTTAATTCTGTTTAGTCTGGCGTATCCTCTAATATACCTAACATGCTTCATGGGGTGGTCAACGGTTAATTCTGTTTAGTCTGGCGTATCCTCTAATATACCTAACATGCTTCATGGGGTGGTCAACGGTTAATTCTGTTTAGTCTGGCGTATCCTCTAATATACCTAACATGCTTCATGGGGTGGTCAACGGTTAATTCTGTTTAGTCTGGTGTATCCTCTAATATACCTAACATGCTTCATGGGGTGGTCAACGGTTAATTCTGTTTAGTCTGGTGCATCCTCTAATCCGTACTTCTATGAGCGCCAAGCAATACATGTGTTTATGAACGGATTAACACAAGGACCGGTCATAACCACAATAACAACAAAAGACATTTTGACGATAAGAATGCCCTTTATCATATAAAATGAGGGCAGGCCCTAGTTCCAATTGATACATGTCCATGTTTTCTGCTTTGCTACACAGCTGTCACAGTCTCTTGGGTCGATGGCGGGCCCGAAAGTACTAACACAGGCAATATTTCATTAGTAGCTTCTGGGGTTAAGTCTGTAACTGCTGGTATTTCATGGGCATTTGTGTGCATGCAACCATTTGACTTTCAAATGGTATGTTAAATGTCTGCTGGTTTATATTCAAAACATCAGTCCAATGTGATGTGTAATTAACTTTTTTTGTATCTATTATTCTTTTAAAATTGACGATGCTAGACTGGATTTTTCTACAATAATTTCAGTCAGTGGCATGAAGTTAGTTAGACTTAGTAGTTACTGTTACACTTAGTTACTACTACTAGAGAAGGAGTACTGTACTTTTTTTTCTTAGCAACGCACAACTACATAATTATTTAGATATACATAAAATACTGTGAAATAAGTTCTGTTTTCTTAAATATTAGTATTTAATTATTAATTGCTCACTTTTAGATACAGAACAGTGTAATTATAGAGCAGAAGTAGAAATCAATTTTAGTGAATATTTAATTAATTAATATTTTTTATTATTTAATATTTTAATAATTAATTAACTGCTGCTTAATTTATGCAGCAGTTATAAACTTATTTACTTACATTAATGCATGATATTCAATCAACAAAAGAAAGCTGTTGCAACGCAGTAGGTACATTAAGACAATATGAGTACATTTTCATAAATTGTTCTTTCACTAACGACAAACATTTCACGTGACATTTAATTAATATAAATGGGCAGCTTTTTTAACTATTAATTAGGTCACCGCACATCCTATCGAACATTCTTAAAAGTCGAGTGCATTTTTGTCAGAGACTCTGAGACTCTCGTGCTTTGTACGATGCTTTCGGCAGGTGCCGTGCAGAAAGAGACCGAGACATATGGGGTAAACCCCGGTGCAGTAAAGTTGATTCTCTCAATCCTCTCGAAATTCTATCGAAGGAGGAATGTGACATTTACTTTCCTGTTACCAAAATGCACAATAAAATATATGTAACAGACTTTTAATGAATAATAAACAATTGGCAGCTATTTTCAATTGTTAATTAGGTCATTAGATCCAATTGAAAAATAGATAATATGTCAAGTTAGGTCTCGCCACCCCGGACGCAATGATATATGGGTCTATGTTGTCTGTTTTAAACAAGCCACAGTAATAGAAGGCAGAATTTCTCAGCTTCCAATTTAATGAGCCGCGATAAAATCTCCTCTATCTCTTAGGGCATCATTACACTTCGTGGTTTTAAATTACACCACAAAGAAATTCACAACTCCGCTTAGAATTACCGTAATCTCTTTGTTGAGATACCGTTGGAATCGTCTTGTCAAGCTGTATCCAACTGTGATTATTTCATAAGTAGAAACACCATTTTAAAATATTCTCTGTATATGCTACTACAGGTTTACAACAGACGGGTCTGAAAACTGGCTTTCAAAATTATTTTCAGTCATGTCAAAGGGTGACAAATTAAACAAGTACACAGATAGGTTACTGCTACAAATGAAACTTGTATTCTGTTTAATTTTAGTAGTTAAATCGCCAGTTCTAATTATAAAATAAAAAGGAGTCCGCTCTGCCATACTAAGCAATGCTAACGGCATAGGTCCGCCATTTTGAGTTTTGCGATACGAAGTGACTATTCGCAATATATTGTGAATAGAAAAAAAATTATATTAGCAGTAGAAGTAGGTCACATGATTATTCCTATGCGTGTAGCTATATTATAAATTTTTGTTGATGTGTCCTCAGTAGTGTAGTGATAAGTGTCTCCGCCTGTCACGCAGGAGCTCGAGGTTTGATTCCTCGTCGGTGAAGTACATTGTTTTTTTTCATTCTCAGCGATTACGCACAAATATTAAACATTAGGAACTAAAATATAGAACTGAGAAACTTGAAGCATGTGAATAAAGTGTGATGATCGAAACATATTACTGTCAGCTTAGACCAGAATTATCAGGACATACAAAGTAGGACGGTAACGTAAACAAACATGGATGCCTGGTAACAGTAAGTGTACAGAAACGAAAGTTGACAATTCTTTAAGTCGACTGGGGACAGAATTATTTGTAGGGATCGTTATTTGATTGTATTGGGGATACCAGTTCTGGAAAATTATTCTTGATATTTAAACAGGACTAACGTAATGTAAAAATAAAACGGGATGCCAAAAGAATGGACAGAAGTAAGAAGAAGGGTGATTCATTAAAAATTATGGATGGAGAGTTCGGCAGAATTAAACTCGCAACAGTGAACATTCCTATTTAAATTAACCATCTTCTTAGACTTCTTAATGGCTCAAACTAAAATTGACTAGTGAGCAGACGCTGTGACATGTTTGTTACTTCCCGCAATTCTATTTGCCAATATAATTTTTCTCTATTCGCAATTATATTGCGAATAGAGCCTCCCTTTAAACTGACGGTTCAAATTATAAAATAAGCAAAGGATCGGCTGTAATAAATACTATAGCATGGGTGTCGCCATAGATAGATAGAATTTTACGAAATGGATGGATGCGCTAAGATACTAAATATTTTTTTCCTAACAAAGTAAGAAGCGGCAAGCGGTTAATCTGGTTATTGTTCAAATTGTTGAAACTTCACAGTCAATATTATAGTCATTTTATAAGAAATTGAATGGAGAATACAAAAATGCAATAAAAAGTCTAGGAATATTAATATTACGTGAGTTATAAGAAGAATTAGCTTACCGGGAATCAAATAACCAAAATAACTAATAAATAAATAATAAACAATAAACAACTTGAAGCAACAATCTTTGCTTAGGTTACTTGTAGGTTAGGCGGACAAAGGCTTGCTTTCTAGCTTTCTGCCGTTATTAGAGTCGTTTCCGGCCAAGTTGTACCCGCCGTTTCTGAATACATCCAATCAGAAGCATCATCATCATCATCTTCCACTTCTGCCGTCAAGCGGCGTTAGTTAGTTAGTCTTTCCTCTTGAGCCTAAGGCGGCGCATAGGACAGAAGTCCTGTCTCTCCATGCCTGGCGGTTCGCTGCTATCTGTTGTAGATCTTGGATATTTACTTGGCCATTGAATGAGCCTTCTCTATTGATGGTTCTACGCAGGGTCTCTCAAGCGGCGTGGGGAGGAATAATTTGCGTTCCAGCGGACGGTGGGCGGCACTGGATAGTGTCATTCCGTGTGGTTGTACAATGTCTTTTATGTCGTCAAGGCAGCTACTTTTGCCTTTGACGTTTATGAGGGGTTCCAGAGTAGACAAGAAACGATGGCGGCGGCGCTTAGTCTCGAGGATGTGTACAATAGAGTTCGATATGATATTTTGATGACCGCACTGATGGAGAAGGGGGTCAATCCCTGGTTGGTGAACTGGATAGCGGCCGTCCTACATTCTCGTCGGATGGCTCTCCGTCTGGGTGCATGGACCTCAGATCCACATATTTTAACCCCGGGACTGCCACAGGGATCTGCAATCTCACCGGTGCTCTTTAACGTGTTTACGAGCAAAATTGCAAACTTACAAGCACCAGGGGTTGGAAGGATACTAACATTTGCGAATGATATTCTTGCATATAGGCAGGGGAGAGATAGGAAGAAAACATCCCAGGAGCTACAGGCGACAGTAGACAAAGTGATTGACTGGTGCACTGAAATGGGTGCTGTCATCCACCCGGAAAAGGCAGCTGTTTTGTGGTGCTCTCTTGACAACAGGATTGTCAGAGCTGATGTTCCAAGCCTCACGATAGATGGTGGAAGCGTCAACAGAGAGAACAATCTGAAGTATCTGGGAATCTCGTTTGACAGGAGCCTGTCCTTCAAGGATCATGTGGAGACGGTTGTGACAAGATGTCAAAAGGGACTCAACGCACTTAAAACTATGGCTGCAATGGACATAGAGCAGAGAATGCTTTTCAGACTATACCAGCACTTGATCCTCTCAGCGATTGATTATGGACTAGGACTGCTCATTGTCTCAAAGTGTCAGCTGGTGAGATTGGAGCGCATACAGAACGAGGCAATGCGGGTCATTCTGGGATGCACAGAGACACCCCAGTGGTGTGTATGCGGTACATTCTTGGTTTGCCGTCTGTTGCAGGTAGGCTCAAGGTGATGCAGGCGAAGGCATACCTCAGAGTAGCTGCTGACACAGATCACCCGTTGCATGATTCGCTGGACGCAGTTAAGGGCCAGCTACTGATAAGTGGGAAATCATGGATGGTTCTGGCGGAGGATACGATCAGACAGGTGTGTCCCTTGGAGAACATTAGGCGAGGAGAGGAGTGGGTCAGAGTGCCAGCGGAGCAGTCAGACTTGTGCAGAGTTATAATCATATTGAGCCGGGAGTGCAGGGAGTGGCCAGTAGGGGCCACGTAAGTGGAAATCCAGCAACTAATTCAGTATAATGCTCGCCCGGGTGATGTGATTATCTACACAGATGGTTCGGTGTTGAGAGGTAGTAGAAGTGCCTGGGGTTTCTTGGCAAAGGCTAATGGTCGACGTTTGGTGCAGGAGAGCTTGGTATATGATACCACAACATCTCTAGAATGGAGGTGGAGGTAGTCAGTGCGGCTTTCCGCTGGATGGGGAATACGATACACACACACATCGTGATTGTAACTGACTCAGAAAGCATGCTGAGTAGGGTGAGGACAGGCAAGCTTCGTGCCGAGTGGCTTGCTTCGCTTCAGAAGTCACGGGTGGCAAGCATCGTCTGGATCTTTTCTCCGGGGCATGCTGGTGTGCTGGGGAATGAACAGGCAGACAGATTGGCTGGCTCTGCAAAACTTGGTGGAATGTTGATGCATGATAAGGCAGACGTGGTTGCGGCCTTTGGAAACACGTGTACACCACGGAGGAGCAAATGGATCACCATAGTCTGGCAAGAATGGGGCAGCGAGGAGTGGCGAGGGGATCTGGCCGACGCTCGACGCTCAGGGGAAAAGTGAGACGCACATATAATCAGATTGCTACTGGTACTATTGGGGTTGGAACTCTTCGCTGGCTTCTGAGGATGGGGACGGAGCGCTTATGGGAATGCCCTGAATGCTTTGATGTCGGTTCTTAAATCAATCAATCAATCAATCAATCAATCTTCTTGGTCGTCAATCCATTTTCTTCTTGGACGTCCTCGTGGTCACGTCGCAGATGATCTTTGATGTTAGGCCAGTGATGGCAGTTGCTGGTGTTGTTCTCAATCTGTTCCTCCGCCTTCTCCACCTGGTCCCACAAGCGCACGACCACCTTCCCCTTGTCCATAGGTAAGATACCACCAAGAGGTGCATTCCCTGCTAGCCTATCAGCCTGTTCATTCCCCCGTACACCCGCATGGCCAGGGCAAAATATCCATACAATTCTCACAATCTGTGACCTATGAAGCGACGAGAGCCATTCCACACGAAACATTCCTTTCTCCACCTTGCTAAGCATATTCTTTGAATCCGTACTGAACACCACGTGTGTTGCAGTAGTCTCCTCTAGCCACCGGAATGCCGCTGTTACTGCCTCCACCTCCATTCTCATGCTGGAGGTCGTGGTCTCATATGCCAGGCTCTCCTTTTTCAAGACTCGCCTATTAGCCTTAGCAAGAAAGCCCCAGTCACTACGTCTGTTTCTCACCACTGACCCATCGGTGTAGATGACTATGTCACCTTGATGTGTGTTGCTCTGGATCAGCGGTTGCACTTCAAACTCAGTGCAGCCCGCTGCCCATTCTCTGCACTAAAGACCCAGTGTTATTATTACATTGTGCCAGTCCGTCATGTCATCCGGAACTTCAATCCACTCTCTTGCACGATTGATAGTCTCTACATCACACACCTGACGTATAGAAAGTTTTGCCTGTGCCATCCAGGACAGACAGAGAGTGAAAGAGAGAGAAATAAAGAGAAAAGGAGGGGAGAAGGAGCGTGAGGACGAATAAGTGAGATGTAAACGGGTCTAGATACACGCGCATACATTGATACACAGGCACTAAGAAACATTCCTTTTACCTAACATTAGAAGCGCTAATTAATACAATATCGTAGCAGGTAAGTTATGAGCAGGCGTTGAAGAGACAGGTGCGGCGGTGAAGACAAGATGGTCGACAGGTTGTCATTGCAGCATGGACATAGCGCAAATCAACATTTCTCTCATTGTATCCGCAGAAGTGGAGATTGGTGGATATTGGCAAACATTGCAACCAATGCCATATGTCATGGGATATACTAATGCACCTTCCCATTATTACTAAAACGCATTATTATGCATGTTTGTGTTTAATGACATTAACTGATCAACAACCACAAGCACACAAACATTTTAACAGATTCAGTGCCCAAACAAAAAAGTAGGTATGGACGAAACACAAATAGATGGCGGGAAATAGAAAGTACGGATGTGTCACAGTTATGATCTAACAGTTGTTAATATGATAAAAGACATGTTGTATTATATATCAAATTAAAGCAAATTGATGAGGGAAAACTGATGTGTTGATATTGTAATTGAGGCATCATTTCGCAATGACAACATTTCGGCGATATATACGCCCATAACAGATAAGGGAAATGGCTTAACACGATTAATTATCCAATGACACTGGGTGAGTTAATGGTTAACTATATTAGCAGTGAAAAGATACGTGTTATTGTAAATTGGCTGTACTGTGTAAATATAGAATATAATAGAATATACCAATGAAACTGTCAATTGTTAACATAACGCATGATTATACGTGTTTGTGTTTGAAGTCACTAACTAATGAACACACCAAACGGGCGCGCGCGCGCGTACACACACACACACACACACACACACACACACACACACACACACACACACACACACACCTGAACAGTTAACAAGACTAGCAGTGACACATAAGTGTTAATGTAACTGAGACTCGGGTAGGTACGATCTTCCCTTTATGTGAGAATAGCTAGAAATGTAAAACTGTTTCTGCTTTCATGAGAGCTGTAAAGGTCTCCTGTCTGTATGCCTGTTTGCATCTCTGTCTGTATCCCTGTCTGCATCTCTTGTCTTCTGGCTGTTTTTCTATATCTCTGTGTATGTGCTTTCTCCGATTCTGCACACCGTTGTATAAAGCAACAGTTCTGATCATATTGTTTGCATATCCTTTACAGGATATCGCTGTCAACATCAGCATCTTTCAGCTGATTGTTGATTTCTCGGCAAGATTACACTCAGTAGTTTGCCATTGCTTTCTGAGCGTCCGGCTCACATACCCCATAAGTTACCGACGCGATTCGAACCACTGCTGATTCTCACCGTCGTCACGTTACTTACGAGAGTATACGAGATTACAGGAGAAAGGTCACTAACCTCTAGGCCAGGAAGCCGGCACAGTCCTGATCAGATATCGAAAATAGCAATAGGCGTCAGTGTCGTGATGGAATAATTTTAACCTGAGTGAAGGTGACTAACATTGATAATTAATTGGTGGAAAGGAAAAGCGTCAAGAAGAAAATTAATTACCTCAAGGCATAAAAGAATATACCGTGTTTCCTTAAAAGTCTTTAAGTTTCGCCGAGATTATTTTTTCAGCTTATTCTTTACAGGATGAAGTCGGTTTAGTAGAACTGAGAAAACTATGGGATAAGTGCATCAATGTTGGTGGAAATTATGCTGAGAAATAAAGGGACAATGTATGTATACAAATAAACTGGTTTCAAGTTGTTATCCTATTTAGTTATTTTTCTACAACCATTTGTGACTGTCATATTAACTTACTCTCGTAACATACGTGATAAGTGAGCCGGCCGCTCAGAAAGCAATGACAAACTACTGAGCGTTATCTTGCCAAGAAATCAACGACAGCGGTAAAATGCTGGTGTAGACAGCGATGTCCTGTAAAGAATATGCGGAAAAAAACCCCTGATAGCCCAGTCAATGGAAAACTTTCCCGAATAGAAAAAAGGGGCGTGGAAACACTACCCGAATCGAAGGGGGTTTGGAAACATGACCGAATCGAAGGGGTTTTGGAAACATGACCACTTAAGTCGACAGGCTAGCGTAACTAGGCCACTCTGTTCCTCAAAGGGAATACACCTTTCACAAATGGATGCCCAAGTCGCATCAACTGGCCAATTATTTAAGAAGGTACATAATTAATGTGACAGAAGGTCAGCATGGCCGAATGGATAAGTATAACAGAGTGACTGTTATACAAGTTACACAGATGACGGTCGTTGATTGACATGGTAAAGCTCAGGCATTGAAGTGAAATAGGTGAAATATAGTATGTCCCGAAAAGAATGCCTTCATTCACGATCAATTATTTTGAAAACTGTCTGTTGCATCGTTATGAAATTTTTCCAGCCGTCTTATATTTACCCCCACCCAAGGAATATGTCTTTGATAGGTCCAAAAGCAACTTAAATCATCGAAAGCGGCGACATTTCTTTGATGTTTTGCTGAAAAATTAGTGATTTCTCGCTAACAAATTTATGTTTACAGTAATGAAAGCCCCGCTAATTCAGATGACACACAAGGCGTATCCGGATTCGTATGGGAGTTGGTGCAATGAAAGAAGTAGCTTTAAATCGACAGGGTCGGCTGCATTGCACCGGGTTTTATCCCATATGGCTCAGTTTCTTTCCGCAAGGCGAAAAGCGTCACTCAAAGTGCGAACTCCATACCTCCAGCGACGACCCTCGGGAGTCTCCGAAAAAATGCACTCGTGAAATGAAGGACGCGGCCCGGAATCGAACATACAACCTTCGGAGCCCGAGTCAGACGGCTTGACCACTTCACCACGGAGAATCCCGAGAGGGGTGCAATGTGTAATATTAGTAAAGACAGAGAATTTACAGAGGCATGGGGTAAATAATTGGTAAATTGACAGGAGATTAGAAGGAATATATTTCTTACCTTATTTTTCATTTCCTTCTTGTTTCTTCAGCTGCTGGTTAATAATGTGTACACAAGTATTCGTGTTAGCTTTTTATATTGAGGTCGTGAAAGCTTCCTAATAGCTGTGCGTTAATGTTCGTATGGAGTGATCAATAATGATACCGCAAGTTAGTCATTATGTTTCAATTTTTAAGGATCTGTTCAGCTGTCTATGTAGTTTGTTCACACGTACACATGGGTGACAGACCCGCTTTGAGTCTTCGTGAAAGATTGTCTACTCTGATGTTTACCGTTCACAGACGGAACACGATTACCTGTTTTGCACTATGTAAATAGTTGTCAGTGTCTCTGTAGTGGGATTTCTTCTTAACGACCAAGATGTTGGTCCTCTTTTCATTGAAGTTTATAGATTGATTCGTATGCACGTGTGTTGTCCCCGAATTTGACAACGTGTTTGCTCTCACGTTTCTTGTTATGCCCCAATATGTCAGTTTCCACCGCAATATTACTCTTCTGTTGGTATTCAACGCGTTTAGTGTGTGAGTGTGTGTGTGTGTGTGTGTGTGTGTGTGTGTGTGTGTGTTTCAATACAGTTGTTTGTCACGGATAAGGGCTTGCGGAATTGAAAATTCATCACTGTGGAATACAAACTGTTGCATTATGCTGATTCTGTAATGTTTAGTGCCTGCAATTCTTCTGAATATTTGTAGCAAAATATCCTAGTTGGTGTGCACGTGGATTAAGGTCTGCGATCTGCTCAGACTTTAATCTGTGTCGGACGATTCCAGTAGGTTGATGACTGCTCTCGGTTGCATAAAATTCAATCCATCCTTTCTCCAATAATCCTCTTCCTCTTTCAACACATTGTCCTCACATTTTTCCAGTAACTTTTATCAATATTTAATAGCGCGGACTGGATTAGTATCCTGACATCAGACAAATTGAATATAGTTTTGTCAGCTGCCACCTGTCCTTTAATTTTAGCCCACACAAGTTCTATAGGGTTAAAATGAGAATGGTACGGCGGAAGTCTCAAGCACCCATGATGATGCTCTTCTATCAACTTGTCGATTTGATATTTCTTGCTTTTTGGCATCTGTTTTACAAGGGACAACAATTCTAGCTAGAAATACGTTTCTGGAAATGGTATGTTTTCCATTCGGAGTCATTTCTTTATTGCTCCCTTTGTGCTCGATGCTGTAGGTATTTTGTCTTCTTGAGCAAAAACATTGATATCATGCATTGTCCATAATTGGACACGACGGTCTATCTAGGGATGGAAGCACAGTATTCTCGAGCCAATCTCTAAATACATTACCATTCATCTTATTATGATAATCCATATTGTCTGAATGCTTTGATACGAACACGAGCCCAGCATTCTGTTGTAAGCCATTATGCGTATTACCAGCATGGGCCATGACTAAAAGCTGTCCTATACTACTGGGCACATATCGCTTTATCTGTCCATCCACTGATTGCCATTCCTTATCACTTGTGTGGTGCGCATTGATCCACATTTCATCCGAACACACTATGCCATCATTTCCTTTGCGCATTTCCCTTATTTCACGTAGGTATCTGCTTCTCATGGCTCCAAAATGCGGTTGCTCGCAAAGATTATTTCTACCGCCCTTGAACTTTCAAATAGTGAAGATAATGTCCTTATAATTTTCCACAAAGTTGTTTTGGATAGCTCTATGTTATTGTTCTTTCTGAACCAAACCCTAAGTTTTCTTACAGTCACTGTTTCTTTGGCATCCAGCATTTTTATAATGCTGGATAATCCTGGATATAAAATCCAAAATATTTATAATTTTAGGAGTCTCCGTGGTGAAGTGGTAAAGCGTTTTGACTCGGCTCCAAAGGTCGTGGGGTCGATTCCGGGCCGCATCCTTCGGTTCACGAGTTAAATATTTCGGAGACTTCTGAGGGTCGTCGCTAGAGCTGCGGAGTTCGTGTTTTGTGCGATGCTTTCCGCGCTGCGGAAAGAGACCGAGCCATATGGGATAGAACCCGGTGCAATGAAGTTGACCCTGTCGAATTTTAAGCGACTTTTTAAAGCATCTTTATAATAGCTCGCCTTACGACATCTTTGTCAAAGCTGTCTACAATAATCTTTCTACCTACCGTTTTGTTATTGCATGGTGGTTTAATTCCAGATTCTTGCACCCATCGACGAAATTACCTTTTACTCAAACCCAATGCATGCCCTGTTCTTTTTTCAGAATTTGTAATAGTATAAAACAGTTTCCTGCGATCAGCTTCTTGACAAAATATGTGTACAACTTCATAGCGATTCTTTGAAGTGTCCAATTTCGCATTAAATCCCATTGAAAAATATTCACACATTTCAATGTTAGTGATAAGTGGTAAGATTACAAAAGAAAAAAAACAACAACAACAACATATTAATCAGGTTTCATGAAATAACCCACATTTTGTGACACCTCTGAACAGTCCTAGTTTGAACAACGCGGGGAGTTGGCATAAGGCCAATCCCTTCAAAACACGTACAATATTCAACAGTGAGCGCTGATTGTCTGGCTACGCTGCAATACATTTAAAAGTATGAATTTCATCTCAGACCAGTAAATTATATACCGTATATAAACAAACTTTGAAATCTGCTGTAAAATCTCCAGAACAAAAATTGTTTTGTTGGGTGGACATAATGATAAGGTTATATACTAAATCCCATAATTTTTCCTCAGTTGGTTACTGAGATATTGATGTTTATATTGGGGCAAAAAAAAAAAAAACAACTATAGTAAAAGTATAGCAGTGCGATAGAAAGTAATAATGAGAGACGCACTAAAAAGATCCAGGATAATATCCAGGTATGACGAGACGTTTTGGGGGAACAAATACGTAGGTTTCCAACATGAACAGTCGAGATAGAAGCCAGTCAATCAGAATAGACGTGTTTGTGATATGAGTTCTGATTTCATCTGTGTCAACGTCCTAGAGACCTAGGGAAATGAAACTCGGGTTCATACAGGCAACAAACTCCGTTCTGATACTATCTGACATAATTTATTTACAGTAAGCTGGCGAAGAATGGTTTTCGCAGCCAGTTACACTGGAGTAGCATATCACAGGAGTTCATAACAAAGCAATCATACATAATCATTACAACAAACTCTATCATCTATCTTATGAGTAACACCCCTAATTACACTTGGGTTCAATCTATCAAGTCCCCCTTAAGTTAAGCCCTGTTGCTTCTTCGATGTCCAGTCGGCGTCCGCCCTCTAACGTGTCTCGATCGGACACGGGCTGTAACTCTCCTCGAGCTTCTCGTGGAACAGGTCCTGGCACGCGGTCAGCGGGTTCCACCTGTGTCCACGGGGCTGTAGGCGAACTGACCTATCCTTCTCGAAGGCTCTAGATTGTTCGAGCATTCGAGTGGGTCTCTTTAGTTCCCTTGTATTGGGGTTATGACCCTTCTCTAATTCCCTTCTATCTTTATGTTCCTACCGACTCCATGTGAGACTCTGACAGGGTTCCCCTCCCCCGCTTCTATGGGTTAGCATATGGTAATTAATCTGTACTAATTCTATCATAGGATCACATGAAGTTGGTGTTGGTAGTTTCCTGGATGGGAAAATGGCCATCTATATACTTGCACTATTAACTCATGTATTTCCCAGTACAACAACTCAGGGTGATTGCTGAAGAGCTCCTATCTCTTCCATATTCTTAAACATGCTTATCCGACCGAAGTTCCCTGACGCTTCCAGTTGTATTTGCAACCGCGCCCTTCTCAAGTATCCATATGATACCAGGATATTAAACTCTGTATTAGAGAGTTTTAACAAGACAAATTGTCTTGGCCTATTTAAGAACACCTGCAATTCTTGTCCTGAATGTGTATTTGATACACTTTTTCTTCCGTATGTTTTATAGTGCTCAATATATATATATATATATGCACTCTTGTTTTCTCCCAAGTAACTACTTATGTTCCTGTTTGCCTGTTAGTGTCTTTACTGCCTTGTTAATTGCTCTAATAAAATGTGTGTGATTTAATTGTTAGTGTTTAGTTTTATGAGTATGTCCTACCTAATGTATAAAGTGTGTGCTACATGTGTGTATGTGGTGTGTAGTACATCTCTAAGTGTCACGAGCTGGAATATCCCTTGTCATGAATTACGTCATCTGTGTAACGCATGGACAGGGTATTCAAACAGTGATTCTTAGAATGAACCTATTTTGTCTAACACTAAACATGTATACACAATTTTAGACAAGTGTTACATTTTACATCCAAAAACGCAGACAAATTAAAATGAATACTTTTTGCGTACAATTTGTCCGCTCAGTATATCGCTCTCTCATTTAATTCATTCACTCTCTGATTCGCACACCTTTCATTCAATATAATAATTTGTTAAAATATACAAATTAAGGTGAGGTAAATGTTGTCGCCCTTAGAAAAAAGAAACTGGCGATATGCTATATATTGAAAGCGCCAAGTACTATCTGTACTGGTGATAAGAAATGGTTTATAAGTTAAATTGCAACAATTGTATTGGGAGAAAATTTTAACTATGAATGAAAATGTTTGTGACATATTATGATAGAAAATGTACAATTTACATGTTCACATATTTTATGTATATAGTAAAGCACAAATGTAATACATATTTAACTAATAACATTAAATTAATTAACTCCAACGACGATCCGTGTGTTGTCGTTCCTTTGTCTGTGTGCTGTTCCAATAATGTTACAGTTCGTAGGTAAAGTTTTGGTGTCACATTCCTGTGTTGTCTCTCATATGTCGTAATCGTCATAGTATATCGCTGCGTTTATGTGCGATGTTCTGTTCCGTTAGTTTGCGAAGTCCATTGAAATCACGCGTATGCAAAGTTCTTAATATTCGCATGATAAATTTAAGTTCTGTGATTGATGAAATAACTTCACAAATGTTAATATATACCGTTCGGATTGTTTTTGATGCACTGCCAATTGCTAATGTGGCGTAATACAGTAAACGGTTATCAAAGTTTCATGTCTGTGAATGCTATAAGTAGAGTATTAACTCAGTTGTCGACACTTCTAAATTAAGTTCTACAGTAAGTGTAGAGGTACACTCTTTTATGCAACAGACTAAAATATCACAGCTTATCATATGGCCACTAATTAATGTAAATAGTGTTAATCTGCTGGTGCATTGGGTAAGTCGTGATAACATGTCAGCAATTATATTCTCCGTACCTTTAATGTGACGGATTTCAAAGTCGAAATCCTGAAGTAGAAGACACCATCTTGCTAATCGATGGTTCTTTGGGTTGCCTTCTTTAATTACCAGCAGTGGCGCATTATCCGTCAAGACAATGAAATGGGAACCTAAGAGGAACTTAGATAAACGACGAACACAAAAAACTAAACTTAATGCTTCCAACTCAGCTGTGGAATACTTGGTTTCCGCCGTTTTCAGCTTACGGCTGACATACAGGATTGGGTGTTTCACGCCTTGATATTCTTGCATCAAACATCCTCCAATTGCGATAGCACTTGAATCTGTGGTTAATATAAATGGTAAATCTATGTTTGGTAATCTTAATATGGGTGGATTCGAAAAAATGGATTTCAATTTGCACATTGTATCCTCTAAACGGATACTCTTATAATTCCAAATAATACATAATTGTATGGGTATTGATTTAAAATTAAGTCTAAACAATGTCAGAGTGAAAATGAATTTACTATAGGCATATCTCAGAGTTATATGAAAAATTTTGCACCAACGGGAGTTAATGAACTGTAGCATGGTTTTTGCTCTTTCAATTTGGTGTACTGTTGATTGATATCTAAATGAGATGGTAAATATGATGAAAAATTTGTTTGTTATCCCTATAGTGGTGGAAGATACATTTAGAAAGGTAAGTAGTGTTGTTGCAAGTTGGGTTAACAGCAACAGTAGCAGGAGTGTCAGTAATTTGTCTCTGTTCATTCTACTGCTTGGTGAATGTGATTGTTTACTTTTGTTGGTTGAGGTGTGTGTTTCGAAGAAATTGCTGCATTTATCTAGTAAATTGGTGGATGGTGAGTTAAAAATGGTAGTCTTTGTGCTGATGGATTTAGACCTGCATCGTTTGCTGGTTTTGTTCATGCAATAAAGCAGTTTGTTTTATGCAATCTTTTCTGACTTTGATTTTGTGTGAAGTCAATTGTTTGTGTTTGTTATTTGCATACTGTTTGTTTGCATGATTGATGCTTGATGATGTTATTTCTGTATCTGCATAACTTTCTGCATATATATGTGTTGTTTCTGTTTTTGTTTTATGTGTCCTTGGTAGATGACAACTTTGCAATGAACACATATGATGACACTTATTTGTTAATAATACTTCTTTGTCACTAGTAGTGTCCCTTGGATATCTTTGTATTCCTTGGTTATGTTTCTTGGAATTACTCACGTAATTGTTTCTTTTTTCTAGAAACACAAATTGTTTCGACTCATAGAGTTGGACATTATGAGTTCTCTCAGTTGGTTTGGTCACTGTGGTTTTGTCTTCACGAGAAACTGTCTGTAATGTGACGTTGTCTTCATTGTCTTGTGTCGTAGTGTTGTTAAGAAGTACTGTCGTTGCTGTGCTTCTGTCATTGTTGTTTGTCAGATAATATGGTTTCGGTTGAGAGTACTTTACAGAAGTCGAGTCGGTTTGTAATGACTCGTCAAGCTGTTTGTCATGATTAAGAAGAGTTGTTGTTATTGTGCTGTTGACTTCGTCGTTTTCGTTGTCAAGAGAATTTGTCGACTAACGTAGAATTGTCATTGATGTTCTTGTTAGTGTCGTTATTGTCCCCTGTTATCTCTGTCTGGTTGTTTATAGTGGGTTATGTGAGTCATTTGTCTTGTCACTATATTGGCGTATTCTGTCTGTTGTTGCACATTTACAGGTTCACAATTTTGCGATTCGGTGGTATCCTCAATTCGAGGTTTTATGCTGATGGTGTCATTGAAAGATTCAACCGCCCCTGTGTTATGCACCTCTGTGAATTCGTTTCGAATTCCGTCATCGGTGGTCTCCCTTGTGCTTTTGGCAGTTTGAGACATGCAAATGTGTTCTTTAGTTCTGGAATCACTGTTTGCTTTTTGGATGCAGTTTTTCTTTTCCCATTCTCTGATTTCTTTTTCAGAACAGGATCTTATGTTAGGAAGATTTCCAAGAATAATATCCGCGCAAGGATCTTCCAATACTGCGCATAGCACTTGTCCTGATAGAAAAGGTGTCTGAATTTCGGCCAGTGCTAGGGGGTATCTTTCGATGGTGCCTGCAACTGTGCGACATGTCACGTAGTTATGTGTGTAGTCTTTGTCATTGATTAATGTTTTTTTAATTCCAACCAGAGTCGCTCCGCTATCGCGAATGATTGTACATAGTTTGTTATTAACAAATCCTTTCACAATTTTAACTTGCCTTTTGATGTTAAGGCTGCGTTGGCCATTTCGTTGGATATAGGGATTGTATGGCCACATTCCAAAGTGGTATCCAACTGAAATTTTCTGCACGTATTACAGGTGTTATTATTGATGGTGTTAATGATTTCTACCGCATTCCCTGACTCATTCGCACTTTCATTTTGGATATCACATTCATTCAGTTCTTCCATTTCTTCATCCGTAGATGTATCTATTAATGCTGCATTGGCCTGCTTCATCATCTTGCGGCCCTCGCAGAGTCCTGAAAAATGCCCATACGCTGAACAAAAGTAGCATTTGACCGCTCTCTGATACGCGTTTCTTTTTTTTTTTGTTTTTTTTTTCCACCATCATTTGAAGGTGATGTGGATAAGTTGGTGATTTATCACATATTGCGTACTGTTCGTGTGTCAGATGACAATACTGACACAGGACTGGTTTTGTGAATGTAGAGCGTTGTTTGAACCTATTCTCATTTGGTTTTGAATATTTGGTGTTTGTAACAGCTGCTGTTTCATTCTGACTCATATTTAACTGAAAAATATCACGATTCGCTGTGAAATACGCACTACCTTTACTTTCGACTTCTTGAATAGTCTTACAATCACTTTGCCTCAGAAATTTAGAGAAAGGAGTTGGTATTGTGTTCATGATTTTATCAATTATTATTAGCTATTTTAGTTTATCATAGCTTTTATTTGTTTTCGCTGAAGTTATCCATTTTGTACAAATATCTTGGACTGTAGACACGTAGTCTATGAACGTTTGGTTAGGTGATGGTGTTAATTTGAAAACTGCAATTGATAGCCTGCTGTGTCTAGTAAAAATGTTGTAGTATTCTTTGTTTTAAATAATCGAAATCTTTCCTCATGTTTTGTGGAATTGTTTCTATCACTTTTAAGGGCTCTAATGCTAAGATTCTCATCAGAATAAATGCCCAATCGACTTTTGAAACGTTATGGTATGACATCAAACATTCGAAGTTCTCTAAATATGCACTTATTGAATCCCCGGAACAAAAAGGTTTGACTAAGCCTTTATATTTGTTGTATTTTTGTTCCTCTTCCTTACTCCTTAATTTGTTTACTGAAATTTCTAAGTTGGAGTCAATTTCCATTTGTTTCAATTTTAATTGTGTTTCTAATTCTAACTTTTTTGTTTCTGCGTTTAATTGAGCTTGTTTGCTAGCAGCTTCGAGCTCCATTTGCATCTTTTCCGCCTCTCGTTGCATCTTTTTCTCTTCAGCCTCTATTTGCATCTTTTCCGCCTCTATTTGCATCTTTTTCTCTTCAGCCTCTATTTGCATCTTTTTCTCTTCCCTTTCCGCTGCCCTATCTTCTCGTGCTATGTTTATTGAATGAGTCTTTTGCGCCCATTCTTAAAGTTTATCGGCAGCATAACCTAATTTAATTCTTAATTCAATGCACTGTTCTAATGTTGACATCTTGTAACTTTACCTAATGTTAAATTTATCGAAATTAAATCCCTTTGGAAATAGTTTGGGTGTACAAAAATTGGTTATATCCCTTAATGTTTACATTCAAACTTTCTAACGAACAAGTTCACATGGTCATGAAATTTGCATATATATCATCAATAGCAATACATACAAAAAATGTTACATCAATGAAAATATGTGAGTATCGTTTAGGGATCCAATGAGCATGAAATGGGACTTATCTTATTTACTGGTTTCTTGGCTGTAGTGTTGTTTGGTTCCGCTGTTTTATCGCCACTGCTGGAGAACAATTTACATGCACACAATTTTTCGCGGAACAATCTGTTGTTGGAATCACACAAAAAATTAGTAATTTGTCACCGTAATTGTCCAGTCATGTCAATATTAAATTTTATGAACATAGTTTTTAAGTAATTTTCTAGAGGGACTACGATAGCTCATTAACAGATGATACGATAGTGACTGCAAAGTTCAGACTTTGTCATGTATGAATGTTGATATATTTTACTTGGCAAAACTAAGAGCTGTCGGGAAAGTGAAGCTTGCGCTTGCCAAAACCGGCTTGGCCCCCAAATAGCCTGTCAACGTCCTAGAGACCTCGGGAAATGAAATTCGGGTTCATACAGGCAACAAACTCCGTTCTGATACTATCTGACATAATTTATATACAGTAAGCTGGCGAAGAATGGTTTTCGCAGCCAGTTACACTGGAGTAGTATATCACAGGAGTTCATAACAAAGCAATCATACATAATCGTTACAACAAACTCTATCATCTATCTTATGAGTAACACCCTAAATACACTTGGGTTCAATCTATCAAGTCCCCCTTAAGTTAAGCCCTGTTGCTTCTTCGATGTCCAGTCGGCGTCTGCCCTCTAACGTGTCTCGAACGGACACGGGCTGTAACTCTCCTCGAGCTTCTCGTGGAACAGGTCCTGGCACGCGGTCAGCGGGTTCCACCTGTGTCCACGGAGCTGTAGGCGAACTGACCTATCCTTCTCGAAGGCTCTAGATTATTCGAGCATTCGAGTGGGTCTCTTTAGTTCCCTTGTATTGGGGTTATGTCCCTTCTCTAATTCCCTTCTATCTTTATGTTCCTACCGACTCCATGTGAGACTCTGACAATCTGGTTAGTAGAAACGTAGCCTTATATTGATAAAGATGATGAAGAAGAAGTAATATTGTCCCAGTTTGAATACGGGAAAGGATGTCAAAGGATCAAAAGAAAATATGTCAAAAGAATAACTGTTAAGAATTTTTTTTATATTGTAACGAAAACATCCTGAGTAAACAATGCTTTTTATGGCATGTCAAAACTGTAACTGCTCCATGAAGAGAAGGAATAAAGAACCTGAAAAACCTGAATAAGGATGAAGTCCTTCATTTGTGTCTACCTTTCTGAAATTTATGAGTTTTATGAATTCTTGTTGAATTTTCTGCAACCATCACAAGCAACATCATCAATTGCATCACAATGGAGGCTGCCACTGTACACGATCTTTTAGTCACGATAGAGTTCTCTAAGACGGTTGGTCATGATGGTTGACGACACTGTCAAATAAGAACGCGTGTTCTTAAACATCAGGAGTGCTGATGCCGATCGTCCTTGACTTGTGGACGTAAATTACAAGTATCCCTGAAGTCGGAGTTGATTCGCCTGATGGCGAGGGAACCTGTTAATGGAGAAAGCTAATCCACACACAAAATTCAGTCCAGTCCTACTACAGGTAGTGTGTATGGACTACGCTTGAGTTCAAGGCGAGCGATGCCATGGAAACCAATGCCCGCAGCTGTGTTTCGAACGATGTATGCAGATTACGAATTATGTTCTTAACCACATCACCACATAGCGGAAAACTGTACATACATGTAACAAACATGAAGAAAGATGCTTTGCAAAAATAAATAAATAAATAAATAAATAAATAAATAAAATCACATAAGATATCCAAAAAATAAAATAAAAAAAACATTGACGGTATCTACGTTAAAGCAGTGATTGGCACATTTGCCTGCCGGGTCGTGATGATTGGTTCAAAATCGCACCAGGTCAGATTGTGAAATTTGAACTGGCCTACCATGTGAACCCAACTTAACACATTCATTCATTCATTCATTCATTCATTCATTCATTCAGTAGCATGTCCTTTGCAGAACCTCGCTCCTATAACAACCTTCGGGAAAACTTCTCGATCACAAGCAAGATGTCCCACTTCCGATACACCAATCTGGAGATCATCAGCCACATCCTGAACCCATCTTCTCTTTGGCCTTCCTCTTCCTCTCTTCGCAAGCATATACCCCTCTATTATTGTTCTCTCCAAACTTTCATGACGTTTCAAGTGACCAAAATACATTAGTTTTTTATCGTCTTTAAAAGCCAACCCTCTTCAATATTCAGTTCTTGAAGTATGGATGCATTTGTTCTTTTCTTTACCCAAGATATTCTTAGAGCTCGTCTATAACATTTATATTCAAAGGCATGTATGCGCTGTTCAGCTTGTTTACTAAGTGTCTAGGTCTCACAGGCGTATGTTTCAATGGGAAAGATGCATGCTCATAAAAATCTAATTTTTGAAGTTCTGTCTGTCCCATTCCATAATTTATTCAGTTGTTTTAGTTTTTGAAGAGCAATTGATAGTCGTCGTTTAATTTCTTTCATTGTGTCACAGTTAATGTTAATCAATGAAAGATATTCAACAGTTTCCACCACCTCCAATTTCTCCTCATTAACATATCTTTCTTTCTCCATAGTGGTTTTATCTGTATGCATTATCTTTGTTTTTGCTATGTTAAGATATAAGTTTTGATTTTCACTATTCAATTGGGTTGGGGCTATTAGGTTTTCTATACCAGTCTGTGGTGTGGATAGCAAGACTGTATCACCAGCATACCGAATCTCTGGTATGTCATGACCACCGATATTTAGGGCATCATATAGCTCGCTGTTTATTTAATCTCTTACAATTCTCATTATATTTGCGGCGTACAGGTTAAACAAATAGGGGGACACCATACATCCCTGACGGACTCCTTGCTTGATGTCAAACCAATCTGATGTCTAGATAGCGCATTCTTATGAGTTGTATTACATGCGGTGGAAAGCCCATATCCCTCATGATTTCCTAAAGTTTCTGATGTTGTACACAGTCAAATGCCTTTGAATAATCCACAAAACATGAGAATATGTTAACATTAAATTCTCTGCACTTCTCTATTATTAAACGCATACTGAGAACTAGCTGACCCGGCCCGGCTTCGCCCAGGCCCTGTTGGGGATCTTTCTATATATCAGTCTGTCTGTCTGCTTTTTTGTCTGTCTGTCTGACCCGGCCCGGCTTCACCCAGTCCCTGGTGGGGAGCATCTCATTTAATTCATATAAGTAGTCATATAGCTCTCCCGTTCCCGACTATCTGTCTGTCTGTCTGTCTGACCCGGCCCGGCTTCACCCAGTCCCTGGTGGGGAGCATCTCATTTAATTCATATACGTAGTCATATAAGCTCTCCCGTTCCCGACTATCTGTCTGTCTGTCTGTCTGTCTGTCTGTCTGTCTGTCCCGGCCCGGCTTCACCCAGTCCCTGGTGGGGATCATCTCATTTAATTCATATACGTAGTCATATAACCTCTCCCGTTCCCGACTATCTGTCTGTCTGTCTATCTGTCTGTCTGTCTGTCTGACCCGGCCCGGCTTCACCCAGTCCCTGGTGGGGAGCATCTCATTTAATTCATATACGTAGTCATATAACCTCTCCCGTTCAAACTATCTGTTTGTCTATCTGTCTGTCTGTCTGTCCCGGCCCGGCTTCACCCAGTCCCTTTTGGGGAGCATCTCATTTAATTCATATACGTAGTCATATAAGCTTTCCCGTTCCCGACTTTCTGTCTATCTGTCTGTCTGTCTGACCCGGCCCGGCTTCACCCAGTCCCTGGTGGGGAGCATGTCATTTAATTCATATAAGTAGTCAAATAAGCTTCCGTTCCCGACTATCTGTCTGTCTGTCTGTCTATCTGACCCGGCGTGGTTTCGCCCAGCTCCTGGCGCACAGTAACTTAAAAGAACGTCCTTCCACACACCATTCATTATTTTTAATGAAAACTGTTTTTAATCACCGACATGACAGTTGATAAGTTCTGTAAGCAGAGAAAGAAGGGTTACAATGTTATGCATTATGCATTATTTTTATGCAAACTTTGAAAATGCCTTAAAGATTATATCATTATTTATTATAACTCATATGCCTGAAAATAACTATAGACAAAGAGTTTAACAATAGTGCAAGTAAGTCCAACAATATGACTATAAAGTATATAGAAATGTTATTAAAAGTTATGCCCCTTGAAATAACTTTTCTAGAGTGAAGTCCCCCTGCTATATAGCACTTATATAATGAAAAACGAAAAAGTAAATGTTATTAAATAAGTAGAAGATTTTACACTAAGAAACTATTATAGTCGGTTGCACAGGAATGAAAGGAAGACGTGTAGAAAATTTCATCTCAATCGGATGTACCGTTATCGAACGCATCCAATACAAAACTACCCACACACACACAAAACCACATACACTCTGTTTTATAGATATAGATGTGAACTCTTGTTCCTCTTCCTTGTCTAAATCCAGCTTGAACCACGTTAATATATTTTTCCATTTTCTTACGAAGTCTTCCCATTATGATGTTTAGTAGAATTTTACTTTCATGACTGATCAGGGAAAACATGTCTATAGTTGGTTGTTTAGTAGAATTTTACTTGCATGACTGATCAGGGAAAACATGTCTATAATTGGTGCGTAATTTTAGGTTGCCCTTTTTGGTATTGGAATGAAGATAGTTCTCTTCCAATCTTTTGGCCATATACCATATTTCCATACTGTTTGTTTGCATGATTGATGCTTGATGATGTTATTTCTGTATCTGCATAACTTTCTGCATATATATGTGTTGTTTCTGTTTTTGTTTTATGTGTCCTTGGTAGATGACAACTTTGCAATGAACACATATGATGACACTTATTTGTTAATAATACTTCTTTGTCACTAGTAGTGTCCCTTGGATATCTTTGTATTCCTTGGTTATGTTTCTTGGAATTACTCACGTAATTGTTTCTTTTTTCTAGAAACACAAATTGTTTCGACTCATAGAGTTTGACATTATGAGTTCTCTCAGTTGGTTTGGTCACTGTGGTTTTGTCTTCACGAGAAACTGTCTGTAATGTGACGTTGTCTTCATTGTCTTGTGTCGTAGTGTTGTTAAGAAGTACTGTCGTTGCTGTGCTTCTGTCATTGTTGTTTGTCAGATAATATGGTTTCGGTTGAGAGTACTTTAAAGAAGTCGAGTCGGTTTGTAATGACTCGTCAAGCTGTTTGTCATGATTAAGAAGAGTTGTTGTTATTGTGCTGTTGACTTCGTCGTTTTCGTTGTCATGAGAATTTGTCACTAAAGTAGAATTGTCATTGATGTTCTTGTTAGTGTCGTTATTGTCCCCTGTTATCTCTGTTTGGTTGTTTATATGGGTTTTGTGAGTCATTTGTCTTGTCACTATATTGGCGTATTCTGTCTGTTGTTGCACATTTACAGGTTCGCAATTTTGCGATTCGGTGGTATTCTCAATTCGAGGTTTTATGCTGATGGTGTCATTGAAAGATTCAACCTCCCCTGTGTTCTGCACCTCTGTGAATTCGTTTCGAATTCCGTCATCGGTGGTATCCCTTGTGCTTTTGGCAGTTTGAAGCATGCAAATGTGTTCTTTAGTTCTGGAATCACTGTTTGCTTTTTGGATGCAGTTTTTCTTTTCCCATTCTCTGATTTCTTTTTCAGAACAGGATCTTATGTTAGGAAGATTTCCAAGAATAATATCCGCGCAAGGATCTTCCAATACTGCGCATAGCACTTGTCCTGATAGAAAAGGTGTCTGAATTTCGGCCAGTGCTAGGGGTATCTTTCGATGGTGCCTGCGAATGTGCGACATGTCACGTAGTTGTGTGTGTAGTCTTTGTCATTGATTAATGTTCTTTTAATCCCAACTAGAGTCGCTCCGCTATCGCGAATGCTTGTACATAGTTTGTTATTAACAAATCCCTTTCTCACTTTTAACTTGCCCTTTGATGTTTAGGCTGCGTTGGCAATTTCGTTGGATATAGGGATGGTATGGCCACATTCCAAAGTGGTATCCAACTGAAATTTTCTGCACGTATTACAGGTGTTATTATTGATAGTGTTAATGATTTCTACCGCATTCCCTGACTCATTCGCACTTTCATTTTGGATGTCACATTTATTCAGTTCTTCCATTTCTTCATCCGTAGATGTATCTATTAATGCTGCATTGGGCTGCTTCATCATCTTGCGGCCCTCGCAGAATCCTGAAAAATGCCCATACGCTGAACAAAAGTAGCATTTGACCGCTCTCTGATACGCGTTTTTTTTTTTTTTTTTTTTTTTTCCACCATCATTTGAAGGTGATGTGGATAAGTTGGTGATTTATCACATATTGCGTACTGTTCGTGTGTCAGATGACAATACTGACACAGGACTGGTTTTGTGAATTTAGAGCGTTGTTTGAACCTATTCTCATTTGGTTTTGAATATTTGGTGTTTGTAACAGCTGCTGTTTCATTCTGACTCATATTTAACTGAAAAATATCATGATTCGCTGTGAAATACGCACTACCTTTACTTTCGACTTCTTGAATAGTCTTACAATCACTTTGCCTCAGAAATTTAGAGAAAGGAGTTGGTATTGTGTTCATGATTTTATCAATTATTATTAGCTATTTTAGTTTATCATAGCTTTTATTTGTTTTCGCTGAAGTTATCCATTTTGTACAAATATCTTGGACTGTAGACACGAGTCTATGAACGTTTGGTAGGTGATGGTGTTAATTTTGAAACTGCAATTGATAGCCTGC
>JACEFZ010000937.1:0-34852 GCA_014155875.1 Cepaea nemoralis
GGGATCCAGAAACCCCCAAAGACGATCTGGGGGAGTCATGAGCGCCTACGCCAGTCGGCATGGCATTTTATGATGATGACGATAAACACAATGTCATAATAGTGAATCAATTTATTTTTAACAACTTGTTTGTGCAATATCTGATATATGAGTCTTGACAGATAAGAACAGCCATAATTGTTTATAAAATGACATGCCTGTTGTACATTTTAGTATTGGATAATCAGAGTTAACTTGAGCATATATGCAGTAGTCATACTGATTAAAATAGTTGTATAGAATAGTGTACACATTTGAGATGATTCATTAATAATTGCATAAAGAATGATGAACAACAGTGAGATTATTTATTGTAAATCCTCCAGAATATTGAGTTTTAATTCTTAAGACTGATGTGCTGGTGTTTATTTCATCTATGCATCTTTCAAGGCTTACATCTAATTGTTATGTTTGAAGTTAATTTAGTCAACTTAAACACCACAAGAAATACACAAAGAAAGAAAATGTTACAAATGATGGTAGTATTAAGGATTCTGTTATTCACTGATAGAAGATCTGAAATACCCTAATTTAATAAATGTGGACTAGAAACTATTGAAATGTGTTATTTTTGGGTTGTATATATTTATTAATTGACAGTGGAAAAGAATAGAAGACAAATACAACATTTGAAATTGTGATATGTCCTTAGGTCATGACCTACATGAACAATGAGTGAGAAACCTTATAGTTATGAGTTTTATTGTGGTTATTTTTACATATCAGCATGTAGTCTCGTATTCATTTTCCCGTTATTATTTATATCTTTCTTCTGCTGTTTATAGTTTATCTATTGTTGACATATGCATTATACAATATATATTCCTTTTCTTATTATTTATATTCTTTCTTCTAGCTGTTTATGGTTGATTGCTGTACTGAATTTGTCTTTGATTAGATGTGCCTTATTGATCCACATTGTCAACTGTGGTACTAAAATTATCATCAAACATAATCATGTCTGTAAACAAAGGTATTTCCTGTCAACTTTGTGACTATAAACTCCCAGGTCTCTGCCTAACATACTTGTATCAACATGTGACCTGTGTCAGTACTTGACTGATGTGTTCCTTTACTGGTGCTGAAGTGTGAGAGTGAAGGAGAGTTAGTTGTGAGGGGTAGCTAGCTCTGTAAAATACCTCCAAACTCTGTGATATGACCATCAACATGTAAAAGAGCCATAATTTTCCACCTGCTGTCTTGCAGAGTTCGTAACTTTAGACAAAGTCTAGTGATTGTATACCATAGATAAACCTGCTGAAGACAAAAGGCATAACTACAACCCATGGCTGTAGCGAATGTGACTGATCAGACTAATTCATTATGTAAATGTAAGTTCACACTGGATGCATGTGAACACATGGTCATTTTCACAATCATGCATCGTCTTGCGTCTCACATGCTTAGTGTGTGACCTATCTGCAGTCATTTTCTCCTCTGTCTTTATTCCATTTCTGATATTTTTCCTCCATGCCACACATTCGGCAGTGACTTGCATTATCGATGCATGTGTCAGTCATGTTCTGCTTACACACATCTTTGTATCAGTAGTAGAGGCCAACCCCGAGATCTCTTACACATCTGTAATTCACCAAAGAAAATGTCCTCTTTTATTCTACCATCATCCATCTTCCTAACTGTGTCCTATCCATCTAAGTTTACGAAGACTGAGCATTGAATAAAACCATCACAAAACCTGATCTTTCTAATACTTTAGTATTTGTGATTTTGTCTTGCCACTTAATACCAAGTATTATTTGCAGACATCGCATATGAAAGCTGTTTAAATGTTTCTCTTGGTGTAAGTTGACCAGGTTTCACTGCCATAAAGGAAGAGGACTAAGGACGCATTCGCTTGTCATGCATCCGCTTGATAGACATGGACTTTTGTTTTGGCAGTAAGCTTCCTGTTCTCCCAGACTCTTTTTGTTAACCTGTTCATTGTTATTGCTGCCTTACCAATACCGATGTTGATTTCCTGATCTAGGGAAAATTTGCTATTTACCTCTGATCTTGAATATTCGGCATCGTAAATAAAGATTGATGGTACCCCATGTGTACCTTGTGACATAATCTGAGTAAGTCGGCGATGTGTTGTGTCACCGGATTTCTTCTCCCTTTTAGCGAAGTAATAATGAGAGAGATCAAAGAAAAGCCAGGAATAATATTCAGAGGTTACTATTTTAAATAACATACGCTATGCAGATAACACAATATTGATGGCGGATAATGCAAAAGATCTACAACAACTGTTGGACATTGTAGTAACAGAAAGTGCAAAGAAATGACTCGCCTTGAATATCAAGAAAACAGTAACGATGGTGATATAAAAAAAAAAACAAGTAACACCCAAATGTGAAATAGAGATAGAAGGGAAAATTCTTCACCAAGTGGATAGTTTTAAATATCTAGAGACATTTATAACATCAGATGGAAGATGCACAACAGATTACGAGCAGAATAGGGCAAGCAAAGGCTGCATATGCAATAAGTCAATATTATTGAGTGTAAGAAAGAGTGCTAAGGTGCTGTATGGCTGTGAATCTTGGAATGTAAATGAACAAATTAGAAAGAGATTGGAAGCAACAGAGATGTGGTTCCTGAGACAAACGTTGTGAATTCAATGGACTGCCAGAGTAGCTAACAATGAATTCCTGAAAGAGGCTATTGAAACTAGAACATTATATACAACAATAAGAAAGAGGCAAACAACTTGTTTTGGTTATGTGATGAGAAGAGAGGCATTGGAGAACATCGTGACAACTGGAAAGATCGAGGGGAAGAGAGGTAGAGGCTAGACCAAGAGAAATGATGCTGGGTGGCTTGCTGCGGTGGCATGGAGGAATACCAACAGTAGAGCTGATCCAGAAAACCAAAGACAGATCTGTGGGGAGTCATGAGCGCCTACGCCAGTCGGCATGGCATTTTATGATGATGATGATGATAAACACAATGTCATAATAGTGAATCAATTTATTTTTAACAACTTGTTTGTGCAAAATCTGATATATGAGTCTTGACAGATAAGAACAGCCATAATTGTTTATAAAATGACATGCCTGTTGTACATTTTAGTATTGGATAATCAGAGTAAACTTGAGCATATATGCAGTAGTCATACTGATTAAAATAGTTGTACAGAATAGTGTACACATTTGAGATGATTCATTAATAATTGCATAAAGAATGATGAACAACAGTGAGATTATTTATTGTAAATCCTCCAGAATATTGAGTTTTAATTCTTAAGACTGATGTGCTGGTGTTTATTTCATCTATGCATCTTTCAAGGCTTGCATCTAATTGTTATGTTTGAAGTTAATTTAGTCAACTTAAACACCACAAGAAAATACACAAAGAAAGAAAATGTTACAAATGATGGTAGTATTAAGGATTCTGTTATTCATGATAGAGATCTGAAATACCCTAATTTAATAAATATGGATTAGAAACTATTGAAATGTGTTATTTTTGGTTTTATATATTTATTAAATTGACAGTGAAAAGAATAGAAGACAAATACAACATTTGAAATTGTGATATGTCCTTAGGTCATGACCTACATGAACAATGAATGAGAAACCTTATAGTTATGAGTTTATTGTGTGGTTATTTTTACATATCCAGCATGTAGTCTGTATTCATTTTCCCATTATTATTTATATCTTTCTTCTGGCTGTTTATAGTTTATCTATTGTTGACATATGCATTATACAATATATATTCCTTTTCTTATTATTTATATTTCTTTCTTCTAGCTGTTTATGGTTGATTGCTGTACTGAATTTGTCTTTGATTAGATGTGCCTTATTGCTCCACATTGTCAACTGTGGTACTAAAATTATCATCAAACATAATCATGTCTGTAAACAAAGGTATTTCCTGTCAACTTGTGACTATAAACTCCCAGGTCTCTGCCTAACATACTTGTATCAACATGTGACCTGTGTCAGTACTTGACTGATGTGTTCCTTTACTGGTGCTGAAGTGTGAGAGTGAAGGAGAGTTAGTTGTGAGGGGCAGCTAGCTCTGTAAAATACCTCCAAACTCTGTGATATGACCATCAACGTGTAAAAGAGCCATAATTTTCCACCTGCTGTCTTGCAGAGTTCGTAACTTTAGACAAAGTCTAGTGATTGTATACCATAGACAAACCTGCTGAAGACAAAGGCATAACTACAACCCATGGCTGTAGCGAATGTGACTGATCAGACCAATTCATTATGTAAATGTAAGTTCACACTGGATGCATGTGATAACATGGTCATTTTCACAATCATGCATCGTCTTGCGTCTCACATGTTTAGTGTGTGACCTATCTGCAGTCATTTTCTCCTCTGTCTTTATACCATTTCTGATATTTGTCCTCCATGCCACACATTCGGCAGTGACTTGCATTATCGATGCATGTATCAGTCATGTCCTGCTTACACACATCTTTGTATTGTAGTAGAGGCCAACCCCGAGATCTCTTACACATCTGTAATTCACCAAAGAAAATGTCCTCTTTTATTCTAGCCATCATCCATCCTCCTAACGTGTCCTATCCATCTAAGTTTACGAAGACTGAGCATTGAATAAACCGTCACAAAACCTGATCTTTCTAATACTTTAGTATTTGTGATTTTGTCTTGCCACTTAATACCAAGTATTATTTGCAGACACTGCATATGAAAGCTGTTTAAATGTTTCTCTTGGTGTAAGTTGACCAGGTTTCACTGCCATAAAGAAGAGGACTAAGGACGCATTCGCTTGTCATGCATCCGCTTGATAGACATGGACTTTTGTTTTGGCAGTAAGCTTCCTGTTCTCCCAGACTCTTTTTGTTAACCTGTTCATTGTTGTTGCTGCCTTACCAATACCGATGTTGATTTCCTGATCTAGGGAAAATTTGCTATTTACCTCTGATCTTGAATATTCGGCATCGTAAATAAAGATTGATGGTACCCCATGTGTACCTTGTGACATAATCTGTGACTTCTTTTTGCTAATTGTTAAACCAAATTCAAAACAAGCATTGGAGAATGCAGATAGTAAACGTAATTCTTCTCAGAGTGGGTCGTAATTGCAGCATCATCTGCAAACATCCAACTCTCTGATCACTACCTTCCTAATTTTGGTTTTGACCATCAATACCTGAGCATTGTAGAGGCTGCCATCTGAGCGTGAGTGTATGTATATACCACTATCCTGATCACGAAAGGCATATTTCAGTAGAAGTGACAAGTATATTCCAAAGAGGTGGGAGCTAGTACACTTCCTTGCTTAATTAAAATCTTGATTTCAAACTCTTCTAAAGTTGCACCATCAAACTTGATTATACCCTTCATTCCTGTGTGGAACGATTCCACAATGGACTGTAGAGTTGATGGACAGACAATTTCTTTAGTGCATTGAACATACCCTCACGACTGACCAAATCAAATGCCTTTGTGACGTCGATGAAGGCAATAAACAGTGTTTTAGTCTATTCACGACAATTTTCTTGCATTTGTCGCAATGAGAATATAAATAAGATAAGCTTGAATAATCAGGCTCTTCACATCTCAATTGGTGTGTTTCCTGTGGGTTGGATGGGAGATCCTCACACCTATAGTTTAGAAGTTTTTATATAAAGATAAAGTTGCATATCTGTTTCTTATTTTGTTGCATATCCGTGTACACCTCGGAGGAGCAAATGGATCACCATAGTCTGGTAAGAATGAGTCAGCGAGGTGTGACGAGGGGATCTGGCCGACGCTCGACGCTCAGAGGAAAGGCGAGACTGACATATAATCAGATTGCTACTGGAACTATTATTAGTGTTGGAACTCTTCGCTGGTTGCTGAGGATGGGGACGGAGCGCTTATGGGAATGTCCCGAATGCTGTGATGTCGGTTCCTAGATCAATCAATCAATCCCGAATGCTGTGATGTCGGTTCCTAAATCAATCAATCAATCAATCAATCAATCTGTTTCTTAACTAGCATTTGCAACTTACGTTTTGGGAGATGATGTTTGAACCAGCAAACACACACATGACATAGACATACGATGAGACATGAGAGGAAGCTTCTCAATGCACACAAGTACGTTTTTCTACATCTGTTCTACATGGTAGTCTAGACTGTGGTGATCATCATTATCATATGTCGTGCCGATAATCATGGATAGTCAATGTTCCTCATCTCACGTGATAATCATGGATAGTCAATGTTCCTCATCTCACTTGATAATCATGGATAGTCAATGTTCCTCATCTCACATGATAATCATGGATAGTCAATGTTCCTCATCTCACGTGATAATCATGGATAGTCAATGTTCCTCATCTCACATGATAATCATGGATAGTCAATGTTCCTCATCTCACGTGATAATCATGGATAGTCAATGTTCCTCATCTCACGTGATAATCATGGATAGTCAATGTTCCTCATCTCACGTGATAATCATGGATAGCCAGTGTTCCTCATCTCACGTGATAATCATGGATAGTCAGTGTTCCTCATCTCACGTGATAATCATGGATAGTCACTGTTCCTCATCTCACGTGATAATCATGGATAGTCAATGTTCCTCATCTCACATGACCACCACAGTTTTGGATCAGCCCTGTGTTCTTGTGCCAGTTATGCCATGTAGCCAAACCATACATGTACTTATCTCTCTTCCTTACCCTTGCTTTATTCTGATGAATGTTGCCTGCTGTGTTCTAGTTTATTTCAAGTTTATTTATCTCTCTTCCCTACCCTTGCTCTATTCTGATCAATGTTGCCAGTTGTGTTCTAGTTTATTTATTTATCTCTCTTCCCTACCCTTGCTCTATTCTGATCAATGTTGCCAGCTGTGTTCTAGTTTATTTATTTATCTCTCTTCCCTACCCTTGCTCTATTCTGATCAATGTTGCCAGCTGTGTTCTAGTTTATTTATTTATCTCTCTTCCCTACCCTTGCTCTATTCTGATCAATGTTGCCAGCTGTGTTCTAGTTTATTTCAAGTTTATTCTAGTTTATTTATTTCTCTTCCTTCCACCAAAAAGAGGAACGCATGGGATGGTGTTTGAAGCACTTGCTGCGTTACAGAGTGGAGGATGGTGCATTTCTCTTCGCATAGTGGCAGGCGATGAATCATGGTGTCATCACTTTGAGCCGAGCAGCAAAGGAGAGAACATGCAATGGAAGAATGCTGGATCACCAAAAGCCAAAAAATTCAAGTTACAGGTTTCCGCTGGTAAGGTTATGATGAGCTCATTTTTTTTTTTTTTTACCATCGAGGGCTATTGTTGGCCGTCTTTAAACAACCTGGTGTCAACATCAACTCTACCCACTACTTGTAAACACTAGACAAGCTGCAAAAAAGCCATCAAGAATAAACTACCCAGCATGCTTTCTCGCGGTGTGATTTTGTTGAACGATAATGCTCGTCCGCATGTCGCAAAGATTGTGCAGGAAGCATTAGTAAGATAGTGTTGAAATCTTTGCCAGCCGAGGCCGCTCCAGCGACAGCAGCCACTTCTTCGTTAAAGTCAATTGACTTAACTGTCACCTTGAAATCTTTGCAACAACATAATAAATTCACAAGATTGCTGTCGGTGAAAGTCTCCATTTAAATCATCCTTTATTTTTGCATCCTAAATTCAACAGAAATAGTATTTCAATTCACTTTCATAGTTGCTGATATTACAATATTCCTACAATCAGTGGTGTGCAGAGGGGGGGAGGGGGGGGGTGTGCGACGGTCCCGGGCATCCATCCAGGAGGGGGGGGGGGCATTCAGTTAGCGAGAGGGGGCAGCACAGTGCAGTCGGAGGGGAGGAGGAATGAATGAGGTAAAGAACAATTTAGGGGCATCCAATCAAGGGGTTGGCCCCGGGCATCAAAGAACCTCTGCACGCCACTGGCAGGGAAACAAAACAAAACAAGCGATGACAGCTAACTGTGCAACCTTGAGAAGAATGCAAGATTCTATGTAAATTGGAATAATCTGGTTACTAAATAATAATAATATCGTGACGACATGGAGGAAGCTGCAATACTGGAGGGCTCCGGTTAACGTCGGGGATACTTTCTTGGAAGACACGACATTAAGTGAAACGACGTATAGCGAAACACTACAGACGACGACGTTATAGCGGAACGTAGCGACGTAAAGTGAAGTTATGTCACATTGTGACAACGACATTATAGAGACATTATAGACGTATAGTGGGGTCTTCCAGTAGACAGCAACAGACAGCTATACTATAGAACGGCTTGATATTAATTGATTGAGGGTTTATGATATAGTTAGTTGCATATTATTTAAAGGATGTCAACGTCTCTAGGGTTTACAAAGTGGGTTCAGACAGGCAGATGGTGCGAGCACAGATGAGGCGTGAAAACCTGGTTACATTATACAAGTTTAATAACACTATCCTCATCACAGTAATATTTCAATAACTTCAAAACTCGCTCTCGCACTGGCTCTCACAATACTCTCGTACTATTCTCGCAGCTATGCGCATCTAGCGTCTAGCCACACACATTAACACACGTTACGTAGCGGTCACATTCATTCGCACTGAAAGTCTAAGTATAAGTCTATCCTGTCTCTCCACACAGTCACACATCCTCTCTCAGTCGTGTCCGAATCCCGTCTGTCCTTTCCTACTCAGTCCGGTGGCCACGAGGTACTTGACCCTCGTGCAGTCCATGGAAAATCGTGCTGTCACGTCTGTCCCGCACTCGCCTGTTGAGGCCAGGGTACTGCGTCATTCTGTCCAAGGTGAACCTGTCCTGGTACAGTCCTGTCTTTAACTTACTGTCTTCGACGTCTGAACTGTTCTACTACCCCCGTACTCTCCCCATGTCCTTATGTCTGTCCTCTGTTATGTCACGTCCAGGACAAAGGACTTTTGCAATCAACACCAGCATTGTTTGCTGTTGTTGATGTCTTGGCAGTTTACGTTCAGTAGTTGCCATTGCTTTCTGAACGACCGGCACTCATACCATTTCGTAAAATACCAGCGGAATGCGGTCTACTGCCAAATCGCGCTCAGCTGCTCCCCACTGCCCAATGTGAAAAGTGGAAAAGACAGGAATCTCGACAAACAACAGCCCGCACAGATACACTGTGCATAATGCCGCCACCAGAATGTCAACACAGCAGTCCCCTATGAAACACCAAATTCATCTCTGATGGAATCGGCAGTCAGTTTCCTATCTGGATGTTTCCTAGATGTTCACCCACACAGTCCACGAAAATACAGTTCATCACCAACGGCAGTGGCAGTCAACCAGAAGCCCAGCAGCCACGCATTTCTGCATAAGGCAAAAACCGGTCAACTCTGGGACATAGCCACCTGCCATCGCTCCGAACATGCAGTCACATTCCAAAAAAACAACACTTGGGCAGATTCAAAAGCATTTTACACGAAACCCACAGCTCACAGTGTCGCGCCACACACTCACTCAGTAGCAGGGCGACGGAACCATCAAGCCTCCTTAGTCGCCTCTTACGACATGCATGGTAGGCTACAGTGTTGCTATTCTTTGCTTCCCTTATGGGCCCCGGCAACACACGGGAGGGCTATATTACATAACTGGAGATAAAGGGTAGAAGAAATTTGCTAAAGCATACTCTGCACAACTATCTTCGTAATCCCTTATATCCACGTCTGTAACGCAGCTGCGCAAGATTCGGTAGTGGATCTCGTCACGTTGGTTACTTACGAGATATTGCCCGTGTGTTGTTGGGGCCCATAAGGGAAGCCAAGAATAATAACACTGTTGCCCGGGAAGGTTAACCCGGTCAACAAATGCCCACATAAGTCGGTGTGTCGGCCTAACGGTGCAAGAACGCAGCTCTGCTGCAATGCTGTAAACAGGCACAACGCAATCACGTCCGGGAAAAAAAAACTCCGGATGAATGAAGAAGAAGAAGATAACACTGTTGCCTTCCATGCATGTCGTAAGAGGCGACTAAGGAGGCTTAGGCTGAGACTTAGTCTACAGTTTATTGGGACTTTCACTCCCCAACATGGCGGATAGGCATTTAAACCATTAAGGCCTCTGGAGTGTTTACGCTTGTGGCTAAGGTTTGCAGTTTCATTTTCCTCAGTGCTGGACTGGTAGTGCATGGTTCCGTCGTCCTGCTACTGACTGAGTGCGTGGCGCGACACTGTGAGCTGTGAATATCGCGTGGAATGCTTTTACATCTGTCCGCGGTTGTTTGTAGTGTGAACTGCATATTCGGAACAATGGCCGCCGGCTGTTGCTGAACTGATTGGTTTGCCTTTTCGGTTCACGGGTGCATTTTTCAGGAGACTCCTGGGAGTCGTCGCTGGCGCTACGGAGTTCGTGCTTCGTGCGGTGCTTTCAGCGGGTCGCCTTGCGGAGACAGACAAGCCATATGGGATAAAAACCGGGTCAATGAAGTTTTTCTGGTGACTGCCGATATGGAGTGGGACAGACAGAACTAAAAAAAATAGATTTTTAAGAGCATGCATCTTTCCTATTGCAATATACGCCTTTGAGACCTGGACACTTACTAAAGAAGCTGAACAGCGCATAAATGCCTTTGAATATAAATGTTATAGACGAGTTCTAAGAATATCTTGGGTAAAGAAAAGAACAAATGCATCCATACTTCAAGAGCTGAATATTGAAGAAGGTTGGCTATTAAAGACGATAAAACAAAGAAAATTGAACTATTTTGGTCACTTGAAACGTCACGAAAGTTTGGAGAGAACAATATTGGAGGGGTATATGCCTGGGAAGCGAGGAAGTGGAAGGCCAAAGAAAAGATGGGTGCAGGATGTGGCGGATGATCTCCAGATGGGTGTATCGGACGCGGGACATCTTGCTTATGATAGAGAGGTTTTCCGGAAGGTTGTTATGGGAGCGAAGTTCTGTAAAGGACATGCTTCTGAATGAATGAATACTAGCGGCGGCATTATGCACAGTGTACATGTGCCGGCTGTTGGCTTGCCGAGACTCCTGTCTATTCCATTGTTCACATAGGTCAGTTAGGAGCATTTTGTGTGATATTCACTGGCACAGGAACGGAGCATAATGGGGACAACCCGTTGCCGTGAAGTTGGAACCGCGACTAACTAACTAACTAACTAACGGGGTATGTGAGCCTGTCGCTCAGAAATCAACGGCAAACTACTGAGCGTAATCTTGCCAAGACATCAACTGCAGCTGAAAATGCTAGTGTTGACAGCAATGTCCTGTAAAGAATATGTGGGGGTTGGAATACTATATGATTTGTTAATCTCGTCAGGTTGGCTATTTTTGAATTTAAAACAACCATAGCGCTGAGATTTTCGCGCGTGGTCATTTAGAGTAACTCTTAGGGTCCTCCGTGGTCAAGCCATTTGCCTCTCGCTCTGAATGTTGTGGGTTCGATTCCAGGCTGCGTGTTTCGGTTCACACGTGTATTTTTCTCATGGGATCCGTCGCTGGAGCTACCCCAAACAAAAAAGCATCCGTTACAAGACCTCATTGGCATAGGTCCAGCAATCACTTCCGGTTAAGTGTTCCGGACTGCTGGACCGATTGATGTTTTGTTCATTTTTTGGCCCGCAGAGCCCTCACTATCGTCGGAGTAATCCGATGACAGTGAGGGTCCTACGAGCCCATAAACTAAGAAAACATCCATCGATTGATTGAGTTAGGAACCGACATCACAGCATTCGGGGCATTCCCATAAGCGCTCCGGGCACTCTTCCGACAGACGGGTCTAAATAGTTCTGCAGTGAATAATTTTATATAACTAACACTAACCCTAATCACTTATTCACTGCAGAACTATTTAGACCCGTCTGTCGGAAGAGTGCCAGCTCTCCGTCCCCATCCTCAGAAGCCAGCGAAGAGTTCCAACCCCAATAGTACCAGTATTAATATGATTATATGTGCGTCTCGCCTTTCCTCTAAGCGTCGAGCATCGGCCAGATCCCCTCCATCGATCGGTCCAGCAGCCACCGGACACTTAACCGGAAGTGATTGCTGGACCTAAGCAAATGAGGCTCTGTAAGGGATGCTTGTTTATTTGGGGTGAATTAACAGAAAAGTACCCTGAAAGAGACCGAGCCATATATGGTTAACAAGAATAATGGGAACTGCAGTCATATATGGGATAAGACCCGGTGCAATGAAGTCCATCCTCTCCACTTTTAAGACTTTTTTTTTTTAAAGAGTAACTCGTAGCGTTTGTATTCACTTCCGCCATTCTTGGGAACATGGTGGCCTCCTGGGTCGGATGTTGATTTCTCGCATTGTATTGATGTTTGATATTGATCTACAACGTCCCCACTGAGTGTGATATGATATACTCTATGAAATAAATATAGTAGGTAGTGCAATACAATTTCTCTGGTAAGCACGATCTTGGATAGAGCTGACAAAATGAAAATCAATTGCACATCAAGTTTCGGAGGGGGCGCTTCCACTTCCATTTCAGCTTCTACTTAAATTCAAATATTATATTATTAATATTATTACTATTAACTATTAGTATTAGGTATTCTGACCATATTTATCATATTGGGTATTTACTAAGTGTACCACCACAGATAGATAGGCCTTGAAAAACCACATCCAGCGGTACCTCAATGATGCCTGTATATGATAATGATATATATCATTATATGTATGTCAATTCAAAGCGGATATAGTTAGCATATATATATATATATATATATATATATATATATATATATATATATAATTTTTAAATGGAGATTTTACTTATGAAATCATCACAGTTGGATACAGCTTGACAAGACGAATCCAACAGTATATCAACGAAGAGTTTACGTTAATTCTAAGCGGAGTTATGAATATTTTTGGGTTATATTCTACAACCAGGAAGTGTAAAGAGGTCCTAAGAAATACGGGAGATTTTATCGCGGCTCAATAAATTGGAAGCTGAGACATTCTGCCTTTTATTACTGTGGCTTGTTTATTTTTAAACAGACAACATATTACAATATATCATTGTGTCTGGGGTGGCGAGGCCTAACTTGACGTATTATCTATTTTTCATTAGGATGTGCTGTGACCTAATTAACAGTTAAAAATGGCCACCAATTATTTATTTATTATAGATGACATGAGCAGTTAGGTCTCAATACTCCGATCGTAGTGATATATGGTTGCTAAGGTGCTTAGTGGATTCCTGAGTATTTGTTCAAGATCACGACACTCAATATCTCCACTTAGAAGTGACATCCAGGCTTAGTTTAAGTACCGTTAAATTTGGTTTTTCAAGGGCCGTGTAGCTGTGGTAGTACTCATTAGTAAATACCCAATTTGAAAAACATGATCAAAGTAATGCAACATTAATTTTTTTACAGGGCAGATGTTTGTCTGTTTTGTAGCCCTGAACGGGCAAGAATTTTCAGGTTCGGTAAAATTTTAGGTTACGTTAATAAAAACATCACGTATAAGGTATTAGTCAACCGATTTTAGTTCAATAAAAAACAAAATGAAGGGAGAAGCATGCAGATTATTGTACTCTCATGAATGTTGCTGGTAATCCACACATGAACACAAATAGTTACAAAATACAACATATTGTTTGTGATTGTCATTCATTTATACGGCAATTTACAAACACATTTTCAGAATCAGAATCACTTTCTTTAAAGTCCGACTCATGACTGCTAACACTGATTACTGATATCTGGCTCCGATTAATAGTCAACTTCCTTCCCTTCATTGTCACTTAAATTGAACCCAGCGAAATTTCCGCTATCACTTGAAGAATCGTCAAAATCCATTTTGAAATACAAAGCGTAAAACCCCCAAAAACTATTTAAAACTCCGTTCAAATTCAAAGTACACACTTGCAAATGGTGGCCACGTTGCCAAGCTATCGGTGAAACCGAAAGTAGACAATCAGAAGCCTCGGAAAGCCGCGAGATCACATTTTTACAATGCTTAGTATTCACGGGCGTTTTCGGACATTTTGCCTGGTAAAGGGTTAACATTAAAAAATGTAGTCTTAAAAAATGATCAGCCATGATGTCACTATTGTCACCATGAAAATTCATTTTCTGAGTCTGATGGGACCCATGTAGAAAATGTTTCCAACAGACACTAGCGTTGATGAACAATAATGAGAGATGCAAGACAAATGTTGCAGATTTATAGAAAATACTCATTTAAGAGTATTTTCTCATTTACAGTTAATTCTAAAATAAAATGTAAATACAATATACTACCAGTCCTTGCAAGATTTCTCAGACGGGTCATAGACGGATATAAAAACTGGCTTCAAAGGTATGTTCCATCATGTTAAATGATGAAAAAAATAGGAAAAGTATACAGATAAATTATTAATAATATTTAAACTTGTATTCTCTTTAACTTTAGTAGTTCAAATTGCGTGTTTTAAGTGAAAAAATATGCATGGTCTAGTCCAATTTATAGGCCATGCGCCACCATTTTGGATTTCCAGTCGCAAAGATGACACAATATCTCCACAAAAATATTGTTTTCTACCACATTTCAAGCGATATCCGCGATGAACCTCTCCAAATATATGTAAATATTGATGCAGAATTCGAAAATCCATCTAAAACGTATTTATATTAATAAACCAACCTCTAGAAAATAAAATGACTTGCCATATGCCAAATAATTACATTTATTTAAAAACCATGATAATTTCAACCAATCACTGTGCATTAGACTGACATATTCTGCACAAATTAAGATGGCGTTTGATATTTGAACGAATGAATATCGGAAGCATGCACAGTCGTTTCATAGCCATTTTTGGAGACCCAATGGATCCTTCTGTGCAGGCATGGTTTCCGGTTTTGGACAGTGGTGTGTTAGACAGGGAATCTGCTAATACTACTTGAATACAGTTTCACATAGTTAGATAGATCTCCAAATCTCTAATCCAGCGGTCTGTAATTCAATCCTCGACGTTTTCTCATAAATATTACTTTTTAAAATGAATTATTTTAGTAAAATCTAGAAATGCATAGTCTTTAGTACAAGAACGCTGGTTCCATTAAAGGAACTTATTTAATCCAGTAATTGTTTGGTCTAAAGAAATTGTTTAGCAGCTTGATTTAACAGAAGGCGTTAACATGCGGTAATGTGTGATCTGGTCGTTAGGAACTGGGAAACCAATCAAAACGGAAAACTGAACCCCTGACCGCATGCAATAGTGTCCAATGACCCCATTGGCCCCAAAGGACTATTTAGCTTTTATATGGGACTAAGAGCCCCCCCCCCCCCCCCCCCCCCCCAACAAAACTAAACCAAATTTAACAATGGAATAATGTGGGTTAATGTTAAAACTAAATGAGGGCAAGGGAAGTATAAAAAACATTTCCGGTAAGGAGTTACAATGAATGCAAGGTAAATCACCTGGTACTGTATCAGTTAAAAGACCATTTCATACAATAGATACCTGATAATTTCCTTTGATTTGTCTGATCAGGAAAGGTGTTGTGGAAGGAAACTGAACACCTCATGCAATGATATCATGGCCTGGAGTACGGTCTACATCTGACACCTCAGCGCCAGTATCTGGTGTGTCCCCAGGGCTCTCCATGGCCAAGTGGTCCAGTTGTCTACCTCACGGTCTGAAGGTCATGGGTTCATTCTCCAGACTGTGCTGTTCAGACCATGAGTGCAGTTTTTTTCTGGAAACCCCTGGGGGTTATTGCTGAAGCTGCAGAGTTTATGCATAAAACCTCTGTAAATATCAGATGATGGCAGTACAACTGATGAGCTAGCCACACAAGTGACAGCAATTCTCATCCCTTCAGCACTAAAAATCATTTCTAATTTTTTGTTTAAAGCTTACAAGAAACAGATATTCATCAGGCAAATGGAATAAATGAGAAACTTTTTTAAACACAAGATTTATCAGTCATATGATTAGAGAAGACGCATTTCGCGCTGTCGCATTAAATCAAATTTAAATCAAAGATCAAATTTGTCATATGCCAACCACATCAGTCTTGTCTAATACCAACCATACATGTGTACTATTCTTTGTGACTGGACAGCAGATGTACAGTTATGTCCTCTCCTTCCCATTCTTTCTGTGATACACCGGTTCTTCTTCTGCTTCTTACCCTTCATGTCACATAGCGATAACATGTTAACATCTTTGTGAAGTGTGGTACGCAGCATTATATCACATTCTTTCCATCGTGTGACAAGCACTTTGTTTAACTTAAGATGGAATCTCAGTCAATGATTCCATCAACAATGTGATACGCCTTGTAGCACAAACACTGCAGTGATTCATTCAGGAAATTAATTGAGGAACCCGTTGAGACCACTAAATAAACACACATAGTATTGTTTGGTGCTCTCAGAAGCAGAAGAAGAATGAAAATATGGTTTGATGCTCTATGGTTTGATACATATTCTGTCCGTATTCCATAGTTGTAGGTTCATGTGTATGATAGACATGACTAATGAAGACACTTATTTTGGAGTGTCTAGTTGGTCATGCGTCGAAGTACACTTGTTCCTGCAGCGAGGCACTTTCACCACTTGGAGGTGACAGGTTCAAATCCCGGTCGGTAACTATAGCTTTCAAATTTTATATTGTCTAGTGCGTCCTCTAGTCTCTACTTCCTTCTTCCCCATTAGTGATTCATTCAGGCTATTCTAATTAACTGTGTACCTACTAATAAGTACCATACACCATTTTAGTAATTTCTCCCCTGTTACTATTCATGTGGCCTAACATTAGATGTAGACAATTACAATTTTTTGGGCATGTTATGAAAAGAAATGAATTGGAGAACTTGGTGACAACTGGCAAGATCAAAGGGAAGAAACCAAGGGGAAGACTGAGAAATAAATACCTGGATGGATTGGCCTCATGACAAGGTTTATCGGCATGGCTCATGATGGATGGATGGAGCAACATAGCTTAGCCAAATGTCCATTTAGCCACTGATATATACTTGTCACAGAATAATCCTGTAACCATATATTGCTGCTGTATACACATATTACACATATGATGCTCATCACTCTCTGTTATTAAGTAGCCTTCATTTCTAGCAATCTCACAAGCATTCACTCCCATGCCAACATGGCCAGCATGCACCTGTGGCATGATTTCAGTCTTTACTTTAAACTATAATTTATGACCCCACACAATTTATGCCCCACATTTCTGCTAGCTTGGGATATCTACATAGGGAAACCATAAAATCCATCACACTGCCTATTTTATTTTAGTTATTGGAAACATCTAAATTTATTATATCCCACTTCACAACACCATGCCTGATTGCTTATATCTCTAAAATTTAACCTGTTAAACATTATTTTCATAAAGCTTCAAGGACGCTAAATCACTGCAGAACAGCTCATTTCAGTAATATTTATCCATTCATATTTCTTTGATCCTACAACCTCACCCAACATCTTTGTTCATCCATGCCTGTTTTCCCACGCAAACGCTTTTAAGCCGGTAACCTGGAGTGTGCTGCGATTGAATAAATCTATTAAATTAAACACTTTAAACTTACGGTTCTCTCCTAAGACATAGGTTATTCACTGATGAACACGGAGGAAACCCCACATCTCTCATCTCAAGGTGGGTTGGCCACAAAACAACTATATTAATATACACAGGGCCAAAGCTTCTCCTTCACAAACTGGGCCGGCTACTTCAGATCGCTTCAGATTTCTTTGCCCCATTTGAGTTCTGGCAGTTGCCAGGGCCATACGGCTTAAACAGGCCAAACCAAGATTGCGTCTATTTGGCACTGTTACACAAGGAAAAGATGGAGACCTCCAACCACACAAAGATGGAGACCTCTAACCACAAAAAGTTAGAGCAATTCTCATCCCATCAACACAAAATATAATTTTTAATTTTTTTAAAGTTTACAAGAAACATATTTATCAGGTGAATGGAATAAAGGAGAAAGTGAAGCATTCGGTAATAGACACAAATTGCTCCAATTACGCAAGAAAAATCAACCATGTGATCAGAAAAGACAAATCCGTTCGTTATTAGTATTTGTAATAGAAAAGGAAGAGAATTTCCAGTTACAAGGAAAAGATGGACACTTGTTTAAATCAGAACATTAAGAAGTTAATTCAGACCATCATTCCATGTAATATATGATAGGAATGATAACACTTTAATAATAAGCAGAGATATAACCAAAATGGATAGGTGTTTTATACCTCTAGTAAAATTAATTCAGACAACATTAAGTAGTTTCTATATATGCCATTTGTGTTTGATTAAATATGTAACTCATCAGTTCTTTTAAACTGCATTCACTTCTACCAAAGAGATTGTCATTGATATGAAACTCTTTTATAAGATGGAGAGTAAAATACTAGCAAGTGTCAAATAGAACAAGCTGAAGTATATATAACTGATTGCCTGCCAAACAAAAAAGTGGTCCTGACCAAACAGAAATTCAAGGCAGAAAATTTGAAGTAGGGGTGTGTCATAATAATGCTTTTAAAATGGTTAAATTGGTAGCAGATATATTGTATTACATATCAAATTAAAGAGGATTGCACATGGAACATGACTGTGTTAATAATTAATTGATAGGTTAGAAATATTATGGCAAAAATTAGGGTTTAATAATAACAATTGAAATTAAAAAGGTAAAAAATATTTTAAAATTTCACTTACCAAGCAGCAAATCCAGTTAAATTTGCTGAATATTATTACATACACCACTTTTGTTCAATAATATCACAAGAACTGCACCACAACACAAATAAAACATAATTAAAACATATTATTTTGAAGCACATAATGTTCACACAAAATGGAAAATGTCAGGAACACACCAGGCAGATTACTGAGGAGTAGAGTACTGAGAAACAAACTAAACACTATTTTCTATTTAGTTATTATTATTATTATTATTATTATTATTATTATTATTATTATTATTATTATTATTATTATTATTATTATTATTATTATTCTAAATTTAATTATTTAAATACTCCTTAAATACTTTGTGATAGGCAAAGTAAATTTAGTAGCACAAGTGTGGCCTATTAGCGCAAGCATAAGTCAGCATTTACCATCATAATATGAGGAACTTTCACTGTTAGATTTCTTTTGAAATTATGACCGTCTTCTAAATTAACTGACTACTGCACGTGGTATAAGTTTTAGAATCTTTCACAAAGTCCTTTACATCACAATAACTATAATATAAAATTGTTTAAAACGTTTTTATTAAAATATATGAGGTCCAGAACCAGAAGGTATTGTCACTTCGAATTTTGAATCACAACAATTATTTCGAATCACACCAAACTCAATTTCTCCGAAACAAGAAATGGGGCCTAGCGTGCTCTTGCACACGGCAGAAGCGAAATCTTTCGTTGTAAAGTTTAATTCAATGGGACACTAAAAATTGTGGACTAAAAAGGAGAAATGAATCAATAAGCACACTATATATACAGAACCGATAGGTCGGTTTGCGGGTGCCAAAATAGGTCCATGGAACCGATCTATCGGTCTGTGGCAGAGAATCAGCTAAATTACCCAAATCAACGTAAGAGTTAGTCAAATATAACAGATTAGTTTATTTGTGGGAAGGTGGAAGACATGGCCTAAAGGGGCCGACTAGCATGCATGCAACTGTCTATGATGGGCCAATTGGTGTCACCAGTAGATAGAGGGACAAAGATGATGTTAAAACTTTTGAGCGTAAAACATCCTACAAAATGACTGGGAAGGCTAATCCAATCAACAAAACACTAGCAGAATACCAGGCATGTTCTGCCCGGAATTTAAACATGTTATCAATTACATGAGAGTGCTGAGCAAATTACATAGATTAAATAAAAAGGCAGTTAGGAAATTGAGTAACCGAACATATATCAGTGTGGGTGAAAAATAGAAATAGTCTTCAGTTTAGTTTAGTTTAGTCATTGGATCAACATCGCGGCACACGGTTTAACCCATAAGTGCTCCGTTTTCCTCCTAACTCAAACCTGAGTCTGAAGAAACTCAGCTCTATGCACAAACTCCGTTGCATCGGCGTGGATCCTGAAAATACTTTGGGTAGGTTTCCTCAGATCAGGTAGATGAGTCTTCAGAAATTCCTGTACAGTCGGCAAGCCCATAAAACACCCTCCTGAGCACTTTCCCAACAACTCACAAACTATCGTCATAAGTTAACAAAGAAAAGTAAAACGTGTATTCTGTATTTTGACAAACTATAAATAATTACTCAAATATAGTGAGGCCTTAGCAGTTAAGTGCTGAACAGCTGGTTTTGTCCATACAGAATGATTTTGTTTTAAAATGTGAAATTATTGTGGGGTTAACAAATGTTCTACATTTAAGCAACACCTGTGATTATGTGTTTTTAAATATTTCAGCTGAAGTATTATTCATTTATTCACTTCCTATGATATAACTCTGCAGTATGCACCTGAGAAGATGCAATGAAATATGCCAGACAATAAATGGTTACACTGCAACAACAGCAGAAGATCCATAATATGGGCTATTGTAAAATTACACTGGCAATACTTCTTCATCTTCTTCTTTAGTTCGCTTGAATTATGTCTATAACTGCAATGTTGTCTCTTGTATGAATTTAACTGTTTTTTTTTAGTTCACTCTGTGGTCTATAGAGTTTCTTTTCCACTGTCGTCTCTCTAGGCCAGAAGGTTTGCCTAGATATGTTTATTTTGGGTAGTCTTAGAGAATGCGTTCTGCTGTCTGCAACACCAATCCACATGTGCACATGGCTGATTCACCAATCTTGAAGTTGTGGTTGCGTAATTTATTGTGTCCTGTTCTGAGGTGCAGAATGACTTGTTCTGGACTGTCCATAACGTGGTAGTCATCTTGAGCAGGTTTTGGTGGCTTACTGACTGATTTTATCATTCTCTTCTTTTGGTGGTATGTAATGGGCACATCAGGCTGTTCTTCTTTTGCTCCTTCCTTAGCTAATCAATCAGCTTTCTCATTTCCAGGTACTCCACAGTGAGATGGTATCCACTGTATGGTGACCTAACGCTGACTGCTAAGTTCAGACAGGAGCGCCACCCGGGATGGTTAACCAGGTCAACAAATGCCCACAGAAGTCAGATGTATCGCAGCTCTGCTGTAAATAGGCACAACGCAATCACGTCCGGAAAAAAAACTCCGGATGAACGAAGAAGAAGAAGAAGACAAGAGCACCTTGAGTACTGATTTTGCATCTGTCAATAGCACCACAGGTTGTGTACCATGGCTGGTATTTAGTAATTTCTCTGTTGCTGTCTTGATTATCTCAATTTCAGCATCATAGTTATGGCAGTACTTTCCTGTTGGTACTCTGGCCGTGTTCCTAGTATTATTTGGATATTCTATGTACACTCCCGCTCCTCCATTTCGAACAGCATTTTGTGCTGACCCATCTGTGTAGACTTGGATCCAGAGGTCCTGTGGGTATTCAAGCACAGACCTTCACTCAACAATTGCCATGCCTTCCTGTCTTTGTTATTATTTTTTTTACTGTCTGTTTGCTTTGAACTGGCAACGACTTCTATGTTCTTCTGCTTTCTATCCCCCATTCATGCACAGATCCTCACCCAACAATCGCTAAGCCGTCCTATCTTTGTGTTTGTAAGGCTTTAATAATGTGATTGTCCTAAAACATCACAGACCCACAGTAGATTCCTACCAGGGGTCTTGTGGAACTAAATCAAGGCAAAGAATGGTAATCATGGAGAGGAAAAAAATTGCTAGCTACATCACGGAAAGCAGACAAGGCAGTTCACAATGAGCTACCTACTAGAAAGGTGGAGAAAGGAATATTTCATGTGGAATGGCTCACCTCGCTTCAGAGGTCACAGATTGTGATAATTGTATGAATTTTTTACCCTGGCCATGCGGGAGTGTGGGGGGAATGAACAGGCTGATAGGCTGGCAGAAATGCACCTCTTGGTGGTAGAATACCCATGGACAAGGGAAAGGTGGTCATGCATCTGTGGAACCAGGTGGAGAAGGTGGGAAAACAGATTGAGAACCTGTATGTGGAAAGAATGAGATTGCAGGAGATTGGCAAGGGGTTCTGGAAGAATTTAAAAACTGAGAGGGAAGACTAAGAGAATTTTCAATCAGATAGTGGTGGGAATAATTAGTAGTGTGACTCTTAGCTGGCAGTTGAATGAGGGATGGAGCACGCATGGATATGTTCCTGAGTGCAGTGATGTCAGTTCTCAACTCAGCTCAGCTCTTTTTTCCGTCTGCTCGCTTTGAACTCGAGTGTAGTCAATACATTACCACAAGTAGTTTCTATGCTGAGGCTTGCACTGGACTGATATTTTTGCATGTGGATTAGCTGTCCTAGTCACCTTTGTTTTCCACCATCAGACAAACCCACTCTGACTTGAAATTTACGTCCCCAAGTCAAGGGCGAGAAGTCAACATTTCAGCCCAGCTGACTGGTGTGGGGTATGAACTTGCCATCAACCCAACAGAATTTTAAGAGCGAGCACTCTTATCCTTTGGGCTTTCTGCATATCTTTCCTCATATTATTATAAAGAAAGGCTATCTTACTAAGATGGTAATTTGGGCTCCTTGTGGCTTTCTCTGTATCACTGCGTACTTCTCGCATTAGAAGAGTCTTATTTCCCTTAGCTTGTTGGGGTATTCTTTCCTTCCTGATGTTTAGATTTGTTCATGTTTCGGTTGAGCTTTGCAAGTGATAAGGATTTTCCATAAAGCTGTCATGTATTGTTATGTTTTTTTGTCATGATAAACCAATATCATTACACTGAACACTGTGGTAGATACTCAAATTCTTAAACGGGACTTGAGGAATAACATATCAGAAATCATGTCTTGAAGTAATCATAAGACATGTATCATTAATCATCTTGAAAACCAAAATATCAAATTCTTTTATATAGTTCATGTTTGCATACAGATGTAACTTACAAATCCTTTCAGACTGACTGTAGACATAAGATGGAGAATAAACTACAATCAAGTGTCAAGATAGAACAACCTGAAGTCTGTGTAGGTCAAGGTAAGATTGTAAGTGCAATATAATGTAACAGTTAGTTGAATGTCCTTTACAGGATGTTGCAATCAACCCCAGCATATATTGGCTGTTTTTGATTTACTAGATAATTCTACATTTAGGACTTTGCCATTGCTTTCTGAATTGTCAAAGCCTTATACCATTAAAATCAACACAATAGCAGAATATAAATCTACTCAGACACTTGGAAAAATAAGGTCATGGGTGTGACCGAGTGAGTATCCACCGGGATTAGTGTACAACTCTGCAATTGAGCAGAGCAGGGCACTGTCTTGTCCTGACAATCGGAAATTGCTGTCAAAGGCAGAGGTAAAGACCCCCATGTGAATATGGAAGGCAAGGAAAAAAACCACCTCATTATCTTCCCAAGACAAGTTTAAAATAAGAACGTGGAATGTCAGGACATAGTTGAGATAGAAAAGTTACATAATGTAATAAAAGAAATGAAAAATATGAAGATTATTATCCTAGGTGTCACGTGGTCCGCTACTGTTGAGAGAAGTCTCACAGGTACAGTAGAAGACAATGAGCCTAACCACTAGGAAAGACTCCCCACTGAAGAAATAGCAGACGAGTGGCTCGTGAAAAACAAAGGGAGTATGACAAATTGTCCCAGAAAAAGAAGTCTACTATTCTTACAGTGGCACAGGACTGCAGATAAAGTTGTACAGCTATACACACAAAGATGACAGCAAACTTAGTTAGCAGCGACACGATGATCCTGTTTAAAAGAATTTAACCCCCAGACTTGACTTGTACTATACAGCACAAAGAAGTCGATAAAGATGAAAGATTCAACTTTCGTCCTACTCTCACACTTGTGTGATCTAATTAAATGTTGGATATGAGGATAACAACTAGGAATTCTTATTTAGCCATAAGCGACAACACCGCTTATCACGATTTTAATACTGAACAACTAGAAATGTAAGTTCCTGCAAGGAACGTAAAAGGCAAATAATTGATGAGAAGTATAAAAAAAAAACAATATGTAAATTAAACAATGTTCTCGGAGCGAGGTCTTAATCATAAGACGGTATGGTGGTAAGTCAAGCAAAGTATGGCCGTGACTCCAGGAAGGTGTTTAGGCACTCAGCTGCAAATGGTGTTTCCACCGGTGAAGATAGTAGTCTCTCCGGCGTTCTTCTTCGGGTCACCCTCTTCGCCAGTGGCCCACAGATCAGTTCTTTCAGAGTCGCGGATGCGCAAACTGAAATCTTATGCTGCTGGTGAGTTATGCTAGTTGATGCTGCTGGTGAGTTGCTCTGGTATACCACAACACTCTAGTTCCAGAATCAGATTCTCACTACGGATTGGGGCACTTGTTCAATATAAAATTTTGGTTAGGCTTATTACTTATTTCAGTAATCTAATATTGACTTATTACTTGTTTAAGTAATTTACTATTTAAAAAAACGTTGCTTTTTGAACACCAAAATTGGCCCCGACCGTTGCCTGCAATGTCTAGCAGAAGAGTGAGACCGGACATGGAACTAGCACCAGCAAGTGGCCGTTTCCGGGCCCCGTTGTCTGTTGGTTGTAGTTGGCCAGGATAAATAAGCCAAATTAAATTATCCCATTACTATAAATACAAAATAACTGTAACCTTAATGTAAACATATGGTAAAGAATCTTTATAATATACTGAGTACTAAGCAAGATAGGAGGGTGCAGCCAGGCTTTCGCCACACTAGGCATGAGTGAGATGAGGTGGAGGAGATCTAGAAAAGTAATAACAGACAAACACACAATAATTTGTTCAGGGGGTAATACATATAGAAAAGGAGTAGGACTAATGTTTGATGAGGAACCAGCTGGGTATAATATGTTCATAATAACATGAGGCTTCTATGGCATTTTTATGCTATGTTTGCTACTTTATTGCCTCTATTCACAATTGTAGTTCACTTACCTGCCACTGTCAAACAAAGAAATCCTTGTTACATACCAATAAAGAAGTAAATATTTCTGGAGCATCGGACCTGTGTTGACAGCTGGGCGCATCTGGGGGCGGGAAAGATGCGTGTTTGTGTGTGTTGCCATGTAAACCATGGTGACATCAGAGCATAGGTGGAGTTATCGCGAGCCTGGGAAGGACTTGGGAGGGCGCGAAATAAGCAAACATTACAATAAACAAGAAAATCTAGATACAATAAATTAAAATTGAAAATAGTAAATTTAAGGCACATAGCCAGGAGGTCTCCGCACGTGTGAAGATCTCCTAGTATTCTAAACATTTTAAAATTTGAATTGTATCACAATGTCTCATATTCCATATGTTTTATCAAGCAAATTTGAGTACCACCAGTGGGCCTGATGAACTGACGTCGCAGGCCAGATCTGGCCAGCAGGCCGTAGTTTGGTGACCCTTGTCCTATATCATATATCAGCTTAGATTATACATGAGAACATTAATCATTCCTCTTCTCCATCATTCATTCTCTTGAAATTGATTGTCTATAGCTGCAATGTTTGATTGTTTGATTACATATACAAATCTGTTAAATACCTTGTATATTCATGAGGCTATTAATTATTTACTATTGTGTGTTTCAGAAACACAGTCTTGGTCTCCAAATAGTCCTTACCTCTCCATACAAGGAGCATTCACAAAAGTGGCCATATGACAGCATAGACATGAAGGTTGTGAAACAAGAACTATCGGATGTTCTGTGTGAGGACAGGAGTCACAGATTCAGTAAAATGGTAGACATAGCTGGAGGTAGCATCATTCAAGAAATGACAGAACACAGCACTCAGAATCAATAATGGTTGAGAACAGTTGTAAAGCATCAGTAAAACATGAAAATTGTTGTCAAATGTCAGAAAATGTGTCTTCTGTGATTGATACAAACAATAAACTATCTCTGGCTATTGAGAATTGTCAGCAGCAAAATAAGGGAACACCAGAAAATCATATGCAGAGCTTTGCACAGTCTCTAGATAACATTTTTGATTATGTTCGTTATAGCTCTCAAAGAACTCACACAGGAGACTTGTCTGATGTTTCTAGTCCAAATGTTTATGTAGACAGATATAAGAGAACACATAGTGAAGGGATGTCAAACAAATGTAATAATGGGATGGTCTTTTGATTCAAGATGACCATCTAGAGTGCCTAAAGAACATGAATCACAAGAGAACACATGCAGGAGAGAATCCTTACAAGTGTGATGTTTGTGGTGCTTCTTTTACTGTAGCTGGCAATCTGAAGAACCATAAGAGAACACATACAGGAGAGAAACCTTACAAGTGTGATATTTGTGGTACTTCTTTTACTGTAGCTAGCACTCTGAAGAACCATAAGAGAACACATACAGGAGAGAAAACCTTACAAGTGTGATGACTGTGTGTTTCTTTTACCCGCGCTGGCAATCTGAAGGACCATAAGAGAACACATACAGGAGAGAAACCTTACAAGTGTGATGTTTGTGGTGCTTCTTTTACTGTAGCTAGCAATCTGAAGAGACCATAAGAGAACACATACAGGAGAGAAACCTTACAAGTGTGATATTTGTGGTGCTTCTTTTACTCAAGCTGTCCATCTGATGGCCCATAAAAGAACACATACAGGAGAGAGACCTTACAAGTGTGATGTTTGTGATGCTTCTTTCACCCGAACTGACTATCTGAAGGACCATAAGAGAATACATACAGGAGTGAAACCTTACAAGTGTGATGTTTGTGGTGCTTCTTTTACTCAAGCTGGCCGTCTGAAGGTCCATAAGAGAACGCATACTGGTGAGAAACCTTACAAGTGTGATGTTTGTGGTGCTTCTTTTACTCAAGCTAGCCATCTGATGGACCATAAGAGAACTGTGAGGTGTTGGGTGGAAAGAAGGAGTACCCACAAGTCCATCCACCACACCAAGGAGCGTTAGAGAGATGGGACTGGTTTCCAATAGTGTGGTAATGTCACCTAAGGGTGATGTGACATGAAAAAAGGCCTCTGGAGGTCTAGGGGACACCTGGATATCTAAAGAACCACACTAAATTATGTCCCTCCCAGGAGAATCAACGTTGGCTTAAGAACCCCCAGTTGTATCCATTTTCCCAATCAGGTCAAAGGGTACAATAATAAATCAAATGTGAAAAAAAGTTCTCCTAGATGGACAATAGGAACCTGGGAGTTAACTGTAGGATCAGTTGCTTAAGCTGCCCACATGTGTTTTCCCAGCCTCATGGCATTCCCGTATGTTCAAACACAATGTGTTAACTAATCACTTAACTAAACATGTTTGAACCAAAATGGTGTCACAAGAGAGGGAAGGAAGCAGAAGATTAAATTTTAACATTTAATACCACTGAAACAAATCTGCAGAATGGAGGACAGTTGACAAGAGGCTTTTCAAAATTGAAACGCATGAACCATCACATCAAACATGCATGAATGTATATAGCATTAAATACATGATTAGTGCAATGTCATATATGTTCTCATGAAAAGACCATCTTAATCTTCCCCTCCATCTAGGATATATATATATATATACTAGCTGACCCGGCCCCTGGTGGGGATCTATCTATCTATATATATATATATCTATCTGTCTGCCTGCCTACCTACCTACCTACCTACCTACCTATGTACCTCTCTATCTATCTATCTCTGTCTGTCTATCTGTCTGACGACCCGGCCCGGCTGTCTATCTTTATCCATCCATGCATCCATCCATCTAGAGGACCCGGCCCGGCTTCGCCCAGCTCCTGGCGGGAATCAATCAGTCAATTAATCTATCTTTCCATCCATCCATCCTTCCATCCATCCATCTATCTGTCTATCTATCTATTCATCTATCAATCTATTCATAGATAGTCTACCTGGCCTGGCTTCGTCCAACCCCTGGCAGGGGGTGTCTCATTTAATTCATATTCGGCCCCTGCTCCCGTTCTCAAAAAAGACGACCCGCCACGGCTTCGCCCAGTCTCTGGTGGGGAGTGTCTCATTTAATTCATATTAGTCATATAGGCTCTCGTTCCCGTTCCCAGAAATATGGCGAACAGATTAGAAGAGAACAATCTTCATCCCAATAACTAAATAGGGCAATCTTAAACTACTGAACGTAAACTTGCCAAGATATCACAAAAACCCAATAAATGCTGGGATGACTGTATAGATGTTGAAGAGAAATAAAAAGATGAGTTAGAAAATTTTCACATATTTAAAACAGATGCATTATTTTTATGAAAACTTTGAAAATGCCTTAAAGATTTTATCATTATATATTATAACGCATATGCCTGTGGATAACACTAGATAAACATTTTATAAAGCTTTGAGCAAAATGCAACAATTATATATAAAGTATATAGCAATGCTACTAAAAGTTATGTCCCTTGATATAACTTTTCTTAAGTTAAGTCCCCTCGCTATATATAAATTAGAATGCAAATTGAAAAATTTAATTTTATTACGTAAATAACTGTTTATACACTATCAAACTATGACAGTTGGCAGCACCAGAATGATAAGAAGACCTGTAGAAAATTTCATCTCAATCGGATGGACCGTTCGCAAACGCATCAATCACATACAGACAGACAGACATTGCATTTATATATATATATATATATATATATATATATATATATATATATATATATATATATATATAATATATATATATATATATATATATATATATATAGTTAGTTAGTCGCAGTTCCAACTTCACAGCAACGGGGTCGTCTCCATTATGCTCCGTTCCTGTGCCAGTGAATATCACACAAAATGCTCCCCACTGCCCAATGTGAAAAGTGGAAAACCAGGAGTCTCGACAAACAACAGTCCGCACAGATACACTGTGCATAATGCCGCTGCCAGAATGTCAACACACAGTCCCCCACGAAACACCCATTTCATCCCTGATGGAATCGGCAGTCATTTTCCTATCTGGATGTTACCTAGATGTTCACCCACACATTCCACGAAAATACAGTTCATTCACCGACGGCAGTGGCAGTCAACCAGAAGCCCAGCAGCCACGCATTTCTGCATAAGGCAAAAACCGGTCAACTCTGGGACATAGCCACATGCCATCGCTCCGAAAAAAAAAACACACACACACACACACACTAATATATATATATAGTATATATATATATATATATAATATATATATATATATATATATATATATATATATATATATATACAAGAAAAGTCTGATATGATTAAAGTTTCTTAGAAATGTTCTGGCGTTGCACTGATATGGATAAATTGGCAGTATGATTAATCATGAGGCACTGAAATCAACGTTAAATTGTATTCAGTTCATGCATCCTTTGAAGAAAAATGTCTGTCTTGTATTAATGGTAAAGTTCTCCTTCAGCTGCAGATGTAACAAAAGTTAGTTTGGGATATTCTTGAGTGCTCTGGGTAAATATATTGTATTTGCTGGAGAAAATGGAATTGGGCAAATCCCACTAGACTGAGTCACCATAATGGAGCGTTTCAGAACGGCTCCCTGACATCGTGACAACTGTTCCAACACTCAAGCAACTAGGCTGAGTTTTTCCATATAAATTCCCGACAAATCAGTTTGATTACACCATGCTGCAATCACCAATGAACACCACACTCCTCTCTGGCAATATAAACATAATTCACCTATGCATAGGATGTTACAATGTATTATCGTGGTGAAGTAGGTAGAATGAAAAAGAAAGGGAAGGAAGGAAGGAATGAGGTGGAAGAATAAGGCAGCACCCAGAGATGAGAACTATATTCCCTTTCTCTTCTCGGTGGTGGATCAATTCTGACTGCTGAGGGGCACAACAAATATCTGCATTGCTATATTTTCTGGTCCTTGCTGATGATAGTGATCTGAATGTACCAGGGGTCTCACAGGAGATATGGACACCAGATGAACATCAGAATCTGACAGGAAAATAGATGAGCAGGCATAGTCACTAAGATTAGGACAAAGGCATTGATGATGGTAAGATGACGTCAATGATGACATAAAACATCAATGGTGTGAGCTAATTATTACATGTCAGAGCAGTGCAAGATTGTTAGTTGCCTTCTACAAGTGAGGTTTGATTCCCGAGTGCCATTACTTCTCTCTCTCAATCATTATTAGCTCATTTGCCCTTATTAACTGAGGTGGTATAATCTGAATGAATGCTCCCCACAATGTTTAGAAGTTTCAATGAATTAAAAATCATATACATGATTGTTCTCACATCATGAGATAATAAAGTTCATGTTCATGATTTAAGGTAAATTAAGACTTCATGTGAAACATTCACCAAAAGAAAAGGAACTCACACTGATTCTCTCTCTCTCTCTCTCTCTCTCTCTCTCTCTCTCTCTCTCTCTCTCTCTCTCTCTCTCTCTCTCTCTCTCTCTCTCTCTCTCTCTCTCTCTCTCTCTCTCTCTCATGGACAAGAATATATATATATATATATATATCTATATCTATATATATATATATATATATATATATATATATAAAATGACATATGCTTGGGTAATTGACATTGAGGTTAGTGACCTTTGTAGCGGGACTACGAGAAATACAACCAGCCTGAGAAAGAATGGTGAGAGTGGGTGCAGACCCCCAGGGTGGATGGGGTGAGAGACAGTTTAGTTGTGTGTGAAGTCAGGAGACTTGAAGCACAGTTGATGTTTGGACTCCGAACTGGTCGGTGGTCTAAGGAGAGGAGCGGAGTTAGATAGAGATCTCCGTCCTGTGTTGTTCTCCCAGTTTTGAATGTAGGCCTAAACCCTAGAGTGGGTTGGATAGTTAGTGGAGGCCTAGACCCAGTGTGTGTTGTATTGTGTGAGGTCCAGCCGTGGATAGTAGCTGGATAACTGTCTTATAAATTTGCAATGAAGAAGGCAGTGATGTGTGCGTGTTAAGTTGTGAGGAGGATATATATATTCTGTGGATTATATTGTTTTCTGGATATGGAAATATGTTACGTGTGTCCGTGTTCCTTCTACATTAAAAGATTATGTGCGCCAACTCAATCTTGTTAACTGACTGGTGGATATGGACTTCGGGGGTGAGTTGTATTGCGAGACAGGTGGCTAGCTCAACTTACACTCCATAGTGACACACAAGGAGCATAGTAACCTAGACAATGACCATCTCACTCGGTTATCATTGAGAACATCGTGAGATATCTGGGAGCTCGTCACTTAGTAAAGATTTTCTGACGGCTACATTCGGTCAAGGAACACGTGCAATATAGACAGGGTTGTCATTTTGAGATATCTGGAGGCTCTCCGGTCAAGAAACCTATTGCATTATAGACATTCGTCGAGCACTTGATTACAACTAAAATTTTATCAAAACGAAACTGAGGTATCCAGCAGACGACTTCGTTTCAAAAGTGTCAGGAGAATTAATAGAGAGTTCACAAGAAACCAGGTGAAAATACCATTGCTCACGCGGAGATAGGGGCTGTTTACGACAGTACCCGACAGGACTGCGGTGCGTCAGAGAATTAATGCAGACAGGTCAAGAGGAGGTCAGCACACGTGAAAAGACGCGTTGACAAAAAGTTGTTTACGACAGGAGGGGTCAGTCCTATGCGTGTGTGTATGACAGGACAGGATTGAAAATCAAAGATAGTGACAGTTCGTGTGTGTGCTGAGGGCAACGCACGGTGTGGTCGCAGGTCGACAGGTCAAGATATTTTCGACACTGTTAAAAGGACGGGTGGGGCGCATTGGAGACAAATACTGGTGGAATTTTGTTTTTGCCCGTAACAGATTCACTTCGAGTGTGTGGGGACGCTGAATTTATGAAGGATAAAAATAACAGACGGGGGTAGTAACAGTACCCCTACCACACCCATGTTGGGGCAGAGGAGGTTGTGTGGAAAGTATTTGCTGAGGCTGGAGTGACGTTGGTAGTCAAGGCTGTTTACCAGTAAGAAGTTACTGAAGATTTTTTCCTCTGACTGGTGATAAAGAGAAATTGAGGTGACATTGTGAGTCGGGGTTGTGGATGGAGTGAAGGTACTCAGAAAATTTCCACGGCCTGTTGTTGACAAGATGACTCATGTGGCGTGAAGGTGAATCGTGAATGACAAAACAAGTTGTTTTGAACGAAAACTAGACTTTGTGTTCGTCTTAGTTGAAATCCTTCTGTTATCATTACACTGTCATGAGCAAACAATTTTACAACGAGCGATTACGTGTCATCACCGCAAGCATGGTCGCATACAGTTTCCAAAAAAGACGTTACGGATTGTGTTGAGTCAAGTCGTTTGGATTATTACTTTGTTGTCACCACGTCCAGGGAAAGTAACAACATATCAAAAGAATATTTTGCTGTTGGGAGCTAGCGTCGTAGACATTTCGGAACATTAAAACATTTACAAACAGACATTTTCCAGGCTATTATTGAAAACTATTAAAAACAAACTAAGAACTTTTGCGACTGGTTAATAAGCACAGTATTGTCGGCCAGCCATTTGGACATTTTGTTTGCTCTCATCGTTCTAACTGTCTTTGTCGTTTGTATATCTATATATGTATATGTTATTACATGTAGTTGTTGGTTAGGCATTTTTTGCAATTTCTATCTAAATTAGGATAGGCTTTACAAAACGTGGTTCTTTCTTGTGCTTACGATATTTTTGTAAGGACAACGCTAAAAAGTTAGCGTGGTCGTGCATTGGCATTGGGGTCCTAACCAATATCCAGAGATGCTGTGTATGACGTCAGAGTTGTGTATATTGTTAATTAAGAGTGCTTTTCTTTCTTTTCATAATATTAACGTATGATTGTTTTCTTCGGATACATGTTATTATTGTGATCTTTCGTCATTTCTACTGCCTAGTGGTCGGTGTCAGTTTATATATATATTACACGCACTGTGGTCGTCTCACACAAACTTGTGGATGTTACTGTGGTTTATTTCTTTGTGATCACTGTCTCCGTGTACTCAGCTTGTGCGTCTAGCGTCTCATAGAAGTCACTTATCGTATCATTCATTAGTATGTATATATATACACGTATGTTTAACAATATTTCCAGAGACTTTATGAAACTAGTTGTCATATATATATATATATATATATATATATATATATATATATATATATATATATATATATATATATATATATAAGGGAGTATAGGCAAATACCCCCTCACTACGTAGTGCTTGTAGAGTGACTGGGTGAGTACAGAGTGATATTATTAGTACTACGAATTTATGTACAGAGTGAGTGGTGGTGTACTTAGGGAAGGTACACAAAGACTAGTAGCAGGGTCTGTATATTGATAGTTGACTGACGGACAGCTAAGTGTCCACAATTACAAGATGCCTACTTTAATGGAATATATTGAAGCAGGGGAACGGTTAGACCTGAAGGGCAAAGAGTTACAGGTGTTTGCAGAAGCAAAATTGAAAGAAGTTCAGCAATGGGAAAGAGAGGAGAGGCATAATGAACGCAAGGCAAAACGCCTACAAGAAGAGACACAAGTGAAACTAGAAATGGAACAACAAAAACGCCTACAGGAAGTAAAGTTAGCGGAAATAGAAAACAAGCGTCTACAGGAAGAGAGAGAGACACAACTGGAACTTGAAAAGTTAAAACAAACAAATGCTGTGGAAATCAAGAAAGAGAAGATTAAGATGGAAGCGGAAATTGCACTAAAAAAATTAGACCTATCATCTAAGGGTCAGAGTGAGGAAGGCAGAAGACCTTCGCAGTCATCACAGAGACTAAAACTGCCATATTTTACGGACTGAGACAACCTGGAATCTTATCTGTCGAGATTCGAAGCATCAGCGAAAGCGTTAGGCATCCCAGAAGGTGAGTATGCTATTATACTAGGCAAGTATCTGACGGGTAAGGCCCTAGATACCATGTTTAATTTACCTTTGGAAGAAAGAAACAACTATACTATTTTGCGTCAACGTTTGCTTACGAAGTTCCAACTAACTGAGCATGGATACAGAACATAGTTCAGACAATTAGGACCAGAGACAAATCAGGATTTTACAGATTTTGTCAATACAGTGAAGAACACATTTAATAAATGGATGGAGCTGGCAGAAGTTAATAGATTAGTGGATTTAATGTTAAAAGACAAGGTATTATCTTCATGCAATACTAACTTAGTGGCTTTCTTTGAAGAACGTAAACCAAAGGACATAGACACAATGTCTCAGTTAGGGCAAAATTACATGACTGCACATCCAAATAGTTCTATTGGTAGAAGAGTGAGGAAATAGTCTGTGCAGCGTATACAAAACAGGACCAGAATCCAGTTATCAGACCAAGGGCGAAGAGTGTGGATTCAGCACAGAAATGTGAGCAGCAAGAACCTCAAGATAATGGTTTCCGTGGCAACCATTTTGGCAGAGCAGGGCGGTACCCATACAAAAGGGGGATTTTTCAGAGACGTCCAAATAGTTATGCCGGATATTGGAATTGTGGAAGCTGAAGACACAAGGCAGCACAGTGTGATGTACAATAATCCAATGGGCCAACAAATAACAGAAAAGGGAGATTATTTGTTTCAAATGTGGAAAAAAAAGAACAATTTCAGCTATGAGTGTACGATGGGAGAAACTGAAAACTCTAATGCAGCCCAAGTGATTGAAACATTTAACAAGGAGAGTTGTAGTGGATGCTGTTACAGAATACTGACAGGGTAACGATCCCATGATATATCAAAACATAAAATTGCTTATATTACACGAGGATCAAAAGTTATTGACCTTTAGATCAGGAAAAACAAGTGATCGCTTATTGACTCCAAGATCAAGACAGATGCCGCGTGTTTGTTGGGAGACAGGCGACAGAAACGACAATCTTAGACCCTTTGAACACCGGAGAGGGCA